>JAAALK010000283.1:29162855-29625619 GCA_019279435.1 Zizania palustris
ATATATTAAGAAAATAAACTTACCCAGAGCTTAGCCCTGACTCGATCAGCTAGGTGGGCAAATTGTCTCCCTTCTCGGTCAGGGGCGTCCGGCGCACTTTCATAGTGCCTCCATGAGTACGCCGGCTCCATCCTCCCATCAAAAGATACTAAACCAGGGAACTTTCCTTGATAAGAAGCCCGAGGATGCCGTTTACATGGCGTGAGCACTCACGACCTGCTCGTTCAACCATAATCCAGTTCCTACCCGATATCATTAAAAAGTATTAGTATATATTAAAAATTAAACTAATGAAAGGAAGGAATTATAGACTTTCTACAGCAACTTACCTATTTTCATCGGGTCGAATGAGCGCACGATCAGCTACTGCCACTGGTCGCCTCGGGAGTGACGAATGACCACGCAACCACACTGCAGCTGCTTCTGTAGCCTGCTCCTCTCCCTCTGCCCCAACCTCCTCCCCACCCTCTGCCCCCACCTCCTCCTCCTCCTCCACCCTAGCCTGCTCCTCCTCCTCATTCGGCACGTAATCATCGTCACGACGGGATGCCGATATATGGCTGGTAGTTTCACTCGAGGGCGCGGGTGCCTTTCCTCTCACTGCTGACTTCTTCGTTCTCCTACCTCGAGGTCTAGATGAGGACCCGACCTCATCTTGAGAGGGAGTTGATTTACCGCCTTTTCCTACTAATGCACTTATTAATTTCTTTAAACCCCCCACCATATTTCAATCACCTGCTACGAAAAAGAGTAAATCACTTTAGATAAACCGTGAAATGTGTTATAAACGCATTTATTCTAAAATTAAACATAATTCTCATACATCTGCTAGAAATAGTCATCGTCGTCCGGATTTGCTGGATCATATGTATCATCATCACTATCACGTGATATGATGTAATCGTCCAACTGTTCAGGAGGTGGAATGTTGTCATCACTTTGAGTGCTTGAGTGCAATCTCTCTAGCAGTTCTAAGTCTCTTCCATTATGAATCTCGTCTCCTTCGTCGGCATCAGCACCACTTTCGTTATCTACTTCCATCGTCTCTGTCAAGTCAATAACAAACATGCTTGGTAGCCCGTCTTCTTGAAAGAACTCTCCGTCGTATGTGTTCGGGTCTATGTTATAGTCTTCGTTGTTGGGAACAGGCAGTTTACCGTGTGGCGACATCTTATACACAACATCCCAACCTTTAAGACGTGCGACGGTTTTGCACGGGTAAGAGAGATAGTAAACTTGTGTTGCCTGTTGAGCCACGATATAAACATCTTCACTCGGCAAGGTGGTATCTTGACGAATTTCTATTAAGCAAAGTTCGGGAGTCTGTCTCACTACTTTGGGATTGAACCAGTGGCATTTAAATATAACGGGATTAAGAGGTTTGCTCCCATCGAAACTCAATTCGTATATTTCTTCGAGTCGTCCATAGTAGTCAACCCCGTTTGTGCCCGGAGTAAAAACTCTGGAATTTGTGGTTCTTCGGTTAGGTCGGCTCTGTTCATGGCTTGTTGTGTGGAAACGATAGCCGTTTACGTCGTAAGCTTTGAATGTCTTGACCTTGTAGGCACAACCATTCACAACTTGCCTCAACTCGGAACTCATTGTCGTGTCGGTTCTTCCCTATAGGTTTAAACGCAATGAACATGTATATTAGTCACATATAAGATATAATTGAAAGGTAGAACTAACTAAAAGTTAATTTGAGAAATACCTTAGTTTTGAACCAAGAAATGAAATCGGGATTGCCATTTCCCACACCATACTTAAGAAGGGCAGTGGATTCCTCAATGATAGCCTCCCTCGAACCACGCCAAAATCGTCGATGAAATTCCTCAATGTACGGTTCCACTTCGGAAAGGTTTGTCAGGACATACAACATAATCAAACGTCACTCTTCATGCTGCAAGTTCTTGTTAGCAGCACCACTTGCACTTCCTAGTTGGCCCCTGAAGATGCTGAGATTTGATTCTTCTTCTGGAAGATTGTAACGGGAAGGTGGATTATGCACGCTAGGAAGATTGTCCGCATAATATTTAGTTGTGAAGTTTGACACCTCCTCCAAAACATATACCTCAGCTATGGATGCTTCAATTTTGCATTTGTTCTTACATTTATTCCGAAGAATCTTTTGGAATCTCTCAATTGAATAGCACCAACGGTTCTGAACCGGACCTCCCATCCGGGCCTCATACAGAAGGTGCAAGATCATATGTTGCATCGGATTGAAAAAACCGAGCGGAAAGATCTTTTCTATCTTGCATAATAACACGGACGCTAGTGTCTCCATGTCTGCTACCACGGTGTGAGACAACTGTTTAGCACAAAGTTGTCGGAAAAATTGCTCAATTTAGCTAGAACTCGCCAGACATCCTCGGGGACATAGCCACGAATCATGACCGGGAGCAACCGCTCAATCCATATGTGATAGTCATGACTTTTGAGTCCGTTTATTCACAGAGTAGCTAGATTAAATCCCCTCTTCAGATTAGCTGCATAGCCATCAGGAAACATCAATGTTTGAAACCACTCAAGTACTTCCCTCCTTTGTCCCCTTGTTAGAACAAAATCAGACTTTGGCTTCGTCTAGGATTTCCCGCTTCTAGGAGGTATCATGTCGAGCTTAGGTTTGTTGCATATAGCCGCTTGATCCAGTCGGGCCTTGACATTGTCTTTCGTCTTCTCAGGAATATCCATGATTGTGCCGAAAATGGCCTCGGCAACATTTTTCTCAGTGTGCATCACATCAATGTTGTGCGGAAGGAGAAGATCATCGAAATAAGAAAGATCCCATAAACATGGCTTGTGAGTCCATGCATGATGCTCACCATATCCGATAAAACCAACTCCTTGTGTATTAATTTGCAAAGACTCTAATTGAGCACAAACATCGGCTCCGGTCATTTTAATTGGTGCTGAGCCTTTAACAGACACATCTTTTGTAAAATTCTTCTTATTCTTCCTGAATGGATGGTTTCGAGGAAGGAATTGTCGGTGCTTGTCAAACGAGGAATATTTTCCACCCTTAGCCAGCCAAATGAACTTCAGAGTCGACCGACAAATCGGGCATGCAAACTTCCCATGCACGCACCAGCCGCAAAATATCGAATATGCTGGTAGGTCATGTAGAGAGTACATATACCAGACATGCATTCTGAAGTTTGTCTTTGTACATCGATCATATGTCAACACACCGTCTTCCCACGCATGGACCAAATCATCCATCAAAGGCTCCATATACACACTCATATTTTTCCCCGGGTATTCAGGCCCTGGAATTATCAAGGACAAGAAAATATTCTGTCGTTGAAAGATGACGCCGGGAGGAAGGTTGAGGGGAATAACAAACATTGGCCAACAACTGTATGCGGCAGCCGTCATACCATATGGATTGAACCCATCCGTTGCTATAGCAATTCGTACATTACGTGGCTCTAAAGCTTTCTCGGGATGGAGCTGATCAAATTTTTTCCACGCTTCTCTATCTGATGGATGACCTAGCTTGTCTGGGTTGTAACAAATCCCATTTTTATGCCATGTCATCTGTTTAGCAGATTCCTCGGTCATGTACAACCGTTAGATCCTCGGTACAAAGGGAAGGTACCGAAGGATCTTCACGGGAATTGAGAGTTGTTTCTTCGCACTATCATCGGAGTCTACCTCAAGATACCTAGAGGATTTGCATTTCACGCAGCAGGTTGCGTCTGCGTATTGTTTCCTGAATAAAATGCATCCATTGGGACAAGCATGTATTTGCTCATAAGGCATCTTAAGTGCACGGAGCACTTTCTTAGACTCGTACATGCTCTTCGGAAGATTGTGACCTTGGAAGAAGGGTGTCAACAACCGTCAGCATAACATCAAAGCATTCTCGACTCAAGCTAAACTGCGACTTAATAGCCATTAGCCGTGCGATGGCATCCAATTGAGAAACCTTAGTGTGACCGTGAAGAGGTTGCTTTGACGCGGACAACATGTGATAAAACGCTTTTGTCGTTGGCTCCGACACTTCCTCTTCACGTGCTTCGTCAAAATGCGCATCTTCAAAATCATCTAGCATAAATCCAACCCTCCCTCATCATCGTCCATGCGATGTCGCAACACCTCGTCTCTAGGACGTTGGGACTCACCATGATACGTCCAACGGGTATAATTTGGCATAAACCCATATTTGCATAGGTGTTTACCCATGGCATCCTTTGTTTGTCGACGCTTATTCTCGCACCGACTACATGTACACCGGGTCTTGTCACGTACATTTTGTCTACCAAACGCCGTCTCTAAGAATACTTCAGTGTTCTTGATTCAATCCATGGTCACCTCGGCCTGACTAGGGCGACCCGTGTACATCCACTCACGATGATCCATCTTGTACTAAACTAGGAAACAACACCCGTGTTTAGGGGTTAGTGAGAAACGAGATGAATCTAACAGTCTAATAGGTAAGATAGGTCCTAATCCCACCAGACAATGCGTAGATTGAGCTTGTATTCACGCTCCGTTCTGATCCAACCCAAAATTTCGGCAGCACCTCCCCGCTGCTCTCCAAACGCACGTCTGGGCAACATGCCAAGAGGATGTGCGTTCGGAGAACAACGAGGAGGTGCTGCCGAAACCATGAGTTGAATCGGAACGGGGCATGAAAACGAGCTCAATCTACGCATCCTCCGGCTGTCCAAACATGGACAATTCGAAACAGTTACGGCCACAAATATACAAAGACATGCATATTCCAAACCGTAACTCTTCCGAACGGGAGACGCCTAGGTTATGCGACAATAACCAAAAAAATAAAATTTTGACAACATCACGATGCATAAATTGAACGGCACGATGGCTGTCACCCACATACACATCACGACTCGATGGCCGAGATCCACATACACATATATATAATGGCACGATGGCCGGCATCGACATACACAAGATATTAATGAACATAACCATTAAAACATAAAAAGTATTACAACGATTATATTAAAATTTCTAAAACATGTATATTAGAACAACATGGTATTAACATGGAATTTAACATGGCATTATTAATAATTAAATATGTGATTAAAAATTACATTAAACTTGGCATTAAATTGTCTCATCTAATAATATATATATTAGTTTGCTACAATAGCTAGTTCCTAGCTCATTAAAAATTACATTAAACTTGGCATTAAATATTGAAATACCATACGTACATATATATGTTGCAAACTCAACATATATATACATTTGGTTTTTGTTGACTTACACATGCATAAATATATGTTAACTTATTGTGTATATATTGCATATATATTCAAAAGAGTGAAAAAATATCACCGAGGAGGCCGGCGACCGGAGGAGGAGGTGCCGGGGGCGCCGAGGGCGGAGGAGGAGGGGCCGGGGGCGCTAGCGGCCGGAGGAGGCCGGCGGTGGGGGCGCCGGTGCGGCCGGTGGGGAGGGGCGTGGGAGCAGGAGGCCGGGGCCGGCGAGGGTGGCCAGCGGCGCCGGTCGCCGGGGGCCGGCGAGGGCGGCCGGGGTCGGGGCTGGCGAGTGTCCGTTAGTGGCACTCGGCAAAATTTGATTTTTAACCCTGCCGCCATAACGGCGTCAGCAAAAAAATGAGCGGGCGATTTTTCAGGTGCTTTGCCGAGTGCCTATGGCGTGACACTCGGCAAACCCTAGTCTTTGCCGAGTGCCACACACTTTGCCAAGTGCATTTCATCGGGCACTCGGCACACTGCCGAGTGCCCGATGAAATGCACTCGGCAAAGTGTGTGGCACTCGGCAAATAAACTCTTTCCGGTAGTGCAAGTACTAAAAGGGTTTCGGAGGAGACTTCGAAAATAAGCTCCGTGTGAGGTGGGGCCACCTCTATAGTGTTGAGAGCCTCCGCACCATTGGATCCGTACCGAATGGTGCGGATCGCGACTGCGAAACCCTCTACGTTCAGCTGCTTCCGTATCTATCGAGCTGATGAAACGGTGGGCAAATGCCTTTATAATTTTCTTTGCTACTCCTACCGTCTGTCATGCGCTGTCTGATGCATGCCAGTTATTTGTCAGCACAGGAAAAACACATGCCAAGCATACTGCATATACCCGACGACGGTGAGATCGAGCTACTCGATCCCTCAGCTCCATTGAAACTTTTGTTTTTTATATCCTTCATTTTTATTAAAAAAACTTCTTTTTTTTACTTTTATATACATGTATCCAGTTCATAAATTAAAAAGATTTGTTCTTTTAATACTCTTGCGAACCGCTTAATTTACAGTACTATTTTTTATTAATGCATATTCTTATAGTAGTACTAATTTATTAATTGCATTTTAAAAACAAAGTATTTATAGTACGAAGGCATTAGCCAGCATATATCTTGTTTGCTCAACGTGGCCGAAAGCTAAGGATGCGTCTAGCTATGGCTGTGTGAGTGTGTACGTGCCTGCCTGCAGTGAAGTGGTTAGCAAGAAAGCAAACATGCAGCAGCAGGTTAAATATATGATTCTGACGCCATCAAAGTCAATCCTTGTAAGCTAAACTAATTCCCCTCTAATCGTCAATTATTCCTCGCTCCTAGTGTCCATCATAAAAAAAACCACTTCATTCATCATCAAACCAATATTATATATTAAAACTGTTAAAGTCTTAAAGCGAGAGAGAGAGACGATGAGATGCAGAATTGCAAGTATTAGAATAGCATGCATGCATATGTATGGATGGAGTGGAGGGGCAACTGCAAGTGCAGAAATAATGCGATGCGATGCGATTGCACCCCCATGGCCATGTGCGTGCTGCCCGTAAGACATTCTCACGATGCATGTCACATGCATGCGACGGCCTCGATCGATCGATCGATCGATCTACTTTGCTTCCTTCCTTGCCCTAGCTAGCTTCTTGCTTATTGCTCCTCTTGCTGTTCCTGCTCTAGCTTGCTGCTGCTGCTGCAGCACCAGCTGCTGTTCTCTCTCTCTCTCTCTCTCTCTCTCTCTCTCTCTCTCTCTCTCTCTCTCTCTCTCTCTCTCTCTCTCTCTCTCTCTCTCTCACCCCCAGCTTACCTAGCAGCATATACTTACGCGTGCATGCTGCGTCTACACCGATCGATCTATCGATCTACCCAAGTACACACCCAACTTGCATTGCTGGCTAGCTACCTATCTACACTTATTTACACATCTGCATGCCTCTTTATCGATCTCATCTTTGCAAACTGCATTCTGCATGCCGTTCTCTGCACTGCACATACATGCATGTATTGTAGTTTAGCTGCATAGATAAAAATTGGCCGTATGTATACACCATTACACACACGTACGTGTATATATATATATATATATATATATATATGTCGGAGTAAATCTTATAAAAATATGTACTAATTTGATAAAATTATCGTGAAAGTAAACATCGTAAATTTACAAATTTATCGATGACTTTGTCATAAAACTATAGATTTTAGAATTAAGAATAATCTAAGAACAAAAATTAACTTTGAACAAACTATGATATTACAGTTTTATGATATAATTATTATACTCTAACCACTAAATTTGTTCTTTTTATGATATCACTCCTAAATCTTTAGTTTTGTAATAAATTTGGTGCTAAACATGTCGTTTTATAATATCAGGATTTTTTTAAAAAAATTTTTTTTTAAAAAAAAATTAAAATTTGTATGTCGGATTCATAAAATTACAAAAATAGTATCTGGTCGGCTGACCAAGTGCCAACTGGTGTCCAGTCGGTACTTGGTCGGCCGACTGGCGCTACGTGGTAGCTAGTCGGCCGATGGACGGTCAACTGGCGCCTGGAACGCGCCGCGCCCCGGCCGCGCTGCGCCTAAGCCTGTGCACTGGCCCGCACCCGCGCCCCAGCTAGCGCCCGTGTCGCGCCCCCTCGCTGACCGCGGGGTTGGCGAGGGGGCACGGCGCGTCGCGTTCCGGGCGCTAGTCGGCCGACCAAGTGCCGACTGGCCGCCGGTCGGCACTTGGTCAGCTGACCGGATACTATTTTTGTAATTTTTTGAATCCAACATAAAAATTTGATTTTTTTTAAAAAAATACTATTTTTTTAAAAAAATCTAATATCGATCCTTAAATTTGTAGCTTTGTGATAAATTATTAAGATACACATATATAGTTTGTTATGACAATTTAAACTATACGTTTATACTGCCGTGTTTGTAGGACGCGTACGTCTGTTGCTGTCGTAGCTTCAATTCCGATTATTTCTCCGGGTTAAAAAAGTTTGCTCGATCACTAGCCTAGCCTAGTACCGCGACGGTGAACGTGTTTCTTTTGGGCAGCCAGGGTACGTAGCACATGCGCGCGGCATGCAGCTGCCTGCTCTCCTCCTGCTGCATGCTTTGAGATCACTACAACAAAACAGCCGACGGAAGTTAGCCCTTTCCCGACGGAAGAAGCCAACTTCCGTCGGCAAAATGCTATCTTCCGTCGGCCTTTGGCCGACGGAAGCGCGGCGACGGAAGTTAGCTAGCGCGGCGACGGAAGTTAGCTAGCGCGGCGACGGATGTTAAATCGCCATCTCGCAGATTGTGTTAGCTAGGGCGCGCGTGTGTGTGTGTGAGAGAGAGAGAGAGAGAGAGAGAGAGAGAGAGAGATGTACATGTAGTAGTGAGGAAGCAAAGCATGGTGTACGGTGTAATGGCGATGTCCATTTGTTTATGTGTGTGTGTGGCTATCAGACA
Organism: Zizania palustris; assembly: GCA_019279435.1. Lineage (NCBI taxonomy): Eukaryota > Viridiplantae > Streptophyta > Magnoliopsida > Poales > Poaceae > Zizania > Zizania palustris. The sequence goes on from JAAALK010000283.1 coordinate 29,171,538, forward strand.
TTCAGGCTATGTGGGCGGGCGGGCATTCAAGCTAACTTGATAGTTTTTTAATTCTAAAAAAATCAAATGAAATCCGAAAAATATGAGATTTATCATGGTGTTATGATATGATACATAGATACTATGATAAAAAATTTAAAATGTTTTGATAAAGTTGTCACATAGAGTGTTTAGAAATTGGAGATTTAAAGAGGATGAATTAGAGTTTAGAGAAGAAATGAGATAGGTTTGAAAGCAAATTAATGATTGAATCTTTGTTTTAACTTGATTTTTTTTTTGCATTCAAAATATGATGTATCTTATCCATTGTAAAAATTTCATATTTTTCTAGATCAGTTAGCTATTTTTTATTCATTAAGTATGTTTCATTAAGTATTTATACAATTTAAATGGAAACATATAAAATTTAAACTAAAATAGCATGAAATAATAAAATAAATTATCAAAAAAATAATATTCATGTTTTTATACTATTTTTATGCATTATCCACTGTATTTTTATAAATTTTTTCAAAGAAAATAATGAAAAACAATACTAACAAATTTGAAAAATAAAAAAAAATGTTTGACGAGTGCCATATTTAATACACTCGGCAAACAAAAATATTTGCCGAGTGTTGCACTCGGCAAAGGCAAATTTTCATTTCCCGCTATTTTTCCCGCACTTTTTTCATTTTCCCGCTTTTTTTTCACTCTCCCCTCTTTAAAAATAATCTTTTCCCTTTCATCCCTACCTCCCCATTCCTCTCTCCTTCCTCCGCACTGTGCCTGCTCCTCCCGGCGCCGCATCCTCCCCGCGCCGGCCGCAGCTCTCGGCGTCGCCGCTCGCCGCGCCGGCCGCAGCTCCCGGCGCCGTCTCCTCCTCGCGCCGGCCGCAGCTCCCGGCGTCGCCTCCTCCCCGCGTTGCGCCGGTCTTCGCTCGCCGCGCCGGCCGCAGCTCCCCGCGCCGCGTCGGTAGCAGCTCCCCGCGCCGCGTCGGTAGCAGCTCCCCGCGCCGCCTCCTCCCCGCGCCACGCCGGTCGCAGCTCCCCGCGCCGGCCGCAGCTCCCGACGCCGCCCCCCGCGCCGGCCGTAGCTCCCGGCGCAGCCCCGACAACGCGTCGCCCCGGCCGCCCCCGCGCGCCGCCATGCATTTTTTTTTTATTTTCATGTTTTATTTTGCCGAGTGCTGAAACTGTACACTCGGTAAACTCTCCGTCAGTTTTCCTCCCAAAATGTTTGCCGAGTGTTCAATTAAAAAACACTCGGCGAATTACTTTTTGCCGATAATGGGTTTGCCGAGTGCACTTTGCCGAGAGTGACACTCGGCAAACCCTTTGCCGAGTGGATTTTGGGATTTGCCGAGTGTTTGGGACACTCGGCGAACTCGGCTTCTCCCGTAGTGGTACGGTGTAATGGCGATGTCCATTTGTTTATGTGTGTGTGTGGCTATCAGGCATTCAGGCTATGTGGGCGGGCGGGCATTCCAGCAGGATGGAATGGCTCTTGGGTTTGTTGTCGGGACGGATCGAGCCGTGTACTGAGTTCTGTGATGTTGTGCATGCAGAATTCGGAGGCAGAGGGAGGCTTCAATTGCCAAATCAAGTTGCAACACTACTTGTTGGGTCTCAGTGGGCCAGCTTCAGTTATGGCGGTATATATCATCGTAGGGGTGCATGTAGGACGGCAGTGCACTGTGCAGTACTGTACGTACGTAGAAGGTATTTTCTTAGGCTCTTGGCCGCATTTGGTGCGTGAGTTCGTGGTTGATTTGGTTAATTCCCGGTGCAGTGATCTGTTTGGCACCTCAGCTAGTTTAGTACAATCCCATAAAAGAAAAAAGGGAAGTGTGTTTGTGAATACAGTATACACAATGGAGATCTCGGCCGGAATCGCGTAGCCAGGCAGCGGGCGCGGCGTCGAGGCGGGAGGAAGAACTCACTTCACCGGCGGCGCTCTCACCCGACGACCAACACGACCCCCTCGTGCACCACAATTCTGATATCCGGCCCATTTTTCGTGGGTAGGCCAGAAATTTAGTTCAGTTTTCTGTACGGGCCTCACGCAGGGCCGAGCCACGTTGAGCCGACGGTTTTCAGGAATCTGGGTACATTTTTTTTAATTATTATTAATAATTTTTTATCTTTTATATCCCCTTAAACCTATTGGATATATCCGGTGAGGTGGTATCCGTCACGGGTCTCATGTACCCTATAATCTCATTTAGGTCTTGTTTGGAAAAAAATTCTAACCAATTTCACGTGAATAAACTAAGGGGCGTTTGGAACAAGATGGAACGAGATAGAATGGGTATATTTTTTTTACGGTATTTGGTTCGAAGTCAAGTAGAACGTAGTCATCTCACTAGAAGTCCGAAAAGGGCGGATAAGCTAGTCCCACTTAAACGCGCGAAGGCTCTAAGACAGGACCAGAAGTTTCAGGTTTCTAGAGTACCACTTCTTTCAACTCACCAACCAAACATGAAATTGAGACATTAACATTCCTTACAACTAAACACAAGATATGTCAAAATCATATCCTAAAAAACTAGAATTAGAATGAAACCGTTCCGTCTCACCTTTATCACCGAATCAAACGGAAACTAAGATTGGTCCTAAGCAATAAACAAGACTTATGAATATAAACAGTAAAAATCTCCTCACAGAATAGGTAGCCATTCTCGTCTCCAATTAGGAGAAAATTGCTCATCCTCATCCTGCCTATGGAGAGAAATTACTTGTATCCCTCTGCATTAGTCCACACGTACCAAACGGTATCCTAACCCCATATAAAAAGGTCTAGAGAGACTAAAAATAATTAGGCTAGACAGTGTAATGGATTAGTTTTAAGTTAATGCAGACCGGCTAAATAAAATCCCATATAGCCTAGGTTCATATGGAGATGACGATCCAATAGATTCGGAATTTACAAATTAAGAGTTGATGCTGAAATCGCCCAATCAAATCAAAGGTGCATTTGCTTGGAGAACAGATATCCTTGTTACTGTGTATAAAATCTAACATGACTTTGTTCAAGAGCAACAACAGTAGGACATTTTTGTGTTACAGAAATTGTATGTGAAGATAAGAAACGAAGTCTACATAGAAACTGGAGAACACCTATATATATATATATATATATATATATATATATATATATATGATCAAATTTTTCGCCAAAGAATGATATGGATGGAGCATACCGTATACCGTATAATATGTCACAAGGGTACAAATAATTATAATTACTATCCTGACCAATCAATGGATCATATTCACAAATTCCAATCTGCATCCCCACGAAACCATCCATTGGTTACCTCCGTTTTTTAGTTTTCCCTGCAATAAAAGGTTGGATCTGCAATTGCCTGGAGAACGCTCTGTTGAAAAGAACCCGAGTTTGGATGGCTGAGATGACAGGCATCCATGCTAATACAACGATGGGGAAAAAGAGCAGTGAACCCATTCCACAATCGTACGCGTGAGCAATGACCTGAATAGGCTCCCATATCGCATAATATTCTATTTTTGGCCTTAAAACCTGAACAATCTGTGTGAGCAAGAGGCATATTAGGGTGTGAATTAAAGACACGAAAAGTAGTCTTGGGATAGATGCATGGTAAACCGCATTGATCACACTTACAAGGAGGAGGCCCCAACCGGTTGGTATGAATGCGAGACAGCAGATGATCATGTCCATGATGGATAGTTGGCAGAGGCACGAGAGAAGAACTAAGGAAGTCACCACTGAAAGGAATATCAACAATTTGATAAGCCTGAAGACGAGTTGGTGCTTCGAGCTCAACCGACGGCTAGCACAATTGACAAGCTGCATAGAGTATTAGTATTTACACAACCATAAGAATTTCGAGTAAAATGGGCATGAGAACGAAGGAACGGTGACAATTTGCGCGAAACAAGGCCATCAAAATTTTGGAGATGAAGCATGTACCTTAACTAACCCAACAATGGCAACAATAACGATCCAAGAAAGCACGTAAACTAGGAAATTTTTACTGTCTTGAGATATCTTCAGATGGTAGACAAGTCCATACTGATATATGAAGAAGCGTAAGGAGAGCAACACTTCAAGAATCCTAGAACTCAATACCGAGTGATGGAGATGTGCATTCTCAGCATTCCACCACGATTCCCAGCTCTTTTCTGGTTGCACTCCTATGCCCCCTTGGTTTCTCATCCATCTAGTCCAGTCTACCCAATCCTCAACAATCTTATGCCAGGAAAAACCAGCTGGATTAAAAAGGAAAGGTACAAACAGCCAAGTCACTGCCATAAACCATGTTGAGTATGTGATCATCACATGTACCACGGTGCTCACATAAGATCTTCTAAAAATATGGTAGATAATCAAAAGGAAGACCAACTCGAATCCTTTGACAAAATGGCTTCGAGAGTATAACTGATAGTTTTCTGTAAAGCTTGCATGGAACACTACAAATTTACGCCCTGTTGGTCGGTATTTTGCACCACCATGAAGAATAGTACGTCCATAATAGTGAGCCTTTGTTCCAAGAGAGAACGTGAAGAAAAATGAAGCCAACTGCAGTTGCATTAGGATAAAATCACTCAAAGCTACTCGAAAACCTTTTTCCAGACCAAGCTCCATCACCATAGGTAATCCTGTAAGCAAACCCAGCTGGAGAAAAGATTGAGATACCAGGGCAGTTTCTAAAGACTTCATATTCTGAGTCTGAGCTTCAATTAACAGAGCTCTCTGTAGGCCACTAAGAACCAAATACAATTGTCCATACAGGAAAACATAAACTCCTACAACTGATATCTGCAAAACACATGGGTCAATTGAAACAATGAGATTCACAGTGGTACTAAGCTCAATGTTTATAATGACACATAAGATTGGATACAAGGGGTTCGTGTGAGTATTCAAACAAGGCGTAAAAGTTGGCAGGAAGCAACAATTTTCTGATATGCACCTTGAATCATGATTATCAAGAAGCATATAACATGGCCAAACCCTTAAAATTCAAAACTTTATCGAATGGTATGCTTTTGATGAAATTTACACACCTAAGAGTAAAAGGTAATATTCTCATGAATCAAAGCCATGCTCTGTAATAACTAATAAGATTTTCAAGAAGGATATGGTGGTAAGTTCAGATCTCATATTTCTAGTTATCTCCATTGTAATATATTTCAATGATCTGTTTGAAAAAGGAGATTTGCTATTTTGACACTCCAAAGAAGTGGCTTCGCATTTTTGACATCCGGACCCATTTTCATTGACTCATATGGTCCTACATGTCAGCCTCAGAAGTGTCATTATAAATAAAGTACACATCTTTAGAGTGTAAAAATAGCAATTTTTTCGTTTGAAAAGTAGTCTTGGTATGGATCTGTCCATCGTTGGGTCATCCAGTTATTTTTGTGGCATCTTCTATTGGGACTGTGGCTATGTGGAAAGAATAGCACAGGGATGGACTTGCCCTAAGTGTTTACAAATCGTCTGATTAGTCGCGATTAATCGCGATTAATCGGCCTGGTCATTTTCCTGGCTCCGACTAGGTGCTCCGACCCGATTAGAGCGACCATAAATCTGGTCGTCCGACTCGTCGTCGACTAGTCGCGACTAGTCGGCCGATTAGTGGCATTTTGGCGACCAGGAGAGAAGGGCAACCGACGGGGAAGGCAAGGGCCAGCCGAAGGAGAGGGATGACGACGGCGCACGGGCCACGGCGGGAGGAGTGGGCCGGCGGCGGCGTGCCTTGGAGTGGGAGGGGCCACTGGCGGCGCCGGCGGGAGCGTGAGGAGAAGGCGGCGCCGACGGGAGCATGAGGAGAAGGGGACGCCGGCAGGAGTGTGAGGAGGAGGCGACGCCCTACGAGATGGGCGGCGTCCTGTGAGGAGAAGGCGGCGCCCTGTGAGGAGAAGGTGACGCACAGGGGCTTCTGAGTCTCTGTGGCGGCTGTGAGGGAGAGAAGAGATGTGAGGAATCTGTGGTGGCTGAGGAAGAGGGGAGATGTGAGGAGTGAAGCTAGGGTTTAGTTAATGGGCTTGGGCTTTTCAATTTTATTTTTGGGCTAATAAGTGATGGCTGGAAATTTGGCCCATACCTGGGTATTTATTGTCATATATATATAATGTAAATTTCCTAAAATATATGGAATAATTAAATAGACCGACCAAGATCGACTAATCGCGATTAATCGCGATTAGTTTTCTGGTCGGTACCATGGCGACTAGGTTCGACTAGGCGATTTGTAAACATTCCCCTAACCAATTCCTCAAAATAAAAAAGGATAGGTATACTCATATTCCAATATTTCATAGTATCTAATAAACCTAGGAAAAGGACTCACACCTGCTAAGAAAAAGGACTAGCAATGACAGTCATTGAGCAGACTACTAAGGCTAGATCGCCACCCAATCAATTTGAACAACTGTATCTTCTCAAATCAATTTGAATGGACAAAAATGTCCAATCGAACCAGAGAGCTTTATTAAGAGTTAATAAGAGCAGCTGGCAGATGGGAGTTTTGAACAAGAATGACCCTTTACAAGGGCCATAATAACTTCTTTACTGTCAGAATTGAACAAAAGGTCTCCAGCTAAAATAAGATTTTTTGTTTTTCTTCCCTAATCTTTGGTCCAGAATTTAACATACTCTAAATCTTGTTAATCAAGGATTATAATTGCATATAATTCCTGGAAAAAAGTACTTGCAGTCCATAATTGGTGAGCAGAGAGAGAGAGAGAGAGAGAGAGAGAGAGAGATTATACTAGGCTATTGAAGTAAAATCCCACAGTTGTGAAATAGCAAGAGAGCATCCTGAAAAAATCAAAGCGTCTCCCTAGCCGATGGATATCACGGCTAATCGATTGTTCACTATTTCCATTTGCAACTTTAGCTTCAAATTTTGATATCTGATTAAGACCAACATCACGCCCTTTGCCAACTTGAATGTACTCGTTGTAAGTTATATGTCCGCGACGCAATATGGAATTATACCCTGCAGAGTAAATGTTAAAGCTGCAACTGCATTTGAATTTAACAGTACATTTTAATTTCAACAGAAGAAAAGGTTCAACTTACCAGCAAACACATCTTCACTTAAGTTAATAGTTTTAGATGCTTTGCTTATGCCACCTCTTGTCAAATGAAATATCCGATCAAAAATGTCTGGATGGCCATAGTGAAACCGCACCCTGCAGCCATGGAAATGACTATTTAAGTAATAAATTGCCCTTGTGAAATATATCCTCTAGGAAAGGCCAATGGTTACAGGGAGGCAGTTTAACATCTCCACCCTCCAAGGCACTAGTACCGTTTCAGGTGCTCTTTCCTTTATTGAATGCTAGAACTTCTAGCTAATTGTCCAAAAAAAGAAAGAAATGCCTTCTCTTACAATATATGTTCTATCAAAGTATCGATCCTTCTGATGTAAATGAACTAGATATCTACTACTCACTGACACAGGTAACATAAACTTTATCACAAATTAGAAACTCAAACATAAAAAATTAGTTTGTGGCTTTGTGCCATTACTGCCAAAACTACTTCGATCAAGAAAAAAAGAGAATATTTTCACCTGAGGGGGTCAGCAAGAAACCTTTGTCCAATTGTAACAAAGCTTGTTTCTTGATATGACATGAACCCAGCAAGTGAAGAAACACTGAACACAAAAAAGAAAATTACTACTCAAATCAAAGACAGAAACACATTTAAAAGGCATACGTTGAAAAAAATTAGAGACCTTCCAGTGAAGATATGCTCTCTAAGACCAAGGATAGTTGGTGCTTTGTCCCTAGGATGCCTAACAAACTCTTGAAGGACATTTCTCATTTTATAAGCTTCTTCCAGATAGTTGTCCTGATAGCACCATAAGGTCTTTTATGAGCACAAAGTATTTCTAAAATACAAAAAAAATATAGAAGAATATACAATTCCTTACTTGGTTCATATCAATTGTTTGTAGAGCTTCTCCACGGGTGAATATAATAGCATGGTTTTGATTTTCAGGCTTCCCTTCTCCAATAATGGGTGGACCAGGCAGTTTTATTCGGTAAATTTCCTATGTAAACAATTGATAGGTAAGTGTTGGACTATGGATAAAAGCCCCCACCTCTCCCACTATAACGCCTAGGTTTTATGGTTGGGTTGGCTAGGTGGGGTGAGCCTAACATGGTATCAGAGCCAAGGTCCTGGGTTCGAATCCCCCTGGCCACGCATTTCCGCATTTCCGCTGCGTGATTTCCCCTGCGCCTATCTAGTGTGCTGAGACCTGTTGCGGGCTACGCCGGGCCTCTAGAACCTGCTGCGGGCTACGCCGGGCTCGCACGCCGTAGGGGGAATGTTGGACTATGGATAAAAGCCCCCACCTCTCCCACTATAACGCCTAGGTTTTATGGTTGGGTTGGCTAGGTGGGGTGAGCCTAACAGTAAGCACAATCACCTGGGTAGTTGGACAACTAATTCATAAGTTATTAGAAGACAGAATATCAATGGAAATATACATTATAATAAATAAGATATAGTCAAACTAATAAATAAGAAAATGGAATAAAAAAATATACAAAGCTTAGATGTAAAGAAATACAAAATTTATATGTTTCTAAATCTCAAGGTAAGATCATACCTGGTCTAAATTATTTTCTGCTTTTATTAAAACTGATGAATAAACCTTATGAGGCTTATTCCGCACTATGATTTCCTTCTCTTCAATGTAGGCAACACGTAGAGCTGGATACCTTCATTGGGTGCACCAGAAGTGACAAATATCAAGCATTATTTTCTGTAAATAACGATTACTTTGAAGGTTTCTATTTCTCAAATTATACCTTGTCATCAGATCTATGATGTCTTGTGCATGAGGATCACCATTAGATTTCTGTTCCCCAAACTTCTGACATGAGATGATATACGAAAATTTCATATCAGCAAGTGCGTCTAGTTCAATTGATAATGACTGGTGCATGTTCTTTGTTTGTCCTCGTCCAGTCGCCACAGGTCCTTTGTACAATTCTGTTTAATTTTTTCCTTTAAAAAATTAAATACTCTGAAGCATACCAGTTTCCAAAGAAATATGAAGGTCAAAACTATTAAATCATCACTCATCAGAGCTATTATCTTATAGCTGTTAGAGATGTATATGTCTTGTGTAATATCCCCAGAGTATAAGGGGTTTTGTGCATATTGTACATGTGTATATATTCTGGCCTATGGCATTTATTGAATACAAGCTGCTATTATTACAATAGCATTCTGATTTCTGATCAAACATGACAAAAAATTATTGCCAAATTTCATGACAGCAGGAAATTCTGTACACACCTTGGTCATTTGTCATGTCTAAGAAAGCTTGCAATCTTAGTGCTTTTCGGTAATACATCATTCCTCGAACTAGATAGTTCATAATATAAAGAGTCAGACAGATTGGAGCCATAAGCTCAGATGATGGGTTTACAAGAAATGAGAATCTTTCTATAGATTACCAGTTCGGCTTAATGTTTGACCACGGTAAGAGGCCCAATATCTGATTTCTTCATGTGTTACCTTTAGACCAAGCCGATCCAAAAAATTTTTCCACTCGTCTAAATTAATGAGAACATGTCAACATGACCATTTTTGTGGAAAGAGAACACCAAATAAATCTCAATAAGAAAATAAAATCAATGCAGGCAATTGCCCTAATGGTGAAAGGATAAAATTGTGGAACATAAATGACCTGGGTATATCTTTTGCATGTAGGAAAGAATGGATGCCTCATCTTGATCGTACAGAAGTTCTTCCTCCGAAAACTTCACTTCTTCCATGAAATATGGAGTTATTATGCTGGATAAAGTATTGTGATGTCAGGGTTCTAACAAATGTACATTATACTTGGTTTATTCTGAAATTGTTATAGATGTGAGGATGGATGAATTTCCAAAAAGAAAAAGAAAAGAAAACTACAATTGTCAGGATGACTTGCTTGTGATACTTTCAAATGAGGCACAAACTCTAGTAGTTTGGGTAGGCAACCCGCAACCCAGTACCATCAAACAACATGAAATATGGTGTGCCAGCTCGTTAAGTGTAATATAAGCAAGCCTCATGTCAGTGTTTATGAGAATCATGATGGCTTCGGTGGATATTAATAAAACTGGTTTCAGATAAGGTTTAGTTGTGCAATTTTATATAAAAAGCTATAGATTTGCAAAATTACAGAAGGTATTTCGAAAGGTTATCCATGATCAACAGACCCAAGCTACACAAGAATACTAGATATAATTCAAGTGAGAGAGAAGTGGGTCGTGGGCGAATCGCTATATAGTCTGTACTTTAAATTAAAAGCTTCATAAACTTGACATTAACAAAACAAAACTGAAATAAGTTTGAGAAAATTTTGAACAGTACAAGTATTACCTAAAAGACAGCATACTGCTGACTTTGGGAGCAGCTGGCATATCCATAAAGAGAGATGTGGCAAAAAACGAAATGCGCCGCCGTGCCTCTGAATTTGATGGTACATCCACAGCCTTTTCTTTAGTATTAAGCAGAAGGTGGAGGCGTTTAACCTGAATGTACCAAAGCATGTCATCATTCAAAGAGGCACTGTGAATATATAATCTGTCTGTAAATAATTAAATATTAGCCCAAACCTGCTCTTTTAGTGGACCACTATCAGGAAATGGAAAACGAATGTTTGATATTGAGCTGATAGACGCAAAGAGCTCTGGTTTGTAGTATTCAAAGGTTCCATCATCATTAGAGATCAGTGTCTTGGAAGAATTAATCAGAACTAATACACTGTTGAAAGAGGAGGTCATTATAGTGGTTATCAAAAAATAGTACAAAATCTAGATATGATTAAATGTATTCTTACCTTTGAGCATCTACAAGCATATCTTGGACTAGAATATCGATGATATCTTGGAGTAAAATTGACACCTCATGTCGAAGTTCTTGATTATTTGTATACTGGGAAATATAAAGGAGAAGATTTCATTCTATGGGCCAAAACAGAACAAAATAACAGTTTATGTACATCACCATAAAAGAGTTCAAAATAAAAAAATGGTCATACCCACTCCCAATCAGTATAATAGTGTTCTGCCCACAATAAATCACTGCAAATTTATACTGGCATCCCCTCTCCTTATATGGCCTATCATCATATATCATTGCACTCCAATACCTTCTTACTTTATAATACAACCGTAGATATACATTTCTAGATTTCCTGAACTCCAGGGAAAAACTATTCAATAAAGAACATTGGTATCTCTGTAGTGTACATTGCTACATTCTCATTCCTGGCGACTAATTTGTAATTCCATATATCTTACTTTACTCATGGTTAAGGTTCAAAGGAAAATCACCAAACACCTGAACGAACAGCAGTCCAGATTTTGGTAACTGACCTGGATTGACTTCAAACCACTTTGAATTCAACTTCTATATCAACATGCTTATAATTGTGTCTAGACTCTAGTTCATATCCAAAACATCAAATTTATAAAGTAGACATTTTCAAATTTTTGAGCAGTGAGAAAAAGAAAATTTACAGAAAATCAGCTTGACTGACAAAAAATGGAACCCAAACCACTCTGATATTGGGGCTTGTTGTTCTAGAAACCCTATCCCAGGCCAATGGTCAGTTTGAAAAGGTGCAATGCAATAATATTCCAAATTTCGAAAACCAGAAAAAAGAAGAATATCAACAGATCACTGCAATTAAACAGTGAATCCAAACCACAAAAAGAAAAGAGATAAGTATCATGGTAATACTAGTGAAGTGATTACCAGAAGCTCAGCCAATCGGTCAAACTTGTCAACCAATGAAGGTAAATGATCCATCCTAAAATCGACCAATAGACTTGCATTTTGAATACTCTTTTCAATTTCAGTATAGATTTCAGTAATGACCCTGAATATAATCTGTAGAACATCAAAATAATATTCACAGGAACATGCATTGCAAAAGCTTTGAAATAAGAAAAAGATGTACCATTACAGTTAATGATGATGTAAAATGATTACCTCTTCTCCACCTCACCATTAACCAAATATCTCAAAATACTTTTTGTCAACTCGTAGAAATCGTTGATTGCACAAAGCATGTAATTATCCTTTTTAATTTTCCAGAAGAGTTGTGCACTTTTTCCTGTAAAATTGGCTGCCATATCCACTGCTTTTGAAAACTGCCATCAAGGAAAACAAGCATAAGATGCTATAAAGTTTTGATAGTAGATTTGATCTACAGACATATTACAACAAATGTTCCAGGAGACCAGGACATCTATGCTAGATTGCATAAATAACTAAAGACTTCAAATAGTATCTAAACGAGGCCTAATGATACAAGAATTTTGTCACTCATGGTTGTGATTACAATAAAAGTAATGGTTAGTGCCAACTCATTAGTGGTAAAGAAGAGTAGCTTTTGCTTTTAACTAACAACAAAATACATACAATATTAGCATCCGCCTAGTGATTTCATTTAATTTTTTGCCAACCTGAAATGCAATTTTCAAATATTACGCAGGAAATATTGCATGATAAAAATTCAGTTTTTGCAGTTTGCTTGCTAAATAAATGTCTTGTATGATGAAGCACTCATTGTCAAATATAAAATAGCTTCTGCCAGGTGTCAACAGTTTACTGAAATGTGTTAGTGTGTGTGTGTGTGTGTGTTTGGCCCATGTAGGCTACTGTTTATGATCCACCTACCCTTCTAGGGTTGTGTGAGGAATCCATTCCAACCTAGCTCTTTCAAAATGAGACAGAATATTAACTTGTCAAGCAAAAGTGCCTGTAGCCTAGAGGTTTAAGTGCTCAAGTAACACCTCTAGGTCCTAGGTTTGACTCCCCACAAGAGCAAATTTCAGACTTTTTTAAAAAAGATCACTCGCTGGCCCCTCAAAATAATTGTTAAAAATTAGCCTATGTATAGGGTAGGGGCCTCAAAGCACAGATCAAGGACCGATCCATAGGGGAGAATCCACTTGTGGGGGACTAAGGTTCTTGATCTTTCTCAACCGGTTTGGTTGAGGCTTCTTCTTATTGAAAAGCTGTAGAGTGCCTTTTAGAGTTCAAAATTTTTCCCAAATATAGCAACCTAGTACTAGTAAAATGTCACTTTTATCTCTAAAGTACCCATACTACCCTTGGACTTTATTAATCATTACTCCACCCAACCACTTCCAGGTCCATACCCACCCTGAGGAGGGTATTATGGTCTTTTTGCACATCTCCTTAATATAGTGCCCAAGAGGTTGCTATATTTTGGGACGGAGGAAGTAGCATGTTTTAAGGTAAGTGGCGTCTCAAAAAGGTGAATATATTTCCATGGATGCCATGTATCATAGAATAGATCAGTGTACCTTTTTGGCAAGTAAAAACAGGGGCCAACGAATAGAACCAGACCTATGCTCTAGTGACATGGGCATTGTCATCAAGTCGGTCTCTCTGCAGAACCAAATAAAAAATTAACAAAGAATATTAAATTTAAGTTGCAACGAAATAATGAGACCTTACCGATTGCTTATCAAATCCTCTAAGCGGAAGCTATTTATTATCTCGTTCCAAACAAGAGCAAACTTTATTGGATAATGTCTTTCAGCTTTACCTAAATTCTGAAATTGAATATCATCTGAGAAAGAAGCAAGGAAGAAATGCAACAATAACAATGCAATAGTAGTAGTATCAAAACTAAAGGAGAGATGATCAGATGAACAGCTTTCACCTTAAATATTTTATTTTCCAAGAAACTAGGTAATATTCCCTTATTCTTTGTCATCGTTGAATGAGGAACAAGAGAGGTATCGAACGCCTCTGGTAAGGTATAGAATCGACTTCTCACCATTCCCATTGTACGAATCTAGATGAGTATCACAAATCAGAATCTATAAACACCTGAAATAAATTCCAGTTTTTATGGCACCTGACCTCACCTCACCAAGATGATGAATAATACCACACATACCACCAAAAATGGTACAGAATACAGAATACCAAATCTGTGTGTCCATGAAATAGACCTGTTGGAAATGTAAAGACAATAATATATTAATATTATTTCTTATCTATATGTAAATGAAATATTGAGGTTCACTGTGTTCTCACAAGAATTATAGGGGCCCATACAGCAAGAATAGCTCCAGCATTGCTTTTCACTGGTGCAAAACAAAAAATATATAGAATCATCATGTGGGGTTGGGTGTTAACTAGTACTGCAAATATAATACTGAGTTAAAAAGGACAAATAGATGAAGGGTGTATGGAGCACCTTGAGGAAAGAATTCATGCCACTCATATTTATTCACATTGACCTTCATAATTTCTTTTGTAGGTTCCACAAGAGGTTTAATCTGTTCATGTTATATTTAGATAAACAACGGTCAGGGTGGTGTAATTATAAAACAAACAGTGAATTTTAAAAAACTGCAATTATTTTGTCAAAACTACCAGTTTGTTGAAACTTCAGTGAGAAATTTTGTGCAACTTCAGTTGACAACAAATATCACACTTCAGTTGACAACAACTTCTGTTAGCAATGAAACCACCTAACAGCTCAAACCAACTTGCATGTGTGAGGGGTGGCCTGACGAAAGACCCAAATTCTAAATAAGTTAGTTTTCTTTTCTAATAAGCATGCACACAATTGATTTTTCCTGAAATACCCTGCTAAAGTTGCAGCAAATCGATAGCTTTGACAAAATAATTGCTGTTTCTGAAATTTACTCTAAAAGTAAAACGTAGAGATAATAATACTAATTACTAAAAAGCACACGCATAATAATAAGAAACATAGATTTTCATGTTTATGGCATATTTTCTCATTAAAATGCACCAAACTCCATAACCCCACTGGACATGCATCAGAATGTAAACTTCATTGGAGCTGCAGGGTTTCATTTCCAGCTACTGGAATAAACCTTGAGTTGAAGGGTACTGCATAATATAGAAAAAAAGTGTGCACAAACTACATATCTTTCTATATTCTATTTATTGTCTGAGATGAGAGAGCACCTCAAAGTAGTAGCTAAATAAAAATTTGCTTGACAACAGAATCATCCAAAATGTTGTATATCTGTTAGGCATGAAAAAACTTTTAGCTCATATCAAATAAACAAAATTAAGTATAGGAAAGGTAATATAAATATTTTACTTTAGTAAAGGTACTTGGCCTTCTTGCATTCCTCGTCCAACATATAACTCGGGCTGCACATATCATCATCATATACTTCATTTGGGTACAATACCATGCACAGTATATGAAAGTAAAATGACATTAACAGAAAAGATGATGATATTTTTGGAACTTTCACTGAACTGCCATTATGTTGGAGCATAAAATATCATGACAATGTACTCCACTGAATTAATGTTGTGACATGAAATAATGTCCAATAATAAATTCAAGCCAAAAGTAACATAAAATCAACTTTGAGCAGGGCAAAACATACCTGACACCACCAGGACAACATATTGCAAATTCTCCAAGTAGATGTCTCCAAAAAGCTGTTTACAGCAGGAACAAAAAACAGTGCCATCCCAATCACATTGCTTGTAAGGTACAATGCAACAACCACCATATATTTTGACAGGCAGAACATCCCAAGAAAAGTTTTAGGTCGTCTAGCTGAACAAGACATGTAGTTTTGGGAACTAGCATAAAATATGGGAAGAAGGATGGCCCATGCCACAGCAAGAGAAAATTTTACAGCAAATCTTATTTTCTGACTGAATCTCATCGTTCTCTTGGTTCTCCATGAGAAAGCAATATCAAGGATAACTGCACAAAAAGGTATATTACAAAACATTGAAGAGAACAAAAGAAGTCAAGGAAAGTAGATACATCAGTATATTAAATACTAATTCATCAAAACATGTAACATATATATGCACATGAAAAACACAAATTAACCTTGAATAACTCGAAGTACTGCATTGGTTATGAAAATACTCAATACATCCTGAAAAATTATTGGATCAAGTAACTGAACAGGGCTTTCCAATCCATGCCATGCTATTATTATCAGAACCTGAAATAAAATAACCAAGAAAATGTGTCAAAAGTTCTGACAGAATAAGAATAATGAGATTAACTAAAAATGTATCCACTCCACAACTATTAATGTAAGAAGAACCAAACCTGTAGCCCAAGCACAAGGAGTGTCCACAACCTATCAAAGCTTCTGAAGATATGCCAAAAAGAACGGACCTCAACAAAATTTGTCTTTCCTAACCACTTCTGTTGAGATGTATTGGTTGTAGTTCGCTATATGCAATACCAGGAAAAAACGAGCAATAAATAAGAAGTCATACTCGTGTAAATACACTCAAACCTGTGCATTTCTGTGAAATTATTTTGCAGAAAGTTAAGTAGGGTAAGTTTGAGAACATGTGAATTCAGATCAGTTCTGTATAACAGGCAAGCGATGAGCTAACAAGCAATCAATGCATCATCTATTTCAATGTCCTGTTAAGCTACATAGTAAATGCACCCCCACACCCTCCCCCTCCCAAAATGTTAGTTGTCATATAATGCAATCAACTTTAACCATTAAGACATTTAAAAGTATATAAATTGGCTACATGAAGACACTATTATATTAATGATTTTTTCGTGCAAAATACTTCATAATATATGACATTTTTATTGTAACATGATTAAAATACATAGCCAAAGTTCTGTGTCTGAGGCTGCAAAAACCTTTTGGGACAGAGGGAATAGATTTACTCACTACAGAACAACAGTTCTAAGATTACACCATAAAACAAACAAAAACCTAAACATTCTCCTATTTAGCCTTATGTTCTCAATGCTGGTGAATGAACTTGTGTTTAGAGTAGAAAACGTACATAATCCTATATATATATATATATATATATAATTCAAATATTGCACTGTTTTGGGGAACAGACATTTTCATTTTCAGACAATAAGTACCTGTTGTGTTTGCTCAGGTGCTTCTGGATTAAGCATATTTTGCAACGATGAGGATCCATGAGGAAGTTCGGAGTTTTGTTGCTCAGTTTGCTGAGATGTGTCCCCTGACACTGGTGGAACAAAGGGAACCTGAACCTGAGAATTCTTATTTGTGTTTGATGTAAAAAGAAGTCATTGTTCAGGCGCATGGGCCAGCCAAGCTTGAAGCAATCAGCAGACCTACATCATGAAATATTTAGTACATGTTACTAGCAAAATTTGTTAACCAATAAACCATACTCCTTCCGGTCGCAAAGACATGATGTTTTGACCAAATCCAGCGAAATTTTAAAATTTTGACCATTAATAATTTTTAAAATATTTGATTTAAAGCATAAAAATTGTATGAGTAAATTTGACTTAAAAGTACTTTCACAATCTCATAATTTTTTCAAATTAATAAACTTATTCTAATATAAAATTGTGTTGAAAGCTGTGCATCAAAGACCATGCAAAAAGTCAAATGTCATGTATTTTTCAGGGAAAATATTTTGTATCAAAGGAAGTAGTATCTAACCAGAAGAATTCATTGAGGTCATCATAGTTTCTCCATGTTGAGTGATCAGATACTCCATTCTTGTTCTTTAGTGCCTCCTTCAATAGATAAAAGAAAACCATCATTTTGTCTCACAATGCAAAGCTGAGTTGAAAATTGGAAAGAAAATGATGTCAGACCTCATATATCTCTCTGTATATTGGTGTCACTACTTTGTTAAGAAATGATTCATCATCTCCTCCATACACAGGTTTAACTTTTTCTCCAGTAATTAAACTTACAGCTCCAGAGAGTACTCCATATAACTCATAAGACATCTGAAACAGGAAGTGTGGTTATCTTTAAGTCTCAGTGAGAACACCTTCTGGTCCAAAAACATTGGTAATTCTTTTTTACAGCAGAACCCAGATATGCTACTTAGAAGCAGAAATTACTTGGAGCCAAAGATTGCTTCAACAAGTGAAGTATTTTGGTCTATTTAATTAGAAACATGTAAAGCACTAGCTATCTAGATCAACTCCTTTTGTAATAACCTTATCTGGGAAGACAGGCTAATCAGACATCAATAGTTTGCTAAAGAAACTACTGATTCTAAAGGTACTAAGGTAGTACTACGTAAAACAAGAAATAACCCAACAAAAATTATATCTGGATGGGTTGGAGGACGGTTCTTGGGCCACCTCCGTTCAGGACAAAGCTGAGGTCTTCCTGGACTTTTTTCTTTCTAAAATGGGCTTTTCGTCTAATCCTCCCATGGCCTTCGACCTGGCCCACCTCATCCCCAGGGTCCCGGGCCTTGACTCCCTTGGTGATGACATCTCGGCCTCTGAGCTTGACGCTGTCGTCCGGGCCTCTCACCCGGATAAGGCCCCTGGCCCGGATGGGTTCAACGAGGCCTTCTTCAAAGCCTGCTGGCCCATAGTGCGTCAAGACTTCCTCGCTTTAGCTTCCTCCTTTTCCCGCTGCACCACCCAGCTCCAGCCCATTAACGGCTCCTACATTGCTCTAATCCCCAAAACAGACAACGCGACCTCCGTCCGTGACTTTCGGCCCATCTACCTCATAAACTGTAGCGTCAAGATCATCACCAAGGTCCTTGCCAATTGGCTTCAGGGAGTCATCACTTCGCTCATCCACAAAAACCAATATGGGTTCATTAAGGGCCGTAATATCCAGGACTGCATCGCATGGGCCCTGGAGCTGACTCATCGGTGCAAAAAGTCGAGGCAGGAGGCCATCATCCTGAAGCTTGACTTTGAAAAAGCGTTCGACACCATCGAGCACTCTGCCATCTTGCTCATGATGTCTCATCTTGGCTTCCCCAGTTCTTGGATATCCTGGATCAAGCTCATCCTCTCCTCCGGCTTCTCCTCAGTCCTGCTTAATGGCTCCGCCGGGAAGTTCTTTCCTTGCAAGCGAGGGGTGCGACAAGGTGACCCACTCTCCCCCTCCTGTTTGTCCTTGCTGCTGATCTTCTCCAGCACATCATTAACAAGGTTGCCCGACTCGGGATCATTCGGGGCCCTAGTTGCCACCCTGATCACCTTGACTTCCCCATTGCCCAATACGCTGACGACACCATTATATTTCTTCAGGCTGACCAACGAACCTTGTTCCTCCTCCGTGGCATCCTGCATTCCTTTTCCCAATCCACCGGCCTCACAATCAACCTTTCAAAGTCCTCCATCATTCCTATCAATATCCCTGAGCAGCAGGCGGCCCTCCTCGCTGCAACCTTCGGCTGTCCGGTGGGTTCCTTGCCTTTCACCTACCTTGGGCTTCCCCTTGGGACTTTAAAGCCCAAGCCCACCGACTTTGGCTTCCTCATCAACAAAGTCACTAAACGCCTCTCTTCTCTCTCTCCCTGGCTCAACATGGCCGGAAGGCTACAAATTGTCAACTCGGTTCTTTCGGCCCTTCCAACCTACACCATGTGTTCCTTAAAGATCCCCGCCAAGGTAATTCATTGTATCGACCGGGCCCGCCGCAATTTCCTTTGGCATGGAAACAGCATCAATGCGGGCTCTTCATCTAGGGTCGTCTGGCATCGGGTTTGCAAGCCCAAGCTCAAAGGTGGGTTGGGGGTTATCGACCTTCGCACCCAGAACTCCGCCCTTCTCCTCAAACACTTCTGGAATTTCTTGGCTGATCACGACACCCCCTGGGTTAAGTTGATCCGCCTCAACTACACCACCTCGCCCTCCCCCCACACCTCTCCACCCCCAGGGGCTCTTGCTGGTGGCGGGATATTGTTGGCATGGCTACCCAGTTTAGAGCAGTTGCCTCTCCTTCTGTCCTTAGTGGGCGGATGATCTCCTTTTGGGATGATGGCTGGTGTGGCCCTCCCCTTCGCCACGCTCTTCCCCACCTGTTCTCCTTTGCCAAACTTTGCCTCTGCTCTGTCCACTCCTTCCTTTCCCAAAATAATCCAACCGATAACTTCCGCCTGCCCCTTTCCTTGGAAGCCTTGCATGAATTTACCCTCCTGCAGCAGCTAACGGCCTACATTACCCTCCAGGATGGCAACTCTGACAACTGGTCTTTTATTTGGAATTCCACTACCTATAGCCCTAGACTCCTCTACAGTTACCAGTTCAATTTCATGCAGCCCCATGCCTCCTTCAAATGGCTATGGAGGTCCAAATGCTCCAACAAGCTTAAGGTATTCTTCTGGCTACTACTGGTGGATCGTCTCAACACGAAACACATCCTCCGCCGTAAGCGCATCCTTAACGTGGCTGATGACCCCAACTGCTGTCTCTGCCCCTCAGCTGTTGAAGAAACGGTGACCCACTTATTTTTCGACTGCACTTTCAGTTGCCACTGCTGGAGCTTGCTGGGTCTCCACTGGCAGCCCGATTCTTCCGTTCAAGACAAGCTCACGGAGGCCAGAAGTAGGTTTGGTAAACCATTCTTCATGGATGTTGTGATCATGGCCACATGGTCCCTCTCGTTAGTTAGAAATAGATGTATCTTTGATGCCTTGGCCCCCTCAGTTGGGGGGTGGTTAGGCATGTTCACTACTTTGTTCTCTGCTCAGTCCCAGCGGTTCCCGCCCCGGCTTAAAGGGGCAGTTCAGAACTGGCTGGGCACCTGTAACCTCCCCCTGTAATCCCTCCCCTCCTCTGCCCTACCCCCTCGTCCTGTTTGCTATGGTTCCTCCCTTGTTTTTTTCGAGCATTTTTAATATTAAAATCTTAGTAGGAGCCTCTCCTACTGGTTTGCCTCAAAAAAAATTATATATGGATGGTATTTTTACTACGCAGCAAAGCCTGTTTAGATAAACAGACAAGACAACAAAAGCATAGATTTGTTGTTCCGAAATGATTGGAAGAAGCATCCAATATAAAGCACAGCAAAAATATGAAGTGCATTTACATACATGATGAAAGATGTAACATAAACATTCTGGCATAAGTCGTAAGTTTGATGCTTCTCCCCATATAAGAAGGTAAAGAGATATGTACAAAAGTTTATGTTGCTGAATTTCCTTCTTCACAGAGGGCAACCTGCAGATGCAATAGAAAGAGGTGTAGTGCTGTTAAAACAATACTTCCCAAAAATTCATCAGAACTGATTTTCAGTTATTTTTGCAAATAATCTGAGAAATGAAATATTATATAGTTTTACCATATGTTGCTCTTTCTTCCCAAAAATTTGCACCAGGTCACATAGTTCTCAAATGTTTTTGCCAATAGTTCATCTACTGCCCTGTCACAAAGCTAAAAAAGATGTATTAGAATGTTATTCTATATATATATAGGGAAAAATATTGGTGAAAGCAAAATTTTCACGTGCAAATACCATTTTCTCTGAGGATGACTTGGGGTTCAGTCGAGCATGCATATTTGCAAGCAAAAGAATGAGATGCTCCCTTTGATTGGCAACATTTCCTTTCTAACCAAAAAAAATAAAGATTTGAATTGCAAGAACAATACTTGATTATAATCTGAGAATTAAATACCAAGACAAAAAAACTAGTCTACCCGTACCTGGAATCCAAACCAACTTTGCAGCCATAGAAAAATATCCGTTTGACTTTTATGATCCTTGGTGTTAGCGAATGGAAGACTGTGAACATTACGCACCGCAAACACTGCAACTTGGATCTGTACAAGAGTACACTAGCTAAACTCCCATTCATTTTCTTAGGATAAGAATGAATCATAGATGTCCTAATATTTTTCAAAACAAATGAAGGATTCATTGAACATATATGTATGTGACAATCCGGTCATATTTTAGAAGATTAATGTTAGCGTGATGTATAGGCCCACGGGCCCAGGGGGGTTCGGCTGGAACCCTAGAGGTGCCTCCCTCCCTGGTTTTGGTAGTTTTTATATTTGGCAAGGATTCCCTAGATTATTTGGCAAGGATCTCCTAGATTAGCTGGATTAGCTCCTTCCTTGTTTAGCTCTTTCCTTGTTTAGCTCTTTCCTTCTAGATTAGAGCTTTCCTATTTCCTGGGACATCCTTGCCTATATATATTGAGCCTTGGGCTCCCCCATAATCAATCTACTAATTTTCCCAGCCATCCTCTTTCATGGTATCACGAGACCGGGACTCTTCCCTCTCGCCCTTCCGCTGCCCCTGCGCACACTAGCTGTGCACCGGTATGGTTAAAATTCCTCCCCCCTCCCACGTCGATCCTGCTGATCAGCCTCGCCTAGATGGCGATGCTTCTTCGCAGACCGACGCCGAGGCTCGCCGCGCCCTCCGCGAGGCTGCTCTGGCCGCTGCTCAGGCCGCTGAGCAGGAAGCCGCTGCCGCCTCCAACGAGCGCGACGCCGCCGCGGAGCGCGTCCGCGCTGCCCTCGCTCGGGCGGCCAAGGCCCGGGCCGACGCCGCCGCCGCGGTTGATCCCGTCGATCAGCCTCACGCGGGCGGTGACATGAGCGTCACCCACGCCATGATGCTCCACGAGGCCGCTGCCGTCCTCAACCTCCACGCCCAGGCAGTCTCCGTGCAGAATGCACGCAGCCTGGTGCCAACCGTCCTCGACACCGCCGACAACTACCCCCGTTGGCGCGAGCAGTTCCTCCTCGCCGTCACCAAGTACTCGCTGTTGGATCACGTCCACAGCGACTTCGTCTCGGCCCTTGCCGACTGGACTCGGATGGACGCCGTCGTCAAGTCATGGCTCTACAGCACGGTCTCCGCTGACCTCGCCGACGCCGTGATCGACCACCGCGCCTCCGCCCGCGAGGCCTGGCTCGCCATCGAGGATCACTTCCTCGGCAACCAGGAGACCCGTGCCCTCCACCTCGACGCCAAATTTCGTGCGTTTGCTCAAGGTGATCTCTCCATCACCGAGTATTGCAAGCGCTTCAAAAAGATGGCCGACGATCTCGCTGATCTCAACGAGCACGTCACTGACCGCACCTTGGTCCTCAACGTGCTTCATGGGCTCAACGAGCGCTACAAGGACATCGGCGTCCATCTCAGGCGCGGGCGCCCGTTTCCCTCCTTCGCCGCCTTCCGCAACGAACTCCTTCTCGAGGAGATCAACATGGTGCAGCACCCTGTTGCCCCCTCCACTGCTCTTGTCGCCACTGGCTCCTCTCGCCAGCCTGCAGCGACCGGCGGTGGCCCTCCTCGGACCGGTGGTGGCGCCCCCAAGCCAAAGAACAAGAAGAAGAAGGACCGTCGGGCTGGCAGCACCTCTGCTCCAGGTCCCAGCGCTCCCTCCTCCGCACCTGGGACGCCTGCTGGGTCTGGCGCGACCTGGCCCTCCGTCTACAATCCGTGGACCGGGTCCATTCAAATGTGGCCCGGTCCCCGGACTCCCCCGCTGGCCCCGCTCCCTCAGGGCCGTGTCGGCCCTCAGCAGCAGGCGCTGCAGCAGGCTCTGCTGGCTCAGCAGATGCAGCTTCCCCAGCCGGCCTACCTGCCGGCCCCCGGCGTCTCCGCCCAACAGGCCTTCCAGCCGCAGCAGCTGGCGTCGTCCCACTACCAGCCCATGGTTGGCTCTCCGGTTTGGGACCAGAACTCACTGGCCTCTACATTCAGTACCATGACGGTCACTCCGCCGGTGAACAACGACTGGTACCTTGACACCGGTGCTTCCTCCCACATGACTTCTGATGATGGTACTCTCTCTCACTCCTCAATCCCTCGGTTTCCCTCTCCCACATCCATTGTTGTCGGTAATGGTTCGCTCTTGCCCGTCACTGCCACCGGCAAAGCGCAACTTGGCCCCCTTGCTTTAAATAACGTTCTTGTTTCGCCTCAGCTTATCAAGAATCTTATTTCTGTTCGCCAATTCACTATCGATAACAATTGCTCTGTTGTATTTGACCTGTATGATTGTTCTGTGAAGGATCTTCTCTCGCGGAACGTGATCATCAGGTGCAATAGCTCCGGTCCGCTCTACCCCTTGCAGCTGCCTGTCGCTCACTCCCTTGTCGCCAGCTCTTCGCCACCCTACCTGTGGCACCGTCGCCTCGGCCATCCCGGTCGCGAGGCCCTCTCCAAACTCGCTTCAGCTATTCCGGCTTGTAATAAAAGTTTGGATTCTCTATGTCATGCGTGTCAGTTGGGACGACATGTTCGTCTTCCTTTTGGTACTTCAACGTCTCGGGCGTCAAACAACTTTGATCTTATTCATTGTGACCTATGGACATCACCTGTTGCTAGTGTCTCTGGTTACAAATATTATCTTGTTGTTCTTGACGATTGCTCACATTACTTGTGGACATTCCCTTTACGCCTGAAATCTGACACTTTTACCACTCTGTCTAACTTCTTTGCCTATGTGTCTACCCAGTTCGGCACCCGCGTTAAGGCCATCCAGAGTGACAACGGCAAGGAGTTCGACAACTCCAGCACCCGCACCTTCTTCCTCACTCATGGCGTCTTGTTTCGCATGTCGTGTCCCTACACGTCCCCACAGAATGGCAAAGCGGAGCGGATTATTCGTACCACTAATGATGTCATCCGCTCTCTTCTGTTTCAGGCGAGCATGCCCCCTCCATATTGGACCGAGGCGTTGCACACTGCGACCCTCCTCCTTAACATCTTACCAACCAAGACGCTCGATTTCTCGACCCCGCACTCTGCCCTGCTTGGTAGTGCGCCGTCCTACGATCATCTCCGCGTTTTTGGTTGTAAGTGTTATCCCAATCTCTCGGCAACTGCTCCCCACAAACTTGCACCTCGTTCTGCCCTTTGCATCTTCCTTGGCTACTCCACTCACCATAAGGGGTACCGATGCCTTGATCCTACCACCAATAGAATCATCATCTCTCGTCACGTTGTCTTCGACGAGTCCACCTTCCCTTTCGCCGAGCAACCCTCGCCACCCACGGCTACGGACTTCACCTTTTTAGATGAATTCCCTAACCCGACAGTCCCTTTAGGACTGCCGACCATGTCTTCTGCAGGATCTCCAGGCTCTCGTGGTGTCGTTCTTCCTGCACCCCTAGTCCCCCCGGGGTTCCCCGCACTCCCACGTGCGGGCATGGTGTCACGTGCGGCCTCGACTCCCTCCTCGTCGACCGGGGCGCTGTTGTCCTCGCCAGGCGCGACCACGCCGGCCCCCTCCGCACCCCCACGTGCGGGACAACCGGGCGACTTCCCCGCGCTGCCACGCGCGGCACCGTCTCCACCAAGCGCGCAGCCCCCAGTTCTGCGCGTCTACTCCAGGCGCCCCAAGCCGGCCGCTCCAGCCCTGGCTGGACCGGCTCCTGCGCCAGCCCCTACAACACCGGCTGCTCCCCCAGCACCCGGCCCTCTTCCCCGGGGTGCTGTCGCCGTCCCACCTACAGTCAACCAGCATCGCATGGTGACTCGGGCCAAGGATGGCTTCCGCGTGCCGGTACTATACCATGTTGCACCCCTGTCTCCGGTTCCGAAGACCTTCCGTAGTGCCCTTGCCGATCCCAATTGGCGGGCTGCTATGGAGGAAGAGCATACAGCGCTTCTCCAGAACCAGACTTGGGACTTGGTTCCTCGCCCGCGACATGCCAACACTGTCACGGGCAAGTGGATCTTCAAGCACAAGTTCCACGCTGATGGTTCTCTGGAACGCTACAAGGCTCGTTGGGTCCTTCGTGGTTTCACCCAGCGTCCTGGAGTTGACTTTGTCCAGACCTTCAGTCCCGTCGTCAAGCCTGCCACAGTCCGCACGGTGCTCTCTTTGGCTCTCTCCCGCCAATGGCCAATTCACCAGCTCGACGTCAAGAATGCCTTCCTCCATGGCACCCTGACAGAAACGGTGTTCGCTGCTCAGCCCTCCGGATTCGAGGACCCTGCTCACCCCGACTTTGTTTGTCGCCTGAACAAGTCGCTTTATGGGTTGAAGCAGGCCCCTCGTGCTTGGTACAGCCGCTTCGCCACGTACCTGGTCTCTCTCGGCTTTATGGAGGCCAAGTCAGACATTTCGCTGTTCGTCTACCACCGAGGATCTGACACGGCCTATCTGCTCCTCTATGTCGACGATATTGTTCTCACTGCTTCTTCGACACATCTTCTGCGGAAGGTCATCCTGGCTCTCCAGCGGGAATTTGCCATGAAGGATTTGGGAGAACTTCATCACTTCTTGGGGATGCAGGTTCAGCGCACTGCTGATGGTATGGTTCTCTCTCAGCGGCAGTATATGTTGGACATCTTGGATCGTGCTGGCATGGCGGAGTGCAAACCTTGCACTACGCCTGTTGACACCAGTCCCAAGACCTCAGCCGACTCTGGAGCTCCAGTCGTCGACCCGTCAGATTACCGCAGTCTTGCTGGCGCCCTGCAGTACCTGACCTTCACACGGCCCGACATTGCCTACGCCGTGCAGCAGGTCTGTCTTCACATGCATGATCCGCGAGAGCCTCACCTGTCCGCTCTCAAGCGCATTCTTCGGTACATTCGGGGTACTCTTCACCTGGGTCTTCATCTCCGACCATCGACTCAGGATGACTTGGTGGTCTACTCTGATGCTGACTGGGCTGGTTGTCCCGATACGCCCAAGTCCACCTCGGGCTATGCTGTGTTCCTCGGCGACAACTTGGTCTCCTGGTCCTCCAAGCGTCAGAATACTGTCTCTCGCTCCAGTGCAGAAGCTGAGTACCGCGCTGTCGCCAATGGTGTTGTTGAGGCTTCTTGGCTACGCCAGCTCCTCCACGAGCTCCACATTCCGCTTCGCCGCGCCACAATTGTCTACTGTGATAATGTCAGCGCAGTCTACATGTCCTCCAACCCGGTACAACATCAACGGACGAAGCACATCGAGATCGATCTTCACTTCGTCCGTGAGAAGGTCGCCATGGGTGCCGTGCGGGTTCTTCATGTTCCCACGACATCCCAGTTCGCCGACGTCTTCACGAAGGGGCTGCCTTCTTCGGTGTTCACTGAGTTTCGATCCAGTCTGAATGTCCGTGGCTAAGCACCTACGTTCAAACTGCGGGGGCGTGTTAGCGTGATGTATAGGCCCACGGGCCCAGGGGGGTTCGGCTGGAACCCTAGAGGTGCCTCCCTCCCTGGTTTTGGTAGTTTTTATATTTGGCAAGGATTCCCTAGATTATTTGGCAAGGATCTCCTAGATTAGCTGGATTAGCTCCTTCCTTGTTTAGCTCTTTCCTTGTTTAGCTCTTTCCTTCTAGATTAGAGCTTTCCTATTTCCTGGGACATCCTTGCCTATATATATTGAGCCTTGGGCTCCCCCATAATCAATCTACTAATTTTCCCAGCCATCCTCTTTCAATTAAATAAGAATACAACAATGTGTTAAAACTATTGTGTAATTATAAAGTACTTGAGGTACAATTCATTAAAAATGTAGGGTAAGGAAATGTGGGTGGCAGATTCATCACCTCCACTACCTTTTAAAAGGAGTATAGACTAACAAACTTCACACAAGTTAATTCATGTATAACTAAATAGTAGCATTTTTTTCTTGAAATGCAGACTGTAAGCGCACTGATTAAGCAACAGGTTAAAGGGATCCCATTCTGACAAATGAATTGCTGGAGTCTAATGTATTTCCTTTTATGAGCAAATTTATCATGTGTGGAGGAGGTCTGATCATTTTCCTTAAAAATACCATCTGGATTACTCAGTACAGATCCTGGTGTCAAGAAAGTTTCAGGGCCTTTTTTATCATACCAAACATGGAGACACAGTTAGCATTATAAGCATGTCAATGTCATATTTCAATTTTCCTTTGGCATACAGTAAATCTCAAGAATACTTCTTGATATTTTCAGTCGGAAAAATATGGCAAACCTCTGGGAGAAGCATAATTGGTTTTTTATCTGATCCAGGATGCAGTGGTAGAATATTATATCGGAATAGGGCTGACTTGTCGGCAAAAGTTTCGCTAGGAATGCTTTTCTGCAATTTCATGAAAGCATTAAATATAGAGCATACAGTACATAAATAAATCTCATTAAACAAAATATCACAACCTCTGAGCCAGTGCCAATATCAACAGCCTTCAGAACTTCTGCCAGGACAGGCACAAATTCGTGCTCATTGGCTTGTTTCTGCCTATAAAAGATGCAGAAATGAGAATGAGAATCACATTTTGATTTGGGGTCAGGGGTTCAACAATGTTGCAGAAAGTGACCTACACTCTACAGTTCTGACATGCATGATCTGAGAAAGAAGCTTACTTCTCATAGAATAATCTAATCTCCTGAGAATCACGTTTTGCCATTCTCTTCGTTAAGGTGCTTTTCTCATCCTGTTTGAAAAGAAAATCCAATATGTGGTACATTCTGAGTCAATAATGGTATTGATTAGTGACAAGACATGTATCTAGCCATCTAGGAGACGAAAAAAAGGTCAATTTAAATTACAGAACTAGACAAGTTCTCTAAATTATTTTATACCTACATACAAATATTGCTTAAATGGGTCAAAAAGTAAACTTTAAGAAATGCAATTATAATGTAAGCATGTAATTTATCAGCATAGTATACACACCTGTTCAAGTCTCTGAAGAAGTGACGTTTTAAATTGACGAACACCCCTCCCCGTTGAACGTGGATCCATCATATGAGCCTTTTCAAAGGCATGAAATCGACCTGTCAGATGACACCTTTTTCAATATTTTGCAGGTAACGCTCGTAGGAAAGACTCTTTTGTTCCACATTGGAAACAAACTCATTGACCAAGAAAAATGCCCAGTAACGTGGATGGAAAAAATGACAGGTTCGATTGGTGGAACAAGATTGTAATAGAAGTATTTGGTATTTCCTAGGCTGAGAATTTCCAAACAAGCACTTGAGTGATGCAATACTAGAAGTTATTCTACCACAATGGGGATAGGTGATCTACCGTACCCGAGCTTAAGGGCTTTATTTTGGAACTCAAACTATGGTATCTTTGACTTGCCTGATGATCAACCCACCTCTGTTTCAAGGCTTCCAGCAACCTACTCCTAATCATGGGAAACTCATGCAACAGATATGGCAGAAGAATGTTATCCACAGAATAAACTTCAAACCGACTCGCTGATGATACATAATTGACAAGTGAATCTTAGCAGAGAGCCTGAGAGGCTGAGACCATCCAGCCTTCGGTATATTATAAACAGCTAACACCCGATTCGATATCATACTCTTCTTTTCACCAAAAAGATAACTTGAGAATATTCCAGACGATTACGTGATCTCAAACTGCCAAACACCCTCTTTCCTTTTGATGAATCTTAGGAGTAGGACTCGTGACTAAAATAGCATCTCTCCTAGTCCTAGCTTGAGCATTGAGCCAAGGTGGAGGACAGCAGTGAACCTCAGTTCCCAGCGATGGAGGATTGTCGCACAAAGCAGAATATTCCGAAGCTGAAACAAGTGGCACCAATACCACCTCGAATCTTCTAGCTGGTCTCCCTTACCCATACACCATATCCGATAGAATCTCAAACGGCACAAAGCATGAAACCATGTAAGCACGGACCGAGGCTCGCGTCGAACATCTCTATCACGCCCAGCACCACTGCTGAAGCGCACGGCTTGTTAACTTCGTCTCCGGCATTTCCACGAACATGTCACGGGCGGACGCCACGCCGTCGCCGCAACTCACCGCCATTGCATAGAAAGTAGGAAAAAAAACGAGAGACGTAAGGCGCGGCCGGAGCCCGGAGGAGGGCGTGCTTACACAGGTACGCGACGCGAGGGGACTCGAGCTCGATCTGGTTAGCGACGCGAAGGAACGGGCGGATCTCCGACACCAGCGTCTGCGGCAGCTTCTCGCTGTCGAAATGATGCGGCGCCGCGGCCGCAGGCGTCGGCGCCGG
The DNA here is from genome assembly GCA_019279435.1 of Zizania palustris. NCBI lineage: Eukaryota > Viridiplantae > Streptophyta > Magnoliopsida > Poales > Poaceae > Zizania > Zizania palustris. The sequence continues at coordinate 29,201,193 of JAAALK010000283.1, forward strand.
CGCCGGGGGCGGGGGCGGGGGAGGGGGAGGGGGAGGCCGCCACCGCGTCGGCGCAGGCACGTACCGCAGCGGCCGGCTCGACGGCCCGACCTCCACGATCTCCAGCTCCATCGCGGCCGTAACAGGGAAGAGGACGACGAGGAGGAGGCTTCCGCACGCAGCGCCAGCTCCATGGCGGCTTTTATGCCTGCCTGCCTTGATCGCTTTCGCCCTCGCCCTCGCCTTCGCCGCTAAGCTTTACCGCTTTTTCCCCCGGCGGGCGCAAGCGCGGAGGGAGGTGGACTGTTTGCTTTTGCTTTTTGGCGATCGCGCTGCCGCCGCTGCTGCTGCGGCTGCTCGCTTTTGATCTCCGATTCGGCGATCGGCGAGGAGATCGTCTTTTCTTTTCATTTTTTCTTTGGAGAGTGAGAGGTGGTGGAAATGGAATGGAACCAGGGAGGGAAACGGCTTTTTTGAATGTTAGTTGGTGATTTCTGGAATTCTGGGCTAGGCAACGTGTCTTTCATGGTTTTTTTTCCTTCCAAGATAAATGGTTTCGTTTCATTTAATAAAGGTACCGTCTACGTAGACTAAAATTAGTTAACTGATAACTAGATCTAACTGTTATCCGGCTAATAGTTAGTTTACTAAAAATTAATCATGTATGTTTGCATACTTTGGACTAATAGGTAGTAAAAGTCGATTTTGATCTTGCTACAATAATCGTGCGACAATGGTGTAGGGGCTAAATAGTCTAAGGATCTTTATTAGTTCAAATTAGTTCATTTTCGTGGACACTACAAGAAAACAAGAATTTTTCATCGGCTACAATAATTTCTATTGGTTTTTTTTCAAAAACTGACAGAAGTTATTTAACTTCTGTTAGTCTCAAGGAGCCATTGGAAGTTAAATTAGTTAGCCAATGAACTAATAATTAGTTCATAAATTAGTTATACTATTTGAATGAACTAAAACTATTTTTTAGTTGTTACGGAGTAACTATTAGTTGATAAGATCCAAACAGGAGCTAGATTATATACAATACATCATCTTCTATCACGACATACATGTATAACTTAGGTCTTGTTTGGATCCCATGAACTAATTGTTAATAGTTAATTTTTAGTCTTAGTTCATCCAAACAACTCAAATAATTACTAAACTAATTTTTAGTTTATGGGCCAACTAATGGTTAGCTATTAGTCAACAAAAGTGAACTAATGGGAGCTAATAGGGGCACTTTACTCTTTTTTCAGGTATTAATCCAAAGTATCCCAACACATATGAACTAATCATTAGTCAACTAATTATTAACTAACTAATAATTAGTTCTAGCTAACAATTAGTTTTAGTTCACGCAAACAAAATATAATTTTAGCTAAGAATACAGTGCATTTCAGCACCGCTAGTTAGATCTCTTTTGCTGCTTATTAGGTGCCATGCAAGCAAGGAAAAAGCACACATTATTGCACTCGAGTTCCATTCGTTCCACGACTTCTTTGGTTGAGTTTACTGTTCGTTAGTTACCTTGTTATAGCCTTCTTTTCTTTCCGTTTCTGCTATTTTTTAACTATTTTTTCCCTGTGTGCTGCTTGCTTTTTTTGGTGTGATGAGGATGAGATAGGTGGGTGAGGTGCTTTAGGGAGCACTAAGCAATGCTGTGGTCTACTTTGTCATCTCAAGGGGAAAAAGTAATCTGCTTTGGGGGAAATAATGCAGAGTGATGGGCTAGCTCATGTTAGCTAAAGGCTGAGGGTTTTGGATATGTATAATATATAGCAATGGCCAATGTGCATGTGTAGGATTGGACTTTGTGGCACCTTAACTAGGCAGTGCTACTTAATTACTACTCACTGTATTTTCAAATACTTGCCAGTTAAGTTGTCACATGCGTTATTCATCTCCAAATGTGACTAATTTATTTAGAAAAAAATAAACACTTAAAAGTATGTTATATATATATAAATGTTATCATACACCACATGTGTAGAATAATTATTTTACTGAGAAATCTACTACTGAGAAAAAAATAGTACTCAATTGTTATTTTACTGAGAAAATCTACTACTGAAAATAGTATTCCCGTGGTCGGTGTAGAATAGTTATTCTACAAACGTGGTGTAGAATATCTCTTCCGTATATATATATATATATATAATGTGTCATTTATATCAAAAAACAACTTTCCTTCGATATAATCTAACCATTTAAAAGTGGAACATTTGATAATTTATCGTCCCTAAAAAATAACTTTGATTATTTATAACAATAGCTTGAGATTTTCCCACATATTATGTACACAAATGTTAAATAATCAAATAGCATAAATTTTTTAGTGATAGATCATCAAATCTTTCAAAAGTTGAGTTATTAGTTATTGAAGTTGGATTGACAATAGTAAAATGGTGTGACAAATAAATGGGAGTGGAGGGAATATATACTTTTTGATATATAATCTAAGACTTTTTTGTTCTTAAGGGAGATTACGAAGAATTATATTTTTTTAGATAAAATGGTGTTACCTTCCAATGACTTCAATTCCTAGTAGCGTTAGATGACAGTAGGTATAAAAATTAATACTAGAAAATTAATTCTCATAATCTAAATGGATGATTTTTTGTTACCAGAACCTAGATGTTTATCTCATATATTCTCATATTGTATTTTTTTGGACCATTGATGGAAGCAATTAATAAAATTAATTCCCATCGCGCGCATCACTAAAATCCTTAATGTAATGATACTAATTATATATACCTAGCTTGCTCGATCGATCACCAGCAAATATAATTTTGTTACGGGAAGAGAAGATAATTAGGATCAGTTTAGTTTTGGGGCGAGGACGGATAGGATATCCTATCCATAGATTTAGGGATGGGATGATACATTTGAGATGTTTGGTTGGATGGATGGGATAGGACAATTTTTTGTTTGGTTAGATGTATACGACTTGGATGAGATAAGATTAAATTTAGTGGGACCTATTTATCAAATATATTTTTAACAAAAATATAATCAAATGAGATCTTATTTCATAGATTAAATTATAATCAATACAATGATAATTAGATCATAATTTGGATAAATAATTTGAGAGTAAAAATCATTTAAATATTTATAAACGAAAAATTAAATGTGTAATAACCAACCAATATATGACACGTCATCTCATTCAATATTAGATGAGTTTGTCCAAAAAAAATTCTTAATCTCTACATCCGGCATATTGAAGGAATAGACATCTCATCCCCTTCGTCCTCCAACCAAACAGCTGACTGGATGAGATGTCATATTCTATTTAAGGATATCAGCAAACCAGACTCATAAATTCGCGATATGATCCAATGGCGTCATCAGCCAAGAAGTTTTACTCCCGAGAGACCATTTTTTTACACACAAAATTAAAGGTAATTCGTGTATGATTATTTGAATTCGCGTGTGATTATTTGTTCCTCTCGACGATGGACCCATGCATTTGCATAATTCAATTCGTTTGGTACGTACTTTGCATTGGTGAGTTGTACATGACCGAAAGCAACAAAAGCAATCGCGTACTCGATCTTTTTAAAGCCAGTAAATCAGTGATAAAATGTTGATAAGCTGGATTAAATATTTTCCCGATATTTCTAATATAAAATATTTTAGAGATATTTGAACCGTTTTGAATTTAAAAAACATGTCGCCTAAAAGTTCCGTGCAGATTATCCCATGACATGTCGCCAAAACATGCCTAAGGGCTAAGGACATGTTTGAGATAGCTTCTAATCATAGGTATTGCTATAATCGGAAGCTCTCTAAGCTTCCATTTGATTCAGATTTTCACATTGTAAATAGAAAGTTGGGAGTATCCCCTCCACAGATTCTCGTGGCCAATTTTTGGTGAAAATTATCCATATTTACCATTAATAAAATACACTTTCAACTAATATAGAATACTTAAAACTAAATAGTTTTCTAAGAATAAAAGTTAATATACAATTGTTGGGAAATATAAATATATTTCAGTTATATATAATTTCGTTTTAGTTTTCTTATTACAACAATGATCTAAATGCACATTATTAAAAAAAGTCAGTGTTTTATATTGAATGCATATTAATAGTGCAACCAAACATCAAGAAGATTACATACATTTATTGTCAAAACAAAAATCCACGGCTATTCCAACCAAACAACTTTCAGTATTTTCAGCTCATAATAGTTTTTTTACAGCTCACAACTCATAATAGTTTTTTTAGAATCTACAACTCAAACAAACACACCTTAAATAGTTTAGACTCTATATTCGGATCGTAAAATTTAATAGACGTAGAATCTATAAATTAATTAAAATCTGGATTCTTTACCGTTATTTGTTAGAACCGAAAACTCCTAAATCATTCGAGAAATCTGTATGTGTTAATGGGCGTATCATTACTTCATGCCCAAGTATTGCACGCACACGGATGTCCCATCAACCGATCTTATTTTTTTTCCTGTCTTAGGGGCTCGTAGCACTAGAGAAACTTGGTAATTTTGGTCGCACGTTTACGTTTGCCTAAAAGAGAGCGAGAGAAACTTAACCAAAAAAGTAAATCTAGCAAATTAAAGTGGACTTGGGTCAAAAGGTCAACAGCAGTCTCGTGCTCTCCTTCGCGTCAAAAAAACACTACGTGGTGGGGGCCATACAAAATCGGAGGCTACATATTTTATCAGAATTCATATATAGATTGTTCTGAACGAAATTAAGTTAAATAATTATATTGTTCTTACTTATTCTGTTTTAATAAAAGTGAGTTGCTTATTTATAATATAATTGGTATTGAATTGATAATGATAAATTAAACACAGATGAAAAAGATGACAAAATATCTAAAAAGTTCATTAAAATAGGGTTAATTTTTTCTGTGTCATTACAATTTTTACGGTTTGCTAATATACCATCAGTGTGTCTCTGTCCCTGACAGATGAGGATCACCACAGTCACGGATAATGAGTGCGGAAAATTCTTAAAAATTATAATAATATGTGAGTCCTTAAAAATATATATTTTAGAGATGTGTTTGAGATAGATGGACTGATAGATCTAGTAGTACATACGCATGCATTTTTTTTCTTAGGGAATATTGCAGCAAGCACGCTTGCATTAGCCACTTTTAGGGCAGTAACTTTCGTTGCGTGCGTCTACCCAACATCCACTGCCAGTGCCAAACTGCAAAAGGTAAAAAAAAAAGTATAACTAGTCGTGACGAAACTTCTAGTAGCTGTGTAGAATTTAAATTGTAGTACTTGGCTAGAAATTGAATGAAATTGGTCCAAGATTCAACCAGATTTTCCGTAGTATAAATTGAAAATTAGGGGACTCCAACTTTCATAGCTTTTCAGTTCAACATTTAATAAAAAAAATATCCACCATACTATTATAACATACCATTCATGTAAAATTTTAAAAGGTGAAATTTTAGTAAAAAAATTATCATTTTAGCATAATTCAAAAATGTATAATTTTATTATAAACATTACAAAATTTCATGATTATAATAATTAAATGCAAAATTGTATATTAATAATATAACCAACTATCATGAGCAACCAAAACATAAATCCACGGCCGTTTCAACTAAATAGTTTATCATTTTTTCATAGCTTACAACCGTTTTTCTACGGCTCACAACACACAACACATTTTTCAGAAACTATAGCCCAACTAAACTCACCCTTAAACTATTTAGATTTTGGATTTAGATTATAAAATTCAATAGCTATAAAATCTAAAAACGAAATAGAGTCCAAAAGATAGAAAATATTCATTCTAATCAACTATTTCTTAGAATATGAATTACTTAAATTATTTAGATTTTAGAGATACACTAGCTGTGTGCCCGTGCGTTGCTACGAAATAAAATATATTAGTAATATTTTAAAAAATATATGTATGATCAAATCTAATTGTAAAATTGCAAAATAATGGGAGCAAGAAAATACTCTAAATTAGACGGCATGTCTAGCTAGAGGGGAGGCAGTGTTGGCGTCGGGCAGTGTGGAGGGAGTAGTGGCGGTCTGGCCATACCAGACACCTAGGTAAGATAGGTGAGAAATTTGATGCGAGACTCACGAAACAGTAGATTTGTGACCCTACTTGTCCGTAAAAAATATATAAGATTGACCTTCACCATGAAGTGGAGTGGTTCTTTTAAGGATTAAGGAGTAGAAGTAGTCCATATGGTGAAATGGGGGAATTACCCATGAGAATTTTGTGGAAAAAAAGGATTCTTTTGACAAGTAAATGTCAATTAGTTATCAATCAACAGGAGATGACATTAGCATCTGAGTGAAGTTATATGAGAATCTCTAACATAATCTGTTATGAATCGAAGTCAATTCATTGCTTGAGACTCAGTTTTGAATCAATGTACTCAAAGATTAGTGAATAGCTAGTGAAAAGAAAGGTCCAATGATGTCTTACTGATTAGGTTAAAAGAGCAGTTAATGTTGATTTTTTCAACAGCAACAACAAATGCTAGTCACTTAGATTCATGAAAGTCACAAGCAAGAAAGAAGAGTTCAAAGTATGAAGTGGAAATTCATAAACATAATTAATCACTTTTGTACAAATTTGCAACAGATAAAACAAAGAAATATAATATGACTTGAAGTTGCATATGAAATACAAATTTTGCAAGTAACCAATGGTAGTTGTCGAAATTAGGGATGAGAAATATATAGGATTTGAGTACAACAACTAAATCACAGTGTCAAGTTGTGTATTTTGCATCAGCAGGTAGAATAACGTGCGGCTGTAGAGCAAAATGTCTTATTACATAAACGTGGACACTAGTATGGTAACTTCATCACAACAGAAACCTTGTTAACAGTTAAAATTACCATCAAGTTATCTATATATTGATGCAATTGTAAACATTGCATGGAGAACATGTAGATCAAGTAGCTCGGTGGCATAGGAGCGAGGTGCAGGAACACCATCCTCTTCTCCCCATTGCGGTGGTATCTAACTCCCCTAGTGAGGGTCCTAGCCAAATCTCCAGGGGAGAACACATGGGCGTCTAGGATCTGACCGGTGAGCTAGGCACCCCTGCTGCACACGAAGCTGGCAGCGACGATGCCTGGGCAGCATGGCGGCTTGCCGGGCTAGCTCGAAGCAGGCGAGTGGCGATGACGAGGGAAACAAGGGGTAGGTCTTAGATGGCGAGCTACGCGAGGCGGTCGTGGAGGAGCACGAGCCGGGGGGGGGAGTAGGTCATCCCAGCGCGGTGGGTGGGAAGGGTGGAGAAGCACTGCTGCGGCGTGTGGGCATCTGGATCCTGAGCTATCGGAGAGGGATGACTCCAGGGCTTGAGGGAGGAAGGAGGACGAGGTCGCGATAAGGTATGTGGAGGCTCAGGGGAAGGGGGCATCGAGGCTAGGTTGGGGCGGCGCTAGGGATGGGGCGCATGGGCACTCTGCGGAAGGGAAGGGAGGAGCAGCGGCGAGGCAATGCGGGTGGTTGGAGCTGAGTAGGTGAGGTTGTGCGTCCGTGCGTCGGACACACGATCACCATCAACTGCTCCTTTTAGGAGTAGAAGATTATAAAACTCAATTGCTATAGAACCTAAAAATAAAATAGACTCCAAAAAATATACTCGTACTTGTCAACCGTTTCTTAAAATCTGAATATTTTTATAGATGCAAGATGTTGGAACTCGTGACTAACGGATCGAGGAATTCGTACATACAAGACGATGAATGGACCATTTTTCCAAAAAATGATAGATTGACCATTTTAATATTAAATTATTTTTTATTAAATATATATTAATAAAATATATATTTAATATTATAGGTTCTAGTATATAGAAGGCATGTTTGGTAAGACTTCACTCCAGCTTCTTTGTTTTATGAAGCTGGAGCTAAGCCAAACATTTTTCCTGAGGAGCAGATTTCACTGAAAGGATTTTAAAAAATGAATTAAGGTGGTCATCAGTTTCAAATGTTCCGCTTCAACTTCAGTATAGATTTCAGAATTTATAGCTCTACCGAACAGGACAAGAATTAGAGATTTTTAATTTAATAATACATAAGACAGGGTGAGTGAGCAGTAAGAGCATCTCTAAGAGATTACTCATATGACTACTTAAATTTGAATTTAGGTAATTTTTTGAAAAATGAAGCTCCAAGAGTTCCCCTAAACAAGGCTCTTTCCTAATTCATTCCCTAAATCATCATTCATCTCTCTCAAATATATCTCTCAAATATATGATTAGTTTAATAAATCCCTATTTTTATTTGTACATATTTTTTCTTGCATGTGCATTATTTTTTTCCGTATGTGTTGTTATAAGTTGGATGATACACATATTTGAATATATTATAGTTTTACACAAAATGATTATATATTATAGACCGTATTTGTAGGATTTTAAAAATAGGGATTGAGATTATAAGAAAACTGTTGTAGATTGGTTAATTTTTTTAAAAAATAGAGTTTTTGATGATTTTTATATGTAATTTAGGGACTAAAATTTAGGAGATCTTAAATGCTTCTTGCTGCCGCGTCGTGGTATCCGTCGCCCTGGGCCTGCTATGGTTTAGGTAGCATCGATTGGGCCTACCCGTTCATAGCACGACCCATGCATCATATCATCATAGTTACATGGTTAAGAAGAAGCCTAGCCATCATCTTCATCCATTCGCTTGCTAAGGGGTGTTTTGATCAAAGGGTTAAAACAAAATGGACTAAAATTTAGTCTTTCTAAGGGTTAAAAATCTAAACACCAAAGCTAAAAAGGGGCTAAAAATTTTTAGCCCATTAACCCTAAGGAGGAGCTAAAGAGGGACTAAAATGTCTCTTTTCCACCCATACCCCTATCATGCATGTATGCATGAAAAGCGAGAGCAATAAATAAAGAATATTTCAGTCATTATACATAACAATAAATGTTTTAGCCTTTTTTAGCCATTGGATTCAAACAGAGGTTGACTAAAATTTTAGCTCTTTTTAGTCATTTTGCTTTAGCCTCTTGCATTCAAACCGACCCTAATTCATCATATGTCCAAGTAGAGCATCATCAATGCACCGCACTTTTTAAGATTTTTACAGCAGAATTTATTAGTTCAATCCCTACGAAATTTCTCCGATTTTTCTGCTCCAGAGTAGTCAGAGCTGCTCAACTCACAACAAGTGGACTAGAATAAACCGCGTAAACTATGGTTCGCCTTATTACTCTGAAGCCGGTTGTTCGAGTAGCTAGAACTAAACCTGTTTTAGTTCTTACTTGTTTCAACTTTGGATTATAAAATTTTAACTTATAAAAAGCTGAGCTAAATGGATTGTTATAATCTGCGGTCCAGATTATAATAAGTTGGCAGAATATATGAACTTGTTTGTTTTAGTTTATAAAAAAAGTTAGATTGTTATAATTTAAAGTTGAAAAAAATAAGGCCTTAGTAACTGCCTAGTTTGTTTTGAAATTAAAGTTTTTATTTATTTATTTTGAAAAAAAAAATAGAAATACTAGATGATCTATGAATTTTTTTGTGAATGTGTTTTCCAAAAATATTAGATTCACAATAGTTTTGGAATACAATTATTAAACATAAAAAATGACTCAGCCCAATAGCCTGTCATTATCATTACTAGAGTTTTTTTTAAAAAAAATACGGACTTACTTAATTTCCGATGCTTTACCATCTAATTCAACGAAAATAATATTTTTTATTATTTGTATCGCAAACTTTATTTACAAACCGATTTTTTTCAAGTTTTCCCTTATTTTTAAATTTTTAAATTTTTTAAATTTCACTATGATTTTTCTATTTTTATTCATGTTTAAATCGACCATGTGGTCAGTAGTAGTTCCAAACTGAGCGGTCGGTAATCTTTCCAAATTTAAATTTTAGCCCGTTTACCATAATAAATTGTGTTTACTCCTCTAGGCGACGTTCTCAGTTTTCTACTGATCTTTCAAATATCAATCAAATAGTTATTAAAAACTAAAAAAAATAACTATGTGAAGATGATGTCAGGTACCATCTTACAAAAAATCAATTATAAACTCGATCTATAGATTGAGAAACAAAAGAAATAAATTGCCTCTAATAGTCGTTTTTGTTTCAACTTATATAAATCAAATTTAAACTTACATATCTGCGTAATGATATGTATTATATACAATAACCTATGTTGTGAAAATTTATGAATAAGATATATACCATACATGATGTGAAATAATTCTCCATGATTTGCACATTTGTCCTACATAATTTGGTGGTATTTTATATTTTTGTACAGTGTGTGTAGATAGCATTGGCCCCTTAAGCAGCTGGATCAGGTACAAATACAAATACCACTCATCTAGCTGGAGTTTGGTTCTAGGGATGAGGTGAAGACGAGACATGACAGTATTATTTTTTATGTTGTTTGGTTCGGAGTCAAGTGGAACAAATCATTTCGCCAAGGAATATTTCTTTAATATTCAGAACAACCTCGTCCACCAAAAAAGACGAACAAAGTCGTTTCACATCACCAGAGAAGATTTTGAGTTAGGGTCAGAGGTTTCGAGGCGGGCCGTAGGTTTCATGGCGAAGGCTCTATGAATAAGTCGAAGGTTTTAGGATAGGACAGAGGTTCAGAATGGATAGTATGTGTAGGAGGTTTTCGGTATACTCTCATTTCTCTCGAGGCAAAAGCTAAACGTAAAATTCAAACATAAAATTGAGATAATTCAATGAGCAGATAAAACGAGTCATTTTTTAAACGGTCCATGAGATCAAGGTCTGCAATTTCTTCTAGTGGCCAAACGCTAACATCTCTGAAATCGATATATATTTTTCTCATCTGGACTAATCTGTATGGATCAAATTACTGTTTCATTTTCGAGAAAATTACTCACATGTCATTATAATTTTTAACAATTATCTAAATGCCACTGTCAATGACTGTGGTGGCCTCTATTTGTCATTGAGACATCAATAACATATTAGCAAATCATGAAAATTGTAATAACATAAAAAAATTAACCGTTCGTTTTCTGCAAGTTCCTTGCATTGATTTAATCATGGCTCCCACAAGGGGCTGTACACTTGCTCATCAATGGAGGCATCCCCATAGTAGCAGTACTGCTCATCTCTCACCTCGTACCCTGCGATGCCACTCATCGCCTCACCCCCATCGCCGTACATGTACCAGTCCCCGGCCACCTCACGCGCCGCCACCGGCAGCTGCAGCGGCAGCTCCGGCGGCCAGCCGTACGTGTACCCGTCATAGCCGCCGTCGAAGCCCGAGGTCAGCACGCAGTACTCCTGCAGCCGGCTCTCGCCGCCGCCGTCCTCGCTCATGTGACGACCCGCCGTGCGCTCGTCGCTGTCCGTCGTGACCGTCGCCGGAGCCGGCGCCGCGGCGCCACCGCCGATCTCGGCCTCGAGTGACCGCATGACACGGCTCAGCCGGTCGCCGCCGTCTCTCACGCCAACGGTCGTCGCCGCCGGCGCCGGCGCCAGCGAGTAGTCCTCCTCCTCGTCCAGCAGCTCCATGAGGAGCACCACCACCCCGTCAGCGGCCGCCTCGGACCCCATCTCCTGATCGAATCCGGCGCCACCCTCGCCGCCCTGGCCCAGCATCAGCTGGTCCCCGTCCATCTGCGAGACGGAGGAGGAGGCCAGCAACTAACGGGGAAGACGAAGATGGATGGATGGCTCTTGCTTTCTCGAGCAGAGGTTGAGCTGCTTATATAGCTCGTATCATTTTTTTTATCGTAGCATTACATTTAAAATCCAATAACTCCAAGTTTTTACAAAAAACTCTTTCAGTGCACCTCCGCTTTTTTACGTCTCGTAGCATCACATTTAAAATTCAACGACCCTACGTTTTTATAAAAAAGCTCTTCTACACTGCGTCTCCACTTATTTATACCAGTTTGCAATAAAACCCTTTGAACTAAGAATGTTGGATTTTAGATATGGGATTACGACGAGGCTTGTGTATTTGTGTACGGTGTGGCGTTTGTGCAAAAGATACGAAGCTGTTTATATATGGGAAACTAGCTAGCAACAGTGTTAAATAAATAAATAATTAACTAATCAGTTTTTGAAAGAAGGATTAACTAGTTAATTAATTAATTAGTACATCCACTTGGTTAATTAATTACCTCCATCGATTAATTCCTCCTCCCATGTGCAACATGATTGGGCGTCACTAGATTGATTACCATCTTGGCTTTGTTTAATTAATCCAAGTGGATCAGTCGTCCTAATTGGTTTTTCGGTGGGCAATTAGTAGGAGATTAAGGTAGGTTTTGGGAGGGCAACCAAGATATGATTTGATTGGTGCGTGTGAGCTCATCATGGACAGCACCGCACGAGGTGGCCTGAATTATTTTTGTTCGGTTTGCATGCGAATCTGCGTGCGTACGTACAGCCGGATTGGGAATCTGCCGGGTGATCATATTCGCAATACAATAATGTCGCATTCAGATTTGTTGTCCCACCGAATTGCATTGGGTGAATTAATTTAGCCAATAAACAATATCAAAATTTTACAAAAATATTTCGATATATATATATATATATATATAACGAGGTGTTATATTTTAACAATGTAACATCGGCATTAACATACTTTTACGGCCCATATTAAATCATGTTCTCGTTCCTGTTTTCACTTATCTGTTTACAATGTAAATTAATTATATTAGATTTTGTTTGATTTGAATGTGCTGGTATTAGATACTACGTAATCAGATTACAACTTAGTAATCAACCCATTACGCTCTAACCAGTCTGATATCAAATTGTGTTGCTAGAATACATTATACTTATCAACCAAATACTATAATATACATAGAATACATTGCATTTGTTAACCAAACCAATCTAGTAATTTGATACATTGTTATCACTTGACACTGTAATTAATTCCATTACCATTTACGTTACCTCGAGCAAACCAAACACTACCTAAATTTTAAGGGCTCGATTTTGCATAACTATATATAGTAGGTGCTTATTTTCTATAGACAATTACACATTTGAAGGTGGATATGGGCTCTAATTGATGGTTAATCATATTGCACCCTCTATTACAAAATACAAATCGTATAATTTTTGACTTGGCCTTTAACACACACACATATATATATATATATAAGTTTAACTATTAATTTCCTACACTAAATTATATATTGAAAACTTGTATGTAGATGCTATTTTTTTTAAAAAAAAGCATGTGTGCTTTATATTTTAGAACGTGCCAAATATTAACTTTATAACGAACGACAACCACGAACTTTATTAATTGATCGCCGCTAGATGCGATTAACATCTCGTCGGTGCTGGCATGCGGCTGTCTATCTGACCTTACTGCTTAATTATTTGGTTTGCCTGTGGCACTTAGGGCATACTGGATAGAGTTCCAGATCCTGAAATTCATATTGAAGTTGGCTAGATACTGTTTCATTACTCTAATTTATTTTTCTAGAGTATTTTCGATGGAATCTATTTATCAAGAAAATGTTTAACTTGACTCTAGCTCCACGGAATAAAAAAAATATAAAAGAACCTGCCAAACGTACCCTTAATTAATTAAGGCCTCAAGAGCTGCTTCTATAGTTGTACAGTTAGGTAGGTAACATTTGTATCGTTTACTCTTCTAACTATATTTTATAAAAAAATACTAAAAATATAGTTATATGAAAGTATTTTTATGATAAGTTATTAATATTATTTTCCATATTAAATCACAATATTTTAATTAGATTTGAATACTTAATACTCATATGTTCTATAATATTACAATCTAGTATCGGAATCTAAACAATTTCGTCGTTATATTATAAAATATCATATCCGACATTATATTGTAATATTACGGTATACACTGATTATGTAGCATGAGGAGGCAACCTTATGCTTAGAGAGCATACTATATATTCTATCGCTATCCAAACATAAAATACAAAATTAGTTTAACATATACTATATATTCTATCGATCAATTTCAACGCTGATTCGATTCACCCTAATTATTTTTAACTGCACGTACGTACGCGTCCAAGATCCGATTCCTGTCGAGTAGCACACCGCATTTTTTTCAGCAAAAAAAATAAAATAAATGATCAGCTAATAAATCGTCCCTGCCCACTTGTCCAGCTTAGCCGGTCTATGCCGGATTGTTTGTTTTTCATGTTACACTTTGCCGTACTTTAAAGTTAAAATTAGATAAGTTTTATTAAATTGATAATTGTTTGGTTGTTGCTACGGTGCCACAAATTGTGGTAAGATTCTCTATGGTTTCACGTGTTAACGACTTTTTTAAACTTATTAAAGTGTGACAAATAATTTGATAACCTCGCCTTAAACAAATATGATATTTTTATTGATAAATGGTGAACAATAACCAAACATACAAACATACGCCAGTATTTTGGCTTCCCCACGCTACGGCAGCAGAAGAGGACGGCAGTGTGTCTCACAGGTTCACATGGAGATGCCCCTGCTTTTTTTTTTTAAAAAAAAATGGAACACAGTTCTGATTTCTACCGAAATATACAACCTATAAATTATTACAAAAATCCTGCAACTTATGCTGAAATAGGGAAACAAATAAAAAGAGCATCTAGGAGTAAGACTATAAATTAGTCTATTATTATACTTCAACCTAGATTTGCAATATCTAAGGCGATGATCTCTAATAAAGAGCGTGTTTGCCTCATCAACTCCTTTGTTGTATCATCATGCTGCAGTTGTGTCCAAAATCGAAGCCAATATATTCCACTGAAAGTAGCCTGCATAAAAGAAGAATACTTGATCTTGTGAAACATAATGTCACTACGACATCTCCATATAGCCCAACATAAAGCGGCAACTCCCGTCAAAATGATCATCTTATGCTTAATATCTAAATTATAAAGCCAATTTTCTAGCATTTGGGAAACAGACTTAGGTGGAGTTAAGCTTGTTGCAAGATAAACAATCCTCCATATTTGTTTTACGCAGTGACAATCAAATAAAAGATGTTTAATTGTTACGATTAGATATTAGAAAAGGTCATATATATATGATTATTATGAATTTTAAGCTATGATTATTTATGATTCTTTAGTACAGATTAATCAAAATCCAATAATTAATCTGAACCGTTCATCGAGGAAGCTATATATTGTACAAATTAGATATATTAAAAGCAGCTGCCGATTGCTGCTCCCACAGCCGGCCACGTCATTATTTCACGAAAACGCCCCTATGTTCTTTGGTAATTATTTCAATATTGGCTGGTGTGTCCTGCAGTCATTTTTGCGAAAACACCCTTTAAAATATTTGGTATTTTTCGAGCGTACAGAGTCCTTTTCTTGCTCCCTTTTCTCTGCTCATCCTAATCCCAAATCTCTCCTCACCTACCCTAGCCGGAAGTCGCCTGCTGCCTTCCTTGGCTCGCCGCACGCTCCCCCGGCTTGGGCGATCACCGTTGTCGGCCAGTTGGTTCGGCGGCCGGTCGATCCTCGCCCGGTCCTCCACCAGCCGGCCATCGGCCGCCGCACCGCGTTCCAATCCTGCCTCCGTCCGCAGCCCCGATCTACAGTCCCGCTCGCCGTCGCCTCCCACCGACATGGCCACTGCGGCAAGCGACAGACGTCGTCACGCCGACGAGGTCGAGTTCCGCTCGTGTGTTGTGCCGTTCGGCTCCTTCGCTCTAAGGTACGTGTGTTCCCTATGGGTGGGGCCCTGTTGCGCGTTCGGAGATGTGCGCCTACACTGTTCGTTGGATCCTAGAGCACATCGATGGTCGGCAGCTATGCGGTGAGGTCACTCTTATGTGCTGAACGCTACTCTGTTGAGGGTTGCAAAGGTACCTGCCACTGTGCTACCTACTCCCCTGGTGAACTGACCTCAGTCTATGTGTGTTGTATTAGTTGCATAGTGTTGTGAGCTCTCTCCCATTCCGCTACATTTGCCACCTCGAGCACATCGTAAGCATATGCACACTACTTTATATTCTTGGTTGTTTTTGGTTGTTCGGTTAAAGCGTGGGTAATCTATTGGTGATGTGCCATTGTGCTTAGTATCAGCTCCAGTTTATGTGATATTTGGGTGCCCATCTCCACCTGACCTCTTGTATTTGGTGTTAGCATTTTTTAGATTGTATTTGGTGCAAATATTATGTTTGCAGATCAAGAAGTTGAAGTATGCACTCACGAAGCATGGTCCAGACTCCAGACAGGTGTAGCCTTGGCCCAGCAAAGGGGCTTGAGGACGTTTTGGCTGCAAATGGGTTAGGAAAGATATTGATGTTACATTTGAGAATTTTCCTTATTGACTCAGGTGAAATGCTTCGGATCAATCTTCCTTTTATTTTCTTTTGCCTTTTTCCTATTTATGATCATTTTTCTTTCTTAATATACTTGGTATCTGCAATATTGCATACCTTGTTCTTTATATGTCATATCGTCAAAAAGCTAAACACGTTGATATACTCTACAATGGGGTATGTCTATGTCTATTTTTATTCCCTTTTAATTTGTTAGTGTCAATACCATTATATCGGTTTGTTATTGATAATATGTGTCCTTAGGTCTGCATGCTACAATTGCTTAGTTACACAGGAATTAGGTTCGAAACCTAAAATATTTGCTAGATTAACAGATAGTCTTGAATCTGATTATGGTCTGACTGAGATTCCAAGAAATAGCAGAACCAGTACTCCATTGAACACCTTCTTGAAAATACATTTCTCCACTTCAGAAAATTACATACCAACTACTCATTTTTAATGGTAGTTTACCTAATAAAATTATTCATCACAATTCACAAGAAAGCATAAGGTACAGTGTGTATTGCACTAGCACATAAGAAAGTCTCAAAATAAAATATATGGAGTGTGCTCATTCTGGAGAGTTGTTTACCTTACGTTAATGCAGAAAACTGTTAAATTAGCTACTAAACTCCAATTTTGTTTGTGTAAAACAACCGTTACTAGATATTATTTGTATTTGCTTATGCATGCTAGAACTAAATGATTGCATTCATTTTGTATTGCAGACTGTTCATGAGGGATGAATCTATCAGTTGAAGTTGTTCTGTGATACAGACTATCTAGACAAACCACTTGTTGTTCGATTCCAGACTTGAATCAATATGACATGTGTGGATCAAGAAACTAGAATGGTACCTGTCCACCTGCTTTCATTTGTACTAAAGTAGTCAGTGATGATGATTGTCTTAGTACTTACAGTGGGCTGTTTTTCTAGGTTGAACCAACTTTATTTCCTATGCTAGGTAACTAGCAAAGGGAGCATACAATGCAGGACATCCTAATCAGCTTAAAAAATGTCTGCTCCTCAGAATCGCAGGCTCTACCAACTTCATGATTGTAATTCCCATTTCATTGCTTTCAGTAACCCATATGTATTTAGCACTAACTACTCAGAGGAATATGATGTCGTTGAACTAGCGAAGAGTTCATTAGGTATTATAGCCTCATAACCATATAGGATTCTAAACATATTTGTTTTTTTGCAGGCAATGAAGACCAAAGAGTAGAGCAGAAAGGGCTTAGATGTGTCATCATGTAAGAGAGGCGAATTGCAATGTACAGTATGAAATTGAGTAGCACCAGTCCTAGAAAGGAGAAACCCAAGATTTTGTGATTTGGCAATAACTACATTGGATCCAGATCGTGCTGTCATCTCGATAAAAACGTCGCAACTTTGTTAATTTACCTACACTCAGTGCAAACCCTTCATCCTTCATTTGCTAAGATTGTGAGCCATGTGCCAATTGATTTCGGAAAAAAATCTCAACCATCTTTCTGCATGCTCATTTTCCATGATGTGCTATAAGAACATATATATACATATATATATATATATATATATATATATATATAAGGGAAATCATGGATGAAGCCTAATCACAAAAACTGATTAGCTACTTTCCACTGTTTATTTGTGACTGAGAGCTTTGTGTATATTTGTTGAATGACATGCGTACCAAATTTGCGATCAAATTGGCACATTCCGTTGCTGAATGATGGTCTTGCTGTTGGTAGCTCATGAAGTGGTAATGTTTAATTGTTTATCCGACATGACCTTCTCTGGTGTTTTCAGTTTCTAGAATAAATCATGAACGAGCATACTTCTCATTTTGTTTATGGTTGTCTTCATATGATGTTATTTTTCAAGGGCTTGATCCATTGGTCCACTGTGGTTGCTGTGTTGCGTGATTACCAACTCAATGCATAGTATAATGCACTCAGTAGTCTTGTAAGAAGATGCCATATTATACTATATTCTTTTATTGAGTTTTTTGAATGGTACAATTTTTATGTTATATATTTTCTACATAGTGAACAATGACTGCCGACGATAATATTGGATATGATGGCATATTTTCAGTTTAATAAACTGCATTATTAATCATGTAACTGTAGCTCCTGCTGTTCTGGAGAAACATCATGTTGTATGCTCCGGGTACTCATCATTTTTTTTCTGATATCACTCCTGATCTTATTATATGTTTGTGCCATTAAACTATTGTGTTTTGCTTATGGTATAGAAAGTGAAGACCAATGTCCAGAAGAAGAATCCTAATCATGTCTGGAATGAATCTTATTATATGTTTGTGCCATTAAACTATTGTGTTTTTCTTATGGTATAGAAAGTGAAGACCAGTGTCCAGAAGAAGAATCCCAATCATGTCTGGAATGAAGTACTTCAGCTCTCTGTCACAAATCCTACAAAGCCAGTAAAGCTTGTAAGTATGCTATCTGAATTCTTTCGCAGTGAACTTCCCATTAATCATATGAATAAAACAAATATACACACACCTAGCACATTATGCATGGAACATCTATATGAACTAATATGCATGAAAAAGGCTGCAAGAAATTTGTCAACATCTTTACTCCGGCCATATATTAGGGACTCAGAATTTCCATTACCGTCAAAAACATCTTTCACTATATGTTTAGTCATTGATGTTGTAGTCTGGAAAATATAATCACATATGAGAGCACAGTTCACATATGGAAGCAGAAATAAAATAAAATAGACTGAAAAATGTGTGTTGGTAACACCCAACCAAAGCTCTTGTAAGCATACTTAAAATAGCTCATATTTTTGTCATCTAGGTCATGACCTAGATTCTCTTTTAAATACATGAACTGTCAAAAATTGGACATACCAAAATTATGTGCAGTCCAATCTCCATTTTTTACGGTTTATGTGCGTAAAAGAGAACCTAGAATTCTAGATTATCCGTATGATGCATGCTGACACTAACTCATAAGCATATAGAATTATAGATTATCTCATGTTGGTTATTCATTATAGGCCATTCAAATTCATGACCATCTAAAATTCTATATTATCCTATTTTAGTTATTCATTACAGATTATTCTGACTCATTAGCATACTGATGCAATTTTGGTTCTTGATGATGTTTGAGTTGTAAATGCATTTAGTCTCCAAAATTGTTTAGGAAAGCCCTAATTTTTTCTTAGCGTTCTGATCTTTTGGATCTTTTTTGCGTCATGTTTATTGCAGTTCTTGATCTTCTCTTCCATCTATTTTTTTGGTCCCTCACATTTACTCCGTCTCTTCGTTTATTTCTCTATGTCCTTATTCAGAGCTAATGCCAAATTTCAGGTCTCTTCATGCTAACGCACACCGAGTCTTTTCCTCTGATTCTCTGATAAAGATGAACTGAATAAACTGGCAGAGACACTTTGATTTCTTGAGAGCTGGTGAGGCTTCATTCTTCATCGCTTCTACTAATGCCTTACAGTCTGCTGATATTCAAAGATCTGCCTTATACAGTTTAGACTGGTGTATTTCTTTTCTACTTGCCAAGGCACATGCATAGGATTAGAAGGTTTTTGATATTTGATTCAACTTGTAGACTACTTACATGACATACAAGATAATGAGCTATAAAATCTAGACAAGGTGAAACCATTATAAACTCAGCCTGTACATTTATTTGACAAACATCTGACCAAATTCTAAGGATAACATAAACAAACTAACTCTTATGTCTCATCTACAGGTTACCAACATGTGGCAATGTCCATAATTCAAGCATCTAAATTCTGGCAATAGCCATGATCAGACAAACAATTGTTGAGTTTTCAGTGTAGTATTGTTTTCTCTGCACATTTTGCTGCTCTTTTGGTTCTTCTACTTGGGAGGGTGAGCTGCTTGTGCTATGGAAATGACTCTAAAGGTACATATTGTTCATGGGAACCATGCATACATTCTACGTACTGTCCTAATGTTCTTTTACCGGTAACAAGTTTTATCTGTTTTTTGTTACATGGTATCTAGATGGGGTTGAGATTTTAATTGTACAAAGAAATAAATGCTATTGATGTTACATAGTAACTGTTTCAGGAAGATGAAAAGAACAATTTTGTTGCCGGTCATCAGGAAGATGAAATGTTCACCTTTTTATGGATGGAGCGCGCAAAGCGCGCAGGGCCATTCTAGTTATAACTTAATTATGCTCCGCGTTTTCAAGGATCAAAGAAAAGCATAAGGACTAAATTAAATATGCCTGCAAATGTGTATGCATGCATGCCTGCAAATTTGAAATAGGTCAGAGGTGTCATTGCTACAAAGCTGAATAGGTTTGTGGTTTACCGACAGAGAAATTCATTTGGTCCGACGGGTTTTCAATTGCCGACAAGGAAATTGGTTAATGGACCGACGGGTGAAAAGAACCGACAGAAAATTACTCTATTTCTGCGACGGCTTTCTTGTCGGTTTTCTTCATTTTTCTGACGGTTCGCTGCTCACACAGGAAAATTCAGCTTTGCAGTCGTGTGAAGAACTAGCTTCGTTATATATTTCTATGTATTTTTAAGTAGATCTATCTATTTGCTTTTTAAAAATTTAATAATATAATAACATTTAATTCGGCTTTAACTTCTAAGAATTATGATTTACAGACCAAGCACAATCATTCATATAAATGTGAACATTATCAATATGTTCCTTGATTCGGTCGAATTATCGATCTCTTTATGCTGTCCGTCTCACTCTCATCTAGTCATGTACTATCAACTTTGGAGCTCGTTCATAAAGCAGGTGCTTTCTCCTTTCTAAAATGATGTTTTTAAGGGGTGTTTGCATCGCGGATTAAAATTTAGTATGTCACATCGAATGTTTCGATATCAATTTGAAGGACTAAACGTGAACTAATTATAAAAATAATTATAGAATCGAGGGATAATTCACGAGATAAATTTATTAAGCCTAGTTAATCCATAATTAGCAAATGTTTACTGTAACATTATATTGTTAAATCATAGCGTAATTGGGTTCATTAGATTCATCTCGCGAACAATCCATCGATTATGAATAAGTTTTGTAAATAGTCTACGTTTAATACTCTAAAATAATATCTAAATATTCGATATGACGGGGGCTGAAATTTAGCCCCTATATCCAAACACCCCCTAAGTAAGTAGTCATGTTTGTAGAGAATTTTGGGCTGGTTTTCAATATAATTTTATAATCGTCACTAACGAGTAAAAACATAAGTTATTCATGCTAGAATCAGTTTAACAAAAA
The DNA here is from genome assembly GCA_019279435.1 of Zizania palustris. NCBI lineage: Eukaryota > Viridiplantae > Streptophyta > Magnoliopsida > Poales > Poaceae > Zizania > Zizania palustris. The sequence goes on from JAAALK010000283.1 coordinate 29,222,712, forward strand.
AATAAAAATACTCATAGAAGTTTAAGAGAATATTATATGTAATTGCAATATACTAATACAACCACAATATAAGTAGTATGATTTATAGTTCATATTATTTATTTATTTTTGTTAATATAGTTTTATATCATACAATAAAACCATCGTGTATATACAATGCAAGCTAAATATGCTATGACCACCCTTGGTAAAACATCATTTTGTAAACTAGATAAAATTAAAGTTTCATCACAAGAGTCAATATATCAACTTATCAATACATCGATATTAGAAATTCTAAACTTCTTGGTGGGTTGTTTAGTTTTTCATGTCTAAAAACCAAACCAAAAACTAAATTTACTTAAAATAAAAACTAAAAACCCTTAAATTACGTTTTGGCGGTGTATTTCCTAGTGAAAATGATCCCGAAAGCTAGAAATGGAATAAAAGTAGTGTCCAACTACCGGATTGTGTCCATGGCAAATATAATTTAATGAGGGCATAATCACCTGGACCATTATATTAGCTTTAATCAATCACTTGATTTAGCTTAATTAAACTCCATGATTACAAAGCGATGAAGGAATGCTGCCTCTAATTCGACCGGCACTCCGTCAGGCGGAAGGTATAGTAGAATTCGATCTGGCAATTGGAAATATCAATATAATATATCATACGTACGCCTTGTGGTTTAGGTTGGCACCGGTACTGATCAGTGTATGTATGCCCCTCTTGTGTCTAATAAAGTACGGATGTTTAATTAAGACGGGATTAGAAAAGACATTAGGGTGCAGTGGTTTAATTAGAAAGAAAGAAGATGTATTAGGGATGATTAGTTAGTTGGATTAATTGCGTATTGTTTAGCCCGGCCTGTTCTTCGTGTGTGGCCGCATCAAAGAGAGGATTACTTGCTTGACCCGCTGTCGCATAATGCAAAGGTGACATAAATGCTGCGTGCATTTATTTATATATATTTTCGATGGCTGTGTGTGTGTGCGCTTGCTTGATGCGACGTGAGATCTAAGTGAGCTGGAGATCAAATCTTGTGTTATTTGTTTGATTGCCACCAGCCTGGACTCTGGAGACGGCACAAGCTGGCTCGATGTACCATCCCACGGTGAAGCGTTGCATAATTATTATTATTTTTTTTGAAAAAAGCGGCACAAGAACTGCCGATATATTAAATGAAGCATTACATAATTAGTACCTATTTAATAGTGCTCTAGATTTTAAAATTTATACTGAAGTTAGAGTAGAACACTTGAAGCTGGTTAAACCCTGCTCCACCACTTCATTTCATTTTTGGAGTGATCTCAGTGAGATCCACTCCTCGGAAAATATGTTTGATTTGACTCTAGCACCACGTGACAAACACATGATTAAGAAGTTAAAACTGGATTCCTGCTAAACGCATCTTTATTTAGAATCAACGGGGCAGATAACCTCAAGGTGATCTGGTCTCTTGGGATGATATTTTATGGAAGTCATATCAATGAAGTTGTATAATACTCCATTAATTTTCTTTTCCATTTTTAGGGCTAGTTTGATCGTAAAAGATCCTAACCCATCTCAATTGGGTAGGAACACCAGCCGGGCGATTCAAAAATGTCAATAACTAACTAGATAGAGAATTTAGATTCTAGTACATTACTAATTAATTATAGCAGCAGAGAACGAACATACCGAAACCTGATAAAAATAAAAACTCATGGCAGAGAGAGTTGCTGCTGCTTCAATCGCCAGACGGCAGATTCAGCGCGGATTGGATGTAAATATTTAGTGATCCATTGCTGTTGATCTGCATTTGACGCTTGCAGGGATGTAACTACATACTTCCTGCGAGCATCGTGGTAGGCTGAGATTTTAGTTACGGATGGAATTGCATAATTTGACAGCAACTCATTGTATATGGATGAGATGAGATTTTAAAACAAAATCTCATCAAATATGACTCATTTTTTTATTCCTTCTTAAGAAAATATCTCTTGTTTATAATGATAGTGTGTTTGTTTCTCTTTCTAATTTTGCAATAAATATTTAAAATGTAAGCTAGCTCAACTGCTCAAGGTATTATGGTACATGAGTACTCAAACCTTTTGCATGGAAGATGATAGACAAATAATACGGATCCGCCCCATGTGGCATACAGAGGCTACATCATATGATATTAATTAAAAAGATTAAACATTAGCTAATAAAAAACTAATTATATAACCTCAAGCTAATTTACGAGATAACTCTATTAAACCTAATTAACTCATGATTTGACAATATGGTGCTACAATAAACATGTGCTAATGATGGATTAATTAGACTTAAAAATGGTTAGACTACAATAAACATAACTAGCATGCAACACAGTTTGATAAATGATAATAAAACATATTTTTATTACACATTTATAAAAAAACTTTGCAAAAAATACGAATAGTCAAACCACGTAGATGAAAAGTATCCTACTGCCAAGTATTTGCAAATGCGAGAATGCACAGCAAACGGCCCAAGTATCAAGTATGGGCCAACAAGTTAAATATTTCACTAATAATCTCGTGATACCGACTAACCCTCACAACCAATCTGATGAATGCAGAAAACAGAAAGGATGGAACTCAGGCAAGACAGAAAGTGGAACCGTGGTGGGAGGGAGATCACCGGAGCTCCGGCGCCGGCAAGGAGCCCTGCCGAACTCCAGGTAATCTCGCCCCCTTAGGGAAAGACTTAATTCCTGAATAAACATCCCAAAAGACACTCCTAGGCCTTTATAGATCAGGCTACAAACCAGGAAACAAACTCCTAACATTAAGGGATAACCAATTCTGCTCTTATTCAAACCATGTAACTAATTTATTCAAACGCTGCCACTTATTTGGACCCACGCCCTTAGGCGCCTTCCCCTTGCTGTGCGCCAGCCCTTTGCTGTGCGCCAGCCTCTTGCTGGGCTGTTTTACGACGCGCATATTTGCGCCCAACAAATGCATCGATAACATTACCCCCGTCTCCAACAAACAGCGCGTCCTCGAGCTGTATTTCTGGAAAACGGTGTTTAAAATCCTCCAATTGTTCCCATGATGCATCTGCAGCCACTTGACCCAGCCATTGGACCAATAACTCCCATACTCCTCTATTCAGGCGTGCCCGGATCACCTTCGATGGTGTCGGTAGAACCTTGCCGTGAAGGATTTGTGGCAGGGGCACTACCTCCTGTGGCACTTCCCCTTCAAATTTCTTCAATAGTGCTACATGGAAGACATTATGAATACGTGCCTTCGGTGGCAACTTTAATTTGTAAGCCACCTCCCCAATGCGTTGCAGCACCTGATATGGTCCATAGAATTTCGGTCCCAACTTGGATGGCGCCACCATGGTGACACCCACTGCTGACTGTTGTTGTAGCTTCAACCAAACCCAATCCCCCACGTCGTAATGGACATCCCTCCGCCGTTTGTCATGGGTGGCTTGCATAGTGACTTGCGCTTGTAGCAACCGATTCTTAATGTCCTCTAGAAATTCATCCCGGGCCACTAATTTCCTGTCCACCGCAGCCACCCGTGCTGTTCCCTGCTGATATGATCTGAGTGTCGGGGGCTCCCGCCCATACACAATGCGGAAAGGGGAACACTTGACCGTCGTTTGATAAGATGTATTATAGCAATATTCTGCCCACGGTAGCCACTGCAACCATGATTTCGGCCTGTCTCCTGCCAAACAGCGGAGGTACATCACAATGACTCTATTAACAACCTCCGACTGCCCATCTGTTTGTGGGTGAAATGCGGAACTCATCAATAATTTAACTCCCGCAAGGCGGAACAATTCGAACCAGAATAAACTCGTGAATACTGTGTCCCGATCACTCACAATGGAACAAGGGATCCCATGCAGTCTGACAATCTCCTCAAAGAACACCTTGGCCACTGATGCAGCGGTATAGGGGTGTCCGAGCGGGATAAAATGAGAGAACTTGGAAAATCTATCCACCACTGTTAGAATTACTGATTTGCCTCCCACTTTAGGAAATCCCTCCACAAAATCCATCGATATATCGCTCCAAACCTCTGATGGTACTGGTAGAGGTTGCAGTAAACCGGCCGGGTGAAGATGATCGGTCTTATTTTTTTGACAAGTCAAGCAGCCCCGCACAAACTCCCGAACCTTGCTGTTTGCTCTAGGACTGTAGAATGTCGCCCTCCAGCGATGCAGCGTCTTCTCAGTCCCTTCATGTCCACAATCATGTGCAGCGGCCAGAGTCAGTGGCCATATGGAAGAAGCTGCAGGAACAAAAACCTTGCCCTTGAAGAGCAACAACCCATCTGCAATTGTCCACCCTTCTTTTGCTTGGCCGGCCCGCACTTTGGCTTGAAGTTCAGCCACTTGTGTATCACTGTCAGCCTCCTCACGTAATTTATCAAACAACTGAAAATGTGGTGCTGATATCATGTGAAGGGCTGCCGTGTCCTCCTCTCGACGGGACAAGGCGTCCGCAGCTCCATTCAGTTTTCCTGGGCGATACTCCACTGAAAAGTCATACCCAAAGAGCTTGCTGACCCATGTGTGCTGCGGAATTGTCGACAGCCGCTGGTCCAAGAGAAATTTGAGGCTATAGTGGTCAGTCCGGACGAGGAATGCACGTCCCCACAAATACGGTCTCCAGTTGCGAACTGCTTTGACCAGCCCAATTAATTCCCTTTCATATGCCGACAACTTCTGATGATGGGGTGCGACTGCTCGGCTGAAATAAGCAATCGCCCCGTCCCCTTGATGAAGCACCGCACCAAACCCAGATCCAGATGCATCGCAGTCCACCACGAATTGAGACGTGAAATCATGCATCTGCAGAAGTGGTGCTGTCATTAGGGCTTGTTTGAGCTGAAGAAATGCCTCTTGAGCCTCCTCCGACCACCGGAAAGCCTCGCGCTTTAGTAGGGCTGTAAGAGGTGCTGCCACAGTCCCATAACCCGCAATAAATTTGCGGTAATATCCTGTCAAGCCAAGGAAACCGCGCAGAGCCCGCAGTGAATGGGGCTGTGGCCACGACTCCACGGCTGAAATCTTCTCCGGGTCCATGGCAACTCTTTGATCTGATATAATGTGGCCCAAATAGGTGACGGACGTCATCCCGAACGAACATTTGGACTGCTTGAGGGCTAGCTTGTGTGTCCTGATGATGTCAAACACCTGTTTCACATGTTGCAAGTGTGCTGCCCAGGATGTGCTAAAAACCAGAATGTCATCAAAGAAAACCAATACAAATTTCCGAATATACAACCTCAATATCTCATTCATCAATGACTGAAATGTCGACGGTGCATTAGTGAGCCCAAACGGCATGACCAGGAACTCAAAGTGCCCTTGATGTGTCCGGAAGGCCGTCTTCTCCACGTCATCGGGGTGCATCCGAACTTGATGGTAGCCGCTGCGGAGATCAAGCTTGGTGAAGAAACGAGCGCCCCGAAGCTCATCGAGGAGCTCATCCACCACCGGAATCGGGAACTTATCTTTCACCGTCTTTATATTAAGCTCGCGGTAGTCGACGCAAAATCTCCATGTCTTGTCAGCCTTCCTCACCAACAGGACCGGAGACGAGTATGCCGAAGTGCATTCGCGAATGATACCCTGTTTCAACATATCAGCACATTGGCGCTCAATTTCATCTTTTAAGAGTTGAGGATACCGATACGGCCGGACAGCCACCGGCGGTGTCCCCGGGAGAAGTCGGATGCGGTGATCATGTCGACGTGGTGGAGGCAGGCCGCGCGGCTCCTCGAAAATGTCGGTGTAGGATTCGAGGAGGGCGCTCAGTACGTCGCGGGCCTCTGTCAGTGCTGCACATTGGGGGGTCGGTGCGCCCACTCCCACCCAACGTACCGACCGGCCATGGCGCCAAAACTCCATTGACAGAGCACTGAAGTTCCATAGGATGGGTCCCAGGGACCGCAACCAATGGACTCCCAGCACCAAGTCAAACCCGGCCAAGGCCAAGCCGTAGCAAGTGATGTCGAACAGCTCCGTGTCGATGGTGATCGGTAGTTTGGTATAGATGCCGTTACTACAGACGTAATCACCATTTGCCACGCGAACAGAGAGGCCTGGCCGTGGCTCGACCTGTAGACCTAGCCGAGACGCCACCTCCTCCTGAATAAAGGTGTGCGTGGAGCCCGTGTCCACCAATGCCACCAAACTCTCGCCCCGAATAGTCACATGGAGCTTCATTGTACTGCTGATGTCAATCCCTGTGAGGGCATGGAGTGATATCCCCAAGTCTTCCACTGCCTCCCCTTCATCTTCATCGTCTTCCAATTCCAACAAATATATCCATTTAGCCTTACACTTATGATCAGCAGTATATTTTTCTGGGCAATTATAACACTCCCCGTTCGCCCTTTTTGTTGCCAATTCCTCCGGAGACAGCCGCTTGAAGCGTGGTTTGTTCTGCTGTCCCGCTTTTGCTGGTTGTCCCACAATCCCTCCTTTAGGCGCTGCAGCTTGGGATCGGGGCCCCGCCTTCCCTGTGGCCCCTAGTGACTCCCTGCGTTCATAAGACCGCGCCAAACTCATAGCAGTCTGCAGATGTGTTGGGGCCTGCAGTTCTACGTCCGTACGCAGTGGTTCACCCAGTCCTGCTGTGAACAAGTTGACATGTTGTTGCGGTGATAAATCATCACAGTGGCAAAGAAGTAATGAGAATTGGCGTTCATACTCTTCCACTGTGCCTGATCTATACAAATCCTTCAGTTCTGCCAACCCATTATGACGCAGGGGCGGTCCAAAGCGCATGTGAATAAAATCCACGAACCTTGGCCAGGACGGCACACCATTATCCCTCTCCAGACTATAATACCATTCTGCTGCCACCCCTTCCAAGTGAAGTGAGGCAATCCACACCTTCTCCTCTGCCATGGTCCGCATGCCCCGAAAGTATGTCTCACACTTATTCACCCATGTCAAAGGATCTGATTCCCCCGTAAAGGTGGGAAAATTTAACTTCGGTCGCCTGTACCCTCCATCATCCGAGCGGCCCCGGCCACCCCAACCTCTGCCCCCTTCCTCCTGTAGGTTCCTGCCACCACCACCTCGGGCGCCCCCTTGTTCCCAGCGGCCAGCATACAGGAGGTCATCTCCTGGTCTTCCTCCTGTCGCCCGCACCCCCTCCTGTCCTCCTGCCCCGCCAACACGACCCCCTTGGATGGATAGGACTTCGCTGTTGGTGTCTTGGCCAGCAGGGCCGATCTCTTTCAGATCGCCGGGGACACGTTCAACCAGGGCCAATCTTCTGTCATGGGCATCCAGACGGCCGTTCATCGTTGTCATTTGTCCCATCAGCCGCGTCACTGCCCCCATGAGGAAGTCGAGCTTCTCGTCAGCGGTCATGGTCCCATGATCTTGTATGGAACCGTACATGTTGTCGATGTTCCAGTTGAATCTGATACCAAATTGATACCGACTAACCCTCACAACCAATCTGATGAATGCAGAAAACAGAAAGGATGGAACTCAGGCAAGACAGAAAGTGGAACCGTGGTGGGAGGGAGATCACCGGAGCTCCGGCGCCGGCAAGGAGCCCTGCCGAACTCCAGGTAATCTCGCCCCCTTAGGGAAAGACTTAATTCCTGGATAAACATCCCAAAAGACACTCCTAGGCCTTTATAGATCAGGCTACAAACCAGGAAACAAACTCCTAACATTAAGGGATAACCAATTCTGCTCTTATTCAAACCATGTAACTAATTTATTCAAACGCTGCCACTTATTTGGACCCACGCCCTTAGGCGCCTTCCCCTTGCTGTGCGCCAGCCCTTTGCTGTGCGCCAGCCTCTTGCTGGGCTGTTTTACGACGCGCATATTTGCGCCCAACAAATGCATCGATAACATCTCGTGTCAAACTTTTACATAGATAACATCGTTCAATAGACATACCATGAAAATTTCGAAATCCCAGAGTATCAAACGTTTCTTTCTTTTTGTTTTGTTTTCCTTTTTTTTCTACCAGGCACCCTAGTTTCACAAGGAAAAGTGGAGCAAATAACAAGAAAATAAGTGCCTATGCCTTTGTTTGTACAGCCTGCATCTTCTGTTGCAACTTGAAAATCTGCATAACATATATATTTTTGTGAGAAACCTACCAAATAATTCTCTTAAATAGAATTCAACTAAATACAAGACAACAAAACTAGTATGTGAATTGTGCCAAGATACGTTTTATGGCAATGACATCTTCGTAAGAATGCAGGAACCTACACACAATCAAATTTCACCAATAATATCTCACTGTCGATGCTCAAAATCAGAGAAATGAGGTTAACATTCTCACAGAGACCACATATCCCAATTTTCAATCTCAGTCTCAAGACATATACAAGTTTCAGTTAGTTTGGATGGATTTGGTTTGTACTTTGTACGCTTCTACTTTATATATACATCTTATATAGTCATACACATGAAATAGAAATGCTATATTTATGTTATATTTTGAAAAAACATTACATTATGCATTGAGTTTACAACGTTATGAGATTTTAGAGTATACAATAGGAACAGAGAAAAAATCCTAGAGCCACCACAAAACGTGGCTGAAGACAAAACACCCAATTGCAGTGATCGAACAAGAAAAACTGCAAAACCAAAGGCTCCCTCGGCAATCAAACAGATATAGCGATAGAAATGCAAGGGAGAGCCAAAGAGGGGGGGGGGGGGTTCACAAGGGACATTACGAAAGTAAGAATATTTCAAGGAAACCAGGATGATGGATGAGTGGCCTTGTGGTCCCCCCCCCCCCCCCCCCCCCCGCGGCCCATAAAAGTATAAAAAGTCAAAAACCCTTAGCAAACATGTCATACTCTGGTAAAAATCCAAGAAGAAACTCAAGTTCCAGTGAGGACAATGCAGCACAGGCACAAAGGTTTATCACACAGTATAGATAATGTGAAGAGGCTTTTTAGAGTTAGGAAGTCAAGTTGAGTCAGAGTCTGTTAGTCGGTTAATGAGGATAGAGTGATTAGAGTCAAGAGTTGGTTAAGTCTGGTGGTGCCTAATCTATGACTATAAAGGTGCACCAAATCTTGGGAGAAGTTAAGCAATGAGAAATAATGAAAAGGGGATTAACCCACAATTCTCATCATCACAGTGGCAAATCAAGGGTATTTTTGGTCACTTTAGATTAGAAGTACAATTGCATCTGTATGCACGTTTTTGTCAAGAGTGCCACTTATTTGAAACAGAGAGTAATTTATCCTCCAACTAGGGCAATAGGTCTCAAGTAGTTTTCCCTTAATTTCCTTGCACATTTTTTATCTTTCAGCTTCCATCAACTGATCAACATATCCGATTTCAACCTATAATTTAAAGTAAAGCAGGCCATGCACTAGCTATGCATAGTTTTAGAAATTGCAGTCCATACTCATCTCTAAAATTGCAGACACATTAATTACATTGATCAGAAAAACACATAGATGGCAGAGCATATGACCTTCGAAAACAACTACTCCTGAATTCAGAACAACAATTTCAAAGTGACACGACATAAAAAAGGATAACTTCATCACATGCCACCGAAATTTTACTCATTCCCTTATTTGGCATTTGTCGTATGAACTATGAACAACATTTAGGTACACGACCTAGATGTCAGTGAGACATGAAATGATCACGCACCGAATTTTCAGTGGTAAATAAGGGATTGCCACATGAAACAATTACTCCAATGCATTCATGCACATCACATTATAAATGATGTTCTTAAATGACCGATCAACTAAATAAAAGATGATAACAACAAGATGAACATACCGATTCCTTCTTGCTATTCTGCTTGTCCTCCAAGTCCTTTAGCGCCCGATCCATCCGCTTCCTGCCAAAGAAGAAACACCCACCATCAGCACAGCATGAGACACGACGAACAGATCAAATCACAAAGTGTAGAGGATCAATCAAAGCGACTCACAGCTCGGCGGAGATGTACTCAATGCGCTTCTTGACGTTGGCCTTCGCCTCGGCAAGGTCCTGCTTGACCAGCACCGGCCCGATCAGCTTGTACACGTTGGCCTCGTCATTCACCAGTTCCAGCTCCTGCGCACATACCGCACCCCCAAAACCAGATGGAATCGGGCACTTCACACCAAAACCACCAAGCGATGCAGAGCTGAAGCAATCAGGCAAGCAAGGGAGCGCAGCGAGTGCATTTTACCTTGAGGACGAGCTCGTTCTCGCCGACCTGGATGGTGTACTGCTTGCGGACCTGGTGGTTCTTGGAGACGTCTGCGAGGGGAACGACACATCAAGGGTTAGCCGGCTAAGGTTTCGGAGGTGACTCGAGGGGTCTGCTCGCGCGCGTGCCTTTCTGGATCTTGCTGAGGGCGTTGGCCTTGGACTCGAGGTCGCGCTGCATCTCGCGAATGGCGGCTGGGGTGGACGATGACGCCGCCGCATCCGCCGCCGCCGCCATGGACTACCTCTCTGCTCCCTCCGCCGCCGCCGCCGCTCGCCGCTCGCCGCTCGCCGCTCGCCGCTGGCTTCCGAGTTGGGGATGGGGGCAGAAATAGGGCTGGCAACGAGCCGAGCTCGGCTCGGCTCGGCTCGGCTCGGCCGAGCCACCTCTTTAGCGAGCCGAGCCAGGCTCGGCTCGGATGGTTTAGCGAGCCAAAATTCTGGCTCGGCTCGGGCTCGGCCGAGCCACGAGCCGGCTCGGCTCGGCTCGTTAGTGCCACCGTCCACTTGTTTTTTTAATCTTTTTCAATGTGTTGTGCTCACTTAACTTAAAAGTGGCATTGTTGGGGACTCATTCCTCTCATAAAATCAGGTGGTGGCACCGGGTGTAGCCGTGTAGGTAGCGGTGGTCGGTGGGGGTTGTGGGCCAGCCAAGGACCGCTGGCCGTCGAGGGCATCGATGGTGCCAATTGTCAAGAGGGGAGAGGAGATGTGTCTATTGTTCGGTGTTTAGAGCTTAGTGCTCACGCAATGATGAAAATACACAATTTGATGTTATTACTTCACATGAATCCATGATTTTATGCACTAGATAGAGGAATAGATTCGCTCCATATGCCGGTGACCGAGCCAACGAGCCGGCTCGCGAGCCGGCTCGGCTCGGCTCGAATGTTGGCCGAGCCAGGAGGCTTGGCTCGAGTTCGGCTCGGTGGCACAGCGAGCCGAGCCAGGCTCGGCTCGGCTCGGCCGAGCCCGAGCTGGCTCGCGAGCCCCGAGCCAAACTGCCACCCCTAGGCAGAAATGCTAGAGCTTATGCGTCTCCTTCCAGGTTTGGGCTTCGATATCAATATTCTTTTGGGCCTAAATGGGCTAACATGGGCCCAAGCAATCTAACCAAAATGGGCCAAAAAGGAAATGTTACATTTATGGGTGGTTTTAAATTTAATGTTCACTAGCTAAATGTTGACAAAGCAAAGAGTTTGAAGAACCAAAATTCCACTTAATCCTTTTTTTAAGGAGAACATGTGGTGTACTTTAATGATTTGCCACCTTTAAGAAGTGTGTTCAATTATTTGTTACCCTAAGAGCAACTCCAACAAGGCCCCTATTTAAGCCATCAAACTTATTTTTGAGAATCCGCAAAAAAATTGAGGTCCAACAGAACCCTTACTCAGTTCTTAAAATAGGAGGGCTCTCCAAATATGTCACCAAGCCCTCGTTTCTAGGGCCCCCTATCCCGACTCTCATCCATGCCATGTGGGTACGCACTCCCCACATACAGGCTTTTCGCTTATTTAAATTTAAATATTTATATTTATATTTAAAATTTTGAATATTTTTATTTGCATTTAAAATTTTAATATTTCAATACGATATATTATTATGTTCCTATTATTTAATATGATATATTGTTTAATATGATATATGATAATGTTTCTACATTTAAATTTGAATATTTGTATTTGCATTTAAAAATTTAATATTTAAATATGATAGATGATTATGTTCCTATATTTAAATTTGAATATTTGTATTTGCATTTAAAAATTTTAATATTTAAATTTGAATATTTAAATACGATATATGATTATGTTCCTATTGTTTAATATGATAGATGCTTATGTACCTATATTTAAATTTGAATATTTATATTTGCACTTAAAAATTTGAATATTTAAATACGATAGATGATTATGTTCATATTGTTTAATACGTCAGATTATTATGTTCCTATATTTAAATTTAAATATTTAAATATGATGGATGATTATGTTCCTATATTTAAATTTGAATATTTTTATTTGCATTTAAAATTTTGAATATTGAAATTTGAATATTTAAATATGATGGATGATTATGTTCCTATATTTAAATTTGAATATTTGTATTTGCATTTAAAAATTTGAATGAATATTTAAATATGATAGATGATTATGTTCCTATTGTTTAATACAATATATGATTATGTTCATGTATTTAAATTTGAATAATTGTATTTACATTTAAAAAATTGAATATAGTCATTCATTATTAAACAATAAATAATATATTATGTATAGTGTGAAGAAATGGTGAAAATTGGAAATAGAGGCTCTGTTTTGAGAGTCACTGCTGGGGTGGAACTCAAAAAACAAGCCTCTCAAAAGTAGGGAGAACCCTCAAATCAAAAATAGAGGACCTGATTTGAGGGCTACTGTTGAAGTTGCTCTAATCTACTGTCACATACTTAGATGGTCATACGTGTCAGCCAACAAATAATTGAATGACACTCACTAAAAGCGGCAAATAGCTAAATCTCCTGTAGCGGAGATATAGTCAAACTAGAAAAAGAAACCGCAACTTGAAGGATTGATTGGTTATTCCTCTGCACATCATGTGCAAAGGCCAGTTAAGATGAGCAAGCTCATCCTCTGCTTTGCAGAACAAATGATTGGGATATGATCTCCATGCTCTGCTTGCAAACACCAAAAGCATGCCAAAAATGTCAAAGGGCACCTTCTCAACTATATTATATCCCCACTCTCTTTACAAGGAATTCCTTCCTTCTTGATGGCTATTACCTCTAATTTCCTTTTTTTTCAAATATTCCTTCTGTTCAATTCATGGCTGCAAACTTGCAAGAAGAATAGCCATAACAATTGATGTGTAAAAACTATTCACTTGATTATAGTATCCTCCTATTGTGAGTAATAAAACCCAATGATATTACATATATTTTAAAGATGAAATAATATTTTACAAATTACAAGTAATATGTTGTTATATATTTATATTTTATATAAAATTTAAACTCTAAATATTGATAGAATGGAACATTTGGAAGACCTATATGTACGGTGCAGTTTTTTCCCATCATATGAGATATGGCCACTGAATTCCTTCTTGATTGCATTATTTTTTATTTCCTTTTAAAATGCTAACTGTTTATTTCATGGCTACAAAGTTGAGAGAATAATAATGTTGCCACAATTGATAGATATTATTCCATCCGTTTTATAAAAACCTAATTTTAACATTTAAAAACTATTCCATGTCTGTTTGATTTTTAGCTTGTTTTTTTTGGTTAATATATGCATAAAATTAATATGTTATGTCTAACCAAATGCCACCTAATTATAACTATTATAACTATTATCGAACATGTGCTACGCAACGTTGAAAATAAAAAAATTATATTAGCAACACTTCACAAGTGTCAGTTTCCTTCATTTGGGAACTCGCATTGGAATTCTGACTCTTGCGTGAAACCAAGGACCTTTGTTAGGTGGTGAAGCTCTTCAATGAACCCCTTGAACTTATGGCAGTAGTTGTGCACCATAATCGACATCTAAAAAGGTTTTAAAGATCACAAGTGAGCAAAAGTTACGAATGTTTAAAGTTAAGGGTCTTCTCTGGAATTTCTTGAGATTTCTTGATATATTTTCTACTAAAAAAGGTTTAGGTTCACGGTGAATCAAGTGACTTGTGCGCGGGCTACAGACCAAAGAGGTATGTGACAATTGAATCTAGATCGGACAGCTATGCGCATCGGTGAAGGTCTAGGGGTAGAAAATAAGGGCATAAATGGAATCAACATGTGAAGGAGATCCTCGCTGAACCAAGGACAGAGATCGGGGATGAGCAGATGTGACCGGCGATGAGCGAAAGCTATAAGGCAAGTGCATCGGTGGATTTGGAAAGGGGAATTAACCACAATAGCAACAGATTTAGATTTTAGGGCACCCAGTGAATAGTATGCAGATTGGAGATTTTTCCCCAATGGGAAAGACAATGTTGACGACTGGATCCCACAAACAGTAGTAACGAGAGGCAAGATGCTAGTGAGCTGGACCGACTTGGCAGGGGCACGCAATGCAGGCAAACATGGAGTGCACGCGGGCGAAGGCTGGCGTGGGCGTGCACGAGCGTAGAGCTAGCAGATGAGGTCCATGTGCAGGTAAGCATGGGACACACGTGGGCACTGACAAGTGGGGGCAACAGCAGAGAGAGAAAGGGGAGAGGGCGCGTGCGAAACGGTGCCGATAGGCGGAGCCTAGCGGCTGAGAGAAGGGGAGTGCAGAGACGGGGTGAGTGGAAATACAGAGTGTTTTGAGGAAAAAGATTAGATTAAGGGGAACAATTTAGATTTAATACAAACAAACGGAAGGCTAAGATTGAATAGCTGGTCATGTGGGTACTCAATTTTGCTAATTATATAGTAGTGTAGATTAATAAAGGGTACACATGTAAGTCATTTGTCTGTATGGTCCTAGCATGTGTAAGAATTGATAAAAAAATGATATTGCATGTCTAAGAATTGATCAAAAGATCACGTAAAGAATAAAAAAAAACTGCCTTTGAGGTAGTAAAATAGAACCTTCGAGAGAACCCACGGTGCACACACTTCTCCTACGTAACTTACTATTTTTGCCTAGTATGAGGACCGCTAAATTAGAGAATCTGAACCTATTCAACTAAAAGAAAGGAAGTGATTAAGAAATCATTACTATAATTATAATTATGTATGTAGGATAATATAATACGAACAAATTTATCGTAATGATATCGTATTATATTGCAATCCAGAAAGCCATGGTAATAAAATACATATGCGCTGAAAAAATATGCAAGTGATCGCGATATGGGAGCATTTTTTTAATGAAAAGCCTAATCTTATCATGGTTCCATACATTTCAGTCAAAACCAATTTGGTATCGATGCGTGCTTTGTAGGTAGCGTCGTTCGTGACCGGATAATAAAGTAGTACTGAAGAACATTTTTAGATAGATATATAATGAGTACTTGAGATCGAACTAGGTTCTCGTGAAAAACGACAGTAGCCGATCGACAGCAATCGTCGGGGTCTAATTAGGGCTTGTTATAAATGGTTTAGATTCTGAATTCAGATTGTGAGAATTAGTAGCTGCAGAATCTAGAAATGAACTAGAATCTAGAAGCTGAAAAACACCAATTACTCAGACTAGCTAGTTACTGAGAATCTCTAGGTGCTAGAAACTGAAACAAACGGACCCTTAATCAGAGAAACACATGCATTGCTTAGCTTGATGATAATAACTAGAGTACAGATTCCATTTTATATATTATTCCAATTAATATAATTCTCAGAGAGCTCGATCTTTAATTTTGTGAGTAATTTAATTTATTGGTTAATAATCATCTATCGATCTCATCTGCCAAACTCTCTTATATATATGGTCAAAAAATATCGCATTTTTGTGTTTGGGCTATCGGGTCGTTTTCGCCCATGCGCTGGCATGGGTTCAGACTTGGCTGGATATATCGATCATATATCGTAATATGAACCGGCCGTAGTGAATTTTTTTTTAAAAAATAGTGTATTGGGTTTACTATATATCCGATACATTTTCAGTATCGCTGACACTGAAACACCACCGCTACTTAATTACCTATAACATATTCTGTGGCAGCGTAAACGCTAGCTACGTGTAGTGCATGATCATGACTCATGAGGTCGGAGAGGAGGTTTTCGACAATATATTGAAAGCCAACTTTTCGTCCTTAATTTGGAGGACGATGTGCAGAAAATTTCAACTCGTCGCTGCGGGTGCAATTGTCATCCTCGTTGCTGCAGTATCACGCACAAACAGTATGTATCACATCGATCCGTCAAAGATGATAGCGTAGCAAAACACCATCGTAGCAAAGGAAAAAAACCGAGAAAACATAAATCTTTTGGACAATATTCTGATTCTATCTCTCCCAAGTCCCATCATATATATATCTCTTCAACATGTTAGAAATTGGTCATAAGGTGGCCCCTACTATTTCATTAATTAGTTCCAAAGCATATCTCTATGAGGTCGTTCTTGCATCCTTTGAATATAGGGAATGTCTCTATAAATAACTATCACATATATATGTTTCGTGTGTACATGTTCTTACATTTTGATATATCCACTGAGGCAATGATATGATTTAATATGACATCAGTTGGTCTTAACTAATGTTAATACTAAATCCTTAGACCTGATGTTATCATGTTTATTTCCTAATATGTACAATAACACTAAGCTAAGACAAGCCCTAGCCACTTAATATAAGTACCAGAACACTAGCGATGAGTGTTCTACCCTAGACACGTGGATGTGAAGACGTTGCTTCCTTATGGCTGATTGACTACTTAAGGACGTCACGGTGTACATGAAAATGTGACCTTAAGTATTAAAAATAGTATTAGCCGAAGATGTCTTTTGCTGCTTGGCATGTCTAGTAATAATAATATATAATCTCTTTATCATAGGATGTTCTAGTGTGCACCATAAAGATATTTTATTTGTGTTATCGTAGCTATCTATGACCTAATAGTATGAACAACGAATTCGAATCTATCCGAAGATAATTTTGCAGTGGATCATATATCCTGATCTGAAGCTGGTTCTTTGTTTTCTCTCTGGTTCTCCATAGCACTAAATTATGTCCATCAATCCTAAGATTAGTAGTTGCGGAAAAGGCACGAAAAATTGGCACGCAATTAAGGAATCCAGGCTATAAAACAAACAATTCCTCACCTCTCATATCATATCACATCTTAAATCTTCATTCATAAGGACCGGTAACGATTCTATCCGAAGCATCACCTCCAGAATCATTTCATTGTTTGTATCACTAGCTATATATATTAAATATATATTAAGGAATAATTAGATCTATGCTATTATAATTTTATGACTTCAAAAAATACCATTACAGTTCGCATATTTAAATTTATGCCATTACAATTTTATTTTAGTCTTTTAGTTCTCTGAAATTGTAATGACATGTTTGGAATTCTCTAAAATTGTAATAGCATATTTAAAAATTCTCTAAATTTGTAATGGTATAGTTCAGAGTTCTCGAAAATTGTAATAATATAAATCTAAATATGTAAATTATAATGATATTTTTAAAGTTACAAAATTGTAATGACATAGAACCAACTAACCCGTATATCAACCACATCCCTTGACATGCGTGCCTTGTTATTACGAACCATGCATGAAAAGTAAGCAAATCAGACCAATTATCATGATAGAATAGCATAAGCTAAAATCATAATAGGTGTTTTACAGTTCTGAAAGGAAAAACGTATCCACTAACCACACTGTCATGAAGTCATAGAAAAGTGATTCCAAAATGCTGATATGTGGACAGGATTACTCAAAGAGCAGATCATATAAGCCAGATAACAACACGGATCAGAATTAGATAAGACCAAACAAACGTACAGAATCGAAATAGAAAAAAGAAGAGGTCACTGAACACGACCACTAGTCAGAATGGAAGCGTATCACTGGTGATTTAAAGATCTGATCATCTGAACTGACCATGGTCGTCTATACTCTACAGGAAGTTAATTAACCCTCAACAACTTAACGTCTCGCATTTAGGAAGTAACTGTAACTTACTTGACTTAAAAAGAACTACAACTTTCCATAAAACAGCTATAACTCAATTGCTCCCTCAAGTCAGAAAGGGATGTCGTTTTAGTCTATTCAAAATCAACGAGATATAAACTCGACTGCTTGTTCTTTTATATAAATCCAAAATAAATAATTACATACGTATAATATCAGGAAAGCTTTAATAGTTGCAACAATGTTTCCACCAGCTCATTATGAATACAGCACCATCATATCCTGAAATCTCCTACCAAGTCAGAACCATAGTCCATATACATCATTGTTAGGAAATAAGATCTCTTGGCATGGAAACGTAACTGAGAGAATCTCAATTACTTTTCTTCCACCCATCGCAATTACTTTCCATGTTTATGCGCCGTGATCTGTGGTGTGAAAATACTTTTCCCGATCCTTCTCAGCGCTAAATTAAATAGGGGCCGGCCAAAGCAATGGCTATAACGTGCTACTGCATTAATCTAAACCCTAAAACTTTTATTTTCCTTTTATCAAAACTAGAGCTAGACGAGAGATGAAGTGTTATGCCTGGAAAGTGCAGATAGCATCATGAAGGACGATGACACCTTGTTCCTGAATGCCGGCAACCCCTACTGTATCTAGCCAGCGATCTAATTCGCACTGCTACTACTTGGTTTTAAAAAAACAGAAGAGAAGAGAACTACAGCTTCAAACAATGGTCAATGATCCTAGTATTTTCGCATTACGATGATCTTAGGCTTAGCACATGTCATTTAGTAAAATCATGACATCTACAATCACACATACACCCAGTTGAAAGATGAAACAAGAAAGGGGAACGGATACATACGTGCACATGGACATGCTTGCAAGGACCACCACTTCATCGCCTCACACTCTCACATGGTCACCTGCGATAATGCAGATGACATCCCAACAAAAGCAAGATATCACGAACACAAAACAACATCAAGAAATGGTCTCACAATTTTGGTTGTCAGATTATGGTTTCAATGGTCCTGAAAAGCACCAGCTTTTTCATACCTCAATCTATGAAGAGTAATGTACATGCAAAAGATATTAGCAGAAAAAAGGGCAGGTGTCAAGCATCGTCTCCAAGCTAGTTGATCATACCTCAAAACTATAGAACTGTTAGTCCGTTTCACTTGGACTAGATTTTCAGTATTTTTTTTCAAAAATGTAAGAAGCTGAAAATGCCCTTCCGAAAAGCAGTATAAATTCGTTGATATCAGAAGGTCATTATTCTATCTTAATGAGATAAAATCAGTAGAGTTAATAAGCACCAAAATTACAGAAGATGCAAAAAAATCCAATCAAGGGAAACACATATTTAAGAGAAAAAAGGTTGACATCCCAGGTAGAGGATGGACCACTAGTCACCTATGCAG
This sequence comes from Zizania palustris, assembly GCA_019279435.1. Taxonomy (NCBI): domain Eukaryota; kingdom Viridiplantae; phylum Streptophyta; class Magnoliopsida; order Poales; family Poaceae; genus Zizania; species Zizania palustris. The sequence goes on from JAAALK010000283.1 coordinate 29,241,895, forward strand.
AATCCTGTTATCTGACACTGAAAGTATATTCGAGAGCTTACCAGGCTATTCCCCCATCTCCTTCAAACAGCAGTAACCTATGCAGAATCTTGTTGGCAATGGCATGATGATGGCCAAGCAGCAACCTATAATTAATGAGCCACTGATAAACGAAGATCACCAGAGTCATTAATAATGATTTTAAAAAATATTAAAAATATAATGACAAATTTGAAAATATTGAAAAAAATCCTATAAATACTAGCCGATCTTATGAATACTATGTGATTTATGATATACTTTTTAAATTTTGTCTTTAAAAATATTTAAAATTCATAGAGTTATGAGCAAAACAAATTTGGTTACTAGACTCGGATCAGTTACCTCAACACTCATCATCAGCACATCATAACACCGGAGTATGTGCCACTTATGGTTGTCAGACAATAATCCAGAGTAGCCTGCATGACATGTGAGCACCTGTCGGGATAGCAAGTGCAATACCCAGCCAGCAAAATCATTACGGAAGTAAATCATACGCTAATCAGTAATCATTCAATTATAGCATCGACAAGCATGTCAATTAGTGTACCAATAAGAAGGTTTTTCTCCTTTGTCCAGAATCTAAATCTGGGGCCCACTACAAGAGGCACAAGATACGAAGTGGGCATCCTCTGAACAAGGACTGGCCGGATGATTCACCAAAGAATGCAAAACAAGACAGGACTTCAAATAAGATTGTAGTGCACAACTAAAACTTTTCCGAGAGATCACAATAATGGAGATACAGTCTGTTCAGATGGCCCCATGAAAACGGGCAGCCCAATCAGTGCACTGGATAGAGCTTAATGGCAGCAAATGGTAGGCATCAGAACACGGAGGCTGGTGTTAGGTTTGACAGGATATCTTGTACGAGCTAATTAACCATGCCATCTGCTTTAATTGGGTGAGGTGACCAAGGGACTGGATTCTTCACATCACACTAAAATAAAACCAAAGGAATATACCCAAAGATGATAACTCCATCACAGATGGCTTCCAGATATGACACCATGATTCCGGCCGCCCTGTTCACATTTGCACAAACATGTGGTGGATGGCAGTGCTAAGAAACACTAACGGCAGAAGTAAATTTGGCTGAGATTAACAAAACCTCACTTACCGACGCATGGGTCTTTTTTCTAACCTTTGACTTGAAAACTAATGTGTTAGCATCTCAGGTCTTATCTCTCCAGCCTCGCCCCCACATTAGGATGTTCATATGCATACGACACAATTTTATAAACAGAAAACCTTCTCATATTTCTTACATTCTAAAAGATCAGTTTAAAAGAAGATAGCTATTCTCTTTTATAAATTGCTCGTGGCCTCCTTGCGTAAGTGAGGTGAGACTAAAATTTCTGGCAATGCCCAATGACCCAGGATCCTAACATAATGACGGCAAAAAAAAAGGAAGCATAGCTACTCAGGGATCGATTAAGAGACAACTACCACCTCAACACAAGGACTGGATGAACAAGACACCAGCGAAACGATGCACACCACATACCGTTCTTGGTTAGTGAGGATGATACCAGTCCACACAAGGAGCCTGCGCATTCACCTGAGCAAATGGTTGAGAGGAGCCTGCTGGTTCTTGCTCAACGGAAGGCATTTCAACCACTCAGATTAGCAGAAAGAATTGCCTCATGAGTTCATTTGACTGCAGCTGATCATCTACCAAAGAAGCCAACTTTGAGTGTGATAAGACTTTGCCGACTTGTCTTAGCTAACGGCTTCCACATCCCCAAATCCGAGACGCGCATGCCCTGTCTGTTGTTTTCGTCACGAGGTACAGGACACGAGCAGGTTCTTGTTCCCTTCCGAAATTCCTCGCTTTGACACCTAATCCTGCATGTTCATCACCTGCAGCATATATATACATATATAAAGACCCGGCCTCCACACCCTCTGCATACGGAGTTGAGTGGCAAAAAAAACAGCAAGGAAAACATGACCCAAGCTCACTCAAAATCTTGCCTCAACCAGCTCTGGGATGGAGTCCAGATCAAGAGGAGCAGCGACAGCTTTGCTGTTGAGCTACTGCCATCCCTTGGTGCAACAATAAACCACTCCAACAAGTTGCAAAAGTTCATCATATCGCCTTACGATCCCTGGTATAGGTGAGGTTCACACTACACTGTCTGTACCTGTCATGCTAAGAGGCATATCTTAAAAACAGCAATTGCTGACATGATATTTGTTTGCTTTGTCTGTGTGCCTCTCAGATCCTGGGAGCTGTTCCTTATAGTCCTAGTTATTTACTCCGCCTGGATTTGCCCGTTCGAACTAGCATTTCTGAGGGACCTGTCCTCTAAGCTTTTGCTAGTTGAGAACATTGTCAATAGCTTCTTTGCCATTGATATTGTTTTGACATTCTTTGTAGCTTATGTCGACAGCAAAACACATCTTTTTGTGGATGACCGAAAGCAAATTGCAGTAAGGTTTGTACCTTCCTTGCTCACGAATACTTCCATGTTAGAAACCATGCAATTGGAACTGGAAAGGCCTCAAATGGTTCTGCCTTGACATTAGCAAACTGTAATCACCCACAGGTATCTATCTACTTGGTTTATCTTTGATGTATGCTCAACTGCTCCATTTCAACCAATCATCCTTCTATTTACACACAAGGGAAATGACCTTGCTTTCAAGACACTCAATTTGCTCAGGCTGTGGCGTCTTCACCGAGTCAGCTCATTATTTGCCAGGTCCAAATCTTGTCCAGATTCTACATATTTGTTTACGAATCACAAGTGGCAACAATTTGATCATTCTATATTTAACAGGCTGGAGAAAGATATCCGATTCAACTATTTCTGGACTAGGTGCTCAAAGCTTATTTCTGTAAGTCCTTGAGAAAAATGAAACTTACCTTCTGTGTTCTGAAAAAAAAAAATCAATCCTACAAGTACTTATTTGCCTATGGGAGGAAAGAAATTTTCTGGTTCTTATGTGTATAAAATATACACTGAACAAAATGCAGGTCACCCTCTTCGCGGTGCACTGTGCGGGATGCTTGAATTATATGATTGCTGATAGATACCCCAACCCAGAGAAAACATGGATAGGAGCTGTGATGCCTACTTTCAGATCAGAGAGCTTATGGACTAGATATGTTACTTCTCTTTACTGGTCCATTACAACACTGACAACAACAGGATATGGTGACCTACATGCTGAAAATCCAACAGAGATGCTATTTGATATCTTCTATATGATGTTTAATCTGGGCTTGACAGCTTATCTCATTGGCAACATGACCAACCTAGTTGTTCATGGGACTAGCCGCACACAGAAATTCGTAAGTTTCTCTACTTACTGGCAACAAATCTCAATGGAAAACCTTCTGTCTCCATAAAGACCGATCAAGAATATAGCTTTTTAATGAAATTATATATTGCTCAGCACAGCAGATTATGGTGGTATGGCACACAAGTGAAAATTTTAGCATTTGGCTGTCATTGCATATATGGTGCCCTTATGTTTTGATCATAAAAATACAAATAAGCTGTGCATGGATGTCATACAACTAAATGGTGTTTAAGATCTGAGAAGCTAGCATTTTCACTAATACATAGTGTAATGAATGGTTCCATACAAAATCATGCTTGTCCAAGTACATTTACACAGTTATACAATTTATTTGGATTGTGTCATAAAACATTGGTTATAACTAAGACTTCCAGGGGTCAAAACCTAGAACTAAGTTAGTTTAATGGATATCAGAACTATTATAGTCTCATTTAAAAAAGTGGTCCAGCAGGACCATTCTAGTATGTTCTTATGCAAACGGCAGAGATAGGTTTTCAAGTTTCAACCATAAAGCCAGGTAAGGGAATAAATTAATAGAATCCTAGTCTTGCTAGTATGCCATAAAGTACGGAGTGTCCCTAAGTCATTCAACCAGTCTAAGAGATAACAACTCCAAAAAATATATCATTCAATCAAAGGAAAGAATGCAAAAAAAAAGAGAGAGAGAAGAAGAGCCAAGCAACTGCAAACAGCAGTCACCATTTTTACTAAAACAGTTACTAACTACTACCAGCATTTGTTCCATAAATATGTACTTCTATATTGATGATAATTTAAAAATATATGCAGAGGGACTCAATCCAAGCAGCATCAGAGTTTGCGTCACGCAATCAGCTACCAGAGAATGTAAAGCAGCAAGTGCTATCCTATTTCTGCCTACAGTTCAAGACAGAAGGACTCAATCAGCAGTTCATGTTAGATGGACTCCCAAAAGGAATCCGCTCGAGTATAGCATACAGCTTATTCTTTCCAATCATCCGACGAGCCTATCTCTTCAATGGAATATCTGACAATTTCATTGCCGAACTGGTAATATAATGAACCATATCATATTTTTCATACTACCTTACAAGAACAATAGTTTGTGTAGTCTTTACTAACAGAATATGTTGGACAAAATAGGTCATGGAAGTGCAGGGTGAGTACTATCCACCAAAGGAAGATATAATACTGCAGAATGAAGGAGCAACAGATGTTTACATAGTTGTTTCAGGAGTGGTGGTTAGTATTCATCTCCAATTGAGTTCAGAGATGAAATTTCAACAAGTTTTTATCTACATGTTAATCGGACTTTTCTCAATGTTTTTATATGTAGAATATAATAGCAACGATTCATGGGGATGAACAGGTACAGGTTTCCTCTTTTTATATCTGATCCAGGTATGGCTAAAAAGATTTATTCAGATTACTAAAAATTATGAATTATTTGAAAGCAGGTATATGAGAAAGTTGCAGAGGGAGAAATGTTTGGAGAGATTGGTGTTCTATGTAACATACCCCAGCCATTTACTTGCCGCACAGCTGAGCTTTCACAGCTTTTGAGAATAAGCAAAGCAAGACTTCGAGAGATCATTGAAGAGCACAGGGAAGACAATGATATTCTAATGAACAATCTATTCCAGGTATAACTTCAGTTTTACTTTCAAATGATTGTAGTGCATTTATATTCAGCTAAACAGAAGTTATCTTTGTGCCAACGTATAGAAGCTGAAGCTACAAGAAAGTTTACCTGAAGTGAATCAACCAGATCAAACATTCTTGAGCAAGTACAAGCTATTCCACATTCCTCAAGAAGCATGGCTACTAACAGAGCCACACCTACATTACAAAGAGAAGCTAAGTAAGGATTGTAGTAACAGCATTCCAGTATTTGGAAGTGACAAATATTCAAGGCAGTTACTTGGAGAAGCAACACAATCATGGGCGTCAAAAAAGGAAAATAGTCGTGGTATGACAGATAAAGAAGAGAACCATGATGAAGTTCACATAAACTGTGAGACCAAACCAAGTACTCAAGAGCACTGTATTCAGATAAACTGTGAAGACAGCAGCTCCACAAGCAGTCAGCAAACGATACATTCAATGTTGCAATCAGAATCTCCTCAAAAAACAGAAGAAAACATAACAAGAAGCAGAATTCCAGATCACCATTACATAAAAGATGCCAATAAAAGAGTTACAATTCACATATATCCTCATAATGCAGCAGGTTCTGCAGTGCAAAATGGAAAGCTTATCAACCTGCCTAGATCATTGGTGGAGCTTTTCGAAATTGGCAGTAAGCAAAAATATTTAAGCTTTAAACTATCTTTTTAACTGTGTTTTTGGCTATATTGTATGGCCAACGCGAAGTAGTAACGAAAATAAAATGCAATTTAGTGTATATCAGTCATTGCAGTAGATCTCTAATCATGTATATTTCACATTGCAGGTCAGAAGTTTCAAGGTTTTCATCCTACAAAGGTGGTCAGTAGAGATTATGCTGAAATACATGACATCAGTGTTATCCGTGACGGTGACCATCTATTCCTTCTTGAGATGTAGAAAAAAATAGCATAATAGCCTAACCGTACAAGTAAGAAATCAGGCATAAGAAACGGGTGCACATTGGGACTCAAAACTGAAGATGTGAAGAGGAAATACATTTTGACACTTCAAATTTTTTGTTGATCATTGCTAACATGATGTAAATGTCTGATAGTGTACATAAATAAACAAGGAAGCCTCAATGCGTGTAGTCATGCAAAAATCATGAAAGCATGTGGCCAAAACTGGCCGTGTAGGTTTCTACTGTAGCAAGGATTTTAACTCGGAATAGTACAGCCATTCATCTCTTCTAATAATAGTCTTGATCTATACTTTTTGGTTCGAATGTTCGCATCGCATTGGGGAAAAACCAACTCCAATTAACCATGGCAAAGGTGAAGGGTGGCCGCCAAAACACCTGCAGTTTTGCGAGGGCCCCAACTGCAAAATTCGCCATCGCTGGAGTCTGGAGCATCAGAGCCTACGGCCTACCTACGATGGCAGAAAGAGCCAAGGAGATGGTGGGTGGATACTGGCCACTGGGTAGGTCACCTGGTGACGGCGCGACGAACCCGATTGGAGAGCAGAGCAGCCGCCCCGTGGCGGCGTGGTGGCCCGTGCGCTCTCTGCCTCCTCGTTCCTCACGCGGAGCTGCCGCCGGAGGAAGCAGACAGCCGAAGGGGTGAGGATCGTGGGATGCTGGTGGGGGCCGATCGATCACCCGCGTGCGCACGCATGGGCGCTATTGCTGCACGCTTCCCACGAAACGCGCGTGGCGACGGGCGAGTGATCGCGATCGTGATAGCGCCGGCGACGCCCCGGTGAGAGAGGACGGTGGCGAGCGGGCCGCCATGGAAGCAACAACTGGGCCTCTCGTTCGTCGGTGTCTCGTTCAGAATGGGCGGGATTATGTGTTCGCGTCGAATAATTTAGGCCTAAGTGGGGCCCGAGCCACCTTTTCCCTTAGCCTTTAGTTATCTTGCGGCCCACACAAGGTCGGCCCGAAACCGCAGGTGCAAGTGGGCCTCATGGCCCGGTTTACTTTGTTAGTTAAGGCAATGCATTGTTTGAATTTTTTAAATAATATATTTTTAAAACAAAATTCAAATCTAGTAATACTAGTTTTGCAATTTTTTAAATCGATGTATCAGATTTTAAATTTATTTTTAAATGTATTATCTATATTACTTTAAAAGAAGCTAGTTGTGGTAAGTCTCTCACCACCACTACTCCTCACAATAAATTAAAAATAGCTTTAATTTCACTTATCTCTATTTGCATGACGTTTTTTTAATATTATATTTTTTCTCAGCTAGTTTTTTTAAAAAAATCTGCATTGTTTTGTCATAGAACTGTTTGTGCAAATAAACCTTATTTTCATATGAGCCATTTTTACGTGCAATCTCTTAATAGGATCTTGTGTGAATATATTTTTATTTATATAGTGCTTAACATAAGAAACCGCTTGTGTGAAATATTAATAATTGTTTTATATGAAGTTGGATGGAGCAAACTGTAACTATTTTACAGTTGAAAGTTTTTTTCCTTTTGAGATTGTTTAGTGGCACAAATAATTGATTTAATTGCGTTTAAGCTTGTCCCTAGCTTGATGTATCTTTTGGATTTTTTAAAATATTTTTTAAAAAAAATTCAAATCTGTACATTTCAAAAAATTACAGAACTAGCATGCGGTCAGCACTTGAAGTGTCGACTCGATCTCTAGTCGACAGATCGAGTCGACACTTCAAGTGCCGGTAATGATCGGGGCCATGTCAGCTCCAGTCGGTACTTGAAGTGCCGATCACATATTAGTTTTGTAAATTTTTCAAATAGACATATATATTTGATTTTTTTAAAAAAAATATTATTTAAAAAAATCTACTTCTTGTGGGCATTGATTTTATTTTAGGTAGATATGGAACACGAAAAATCCTACAGGTTTTTGGTCCTCTCCTTAAAACACACGATTTTTGTACTGGGTTTTATAGAAATTAATCTGTTTCCATTAAGAAAGCATCTATCGGTCTCACGTACGGTCAACTCTCCACTCTCCGCCACCGTCCGATCGAGCAGAAATCGTTCGTTGCCATCCGATCTCATCTAGGCTATTGTTAATTAACTTTTTATAACTATATAACTATTTAATTAGATGGTATTTGAGAAAATTAAGGAGAAAACTTCCCTGATAAAAACGACATCCCCATGTATGTTTCCTTCGTGCAAGTACGGAGAAATCTAGCATGCATGCATGGCTTGCATGCACGCATGGGGGTGTCCGTTCTACGGTACGTACGTACCGTGTACGTGTATGCTAATCACCAGCATCTATACATAACTTGGCTTATCCTCTCGACCAACTAAATGATTTCTTCTCCCGATCCTAAGTTAATTCGCCGTATAGAATCTAGTGCCGTTTGTTTCTCCTTTGAGCTAGGAATTCTCAGTAGACTTTGAGTAGTAGGTGTTTTTCAATTTCTACAGCTACTGATTCTCACATTCTCATAATTCAGATTCTGCAGCTAGGGATTCTCTAGACCATATAATTAAGCACTACTAATTGAGTGACAAATTAGTATATACATGCATACATACTCCGCAATCCGTATGTTTTAACACGAGTGTTAAAAACGTCACGACGGGCGGTGCCCCGCACGCAAGCATTTTATTTTTCATGGTACATATGTATAAATGTAATATATATTATGTAGAACACAAGTAAATAAATGGACCTTTACGTACGTGAACAGTAGTACTTCACATGCAACCAACGGATACGAGTACGTACACGACACACACGTACGGATACACATACGGATAAATGCACACCTCAAATTAATTAATACAGCTCATAGCAGTATTAATTGATTGATTAATTATCGATGCATTCATGCATGCACTATCATGCATATCGATCGATCGATAGTTATTGCTTACTCGACCTGCTCATGGGACTGATCATATCGACGATAGATCGACGACGTGTGTTAAGTTCGATCAAGGCCTGCTCCCGCGGGCGCCCTCCGCCGTCTTCTTCTCCACCTCCGGTGTGTCCACGTCGTCGACGGCGGCGTGGCCCCGGCTGCTCGGGCTAGTGCCGGCCCGGGGGGGTCCGGCAGTGCCCTTGATCTGGCCCCCAGATTAGTAGGGCCTCATCCCATATCCTTAATATATATTAGTATGTACATCAATATAGACCATAGTATATTTTAGACTGTAAAGGCCCAACAAACTAGGTAAAATCATATTATGTACTTCTTATTCTTATTTGATATGAACAATTTTTTAGATATATATCGAGTGTTTATTGATAACCTATATACACTATATTTATGTATAATAGTTATTATTGGAAAAGGCCTCTATTATAAATCTAGCCCTGGGCCTCTAAAATGTCAGGACCGGCACTGGCTCGGGCCGGACGGCGGGATGCGCCACGACCGCCAGGCGAGGTCGCCGCCGCCGCCGTCGCCATGCTCCCTCTTCCCACGGCGACGAAGCACGCGGTGTTGAAATAATTAGTACGTTGGTTTATAGTTCCTGCATGCTTATCCTTCTATTCTGTTCCGCATTGTACTGAGCATGCAAAGCCAGAAGTTCCGGGCAGGTAGCTTGCTTCGGCAAGATAGCTTCTATCTGTTTGAGTAGTTATCACATGCGAACAGCCTCCATATTGCATGCTACGCATGCCATAGTTTTTGGCTGTTTGGTTGAGTTAGTTCACCCGGATCATCTGGCTGCGCGTGCTCCCATTGTAAGCGCCATGGTACCGGCTTTTGGTACCCTATATAAATAAACTCGCGGACCAGACGAAGGTACCGCTTTCCCAAAACTTTCCACATGGTATCAGAGCCTGCAGAATACTCATCGTGAGTCTGCATCATGGCCGGCTCTTCCAAGGCTGCAGTCGGCAATCCCTTTGTCGGCATGACAGTCTCGGAGAAGCTGAGCAAAGGGAATCATGCGATCTGGAAAGCACAGATCCTTGCGGTCATACGTGGAGCGAAGCTCGAAGGCTTCCTCACTGGGAAGACAACAACGCCTGCAGAACGTGTTGTCATCCAGAAAGATGGGAAAGATGTTGAAGTGGCGAATCCAGAACATGAAGAATGGATAGCTACGGATCAACAAGTGCTTGGCTATCTTCTTTCCACCATGGGCCGCGATGTACTAGTGCAGGTTGCAGCATGTAGAACTTCTGCAGCCGCATGGAAGACCGTCGACGGTATGTTCTTTTCAGTTACCAAAGCAAGATCAATTAATACAAGAATTGCCTTGGCAACAATGAAGAAAGGCGATCTAAGTATTACAGAGTATGTTGGAAAGATGCGTGCTCTTGCAGATGAGATGGCAGCATCAGGGAAGCCCCTTGATGAAGAAGACCTAGTCTCGTATATTTTAACTGGACTAGATGAAGGCTTTGACTCGATTGTTTCATCGCTCGTTGCACGAGTTGAACCAATCTCAGTAGGTGAAGTTTATTCCCAACTGTTGCACTTTGAGAACAGGTGGTCTCTTCGCAAGGCAGAAGCACAGATGACCGCCAACATGGTGAACAGAGGGCGAGGGCGTGCACCTTCACCAGGACGTGGCCAGTGGAACACCCAGAGAGGTGGCCGCGGCAACCGTGGCAGAGGTAGAAGCAATTCAAGAGGTAATACAGGACAGAAAACAGGAAACAACCAAGGAAATTCGAGTTCAGATGGGCGTCCAAAATGTCAACTCTGTCACAAGAGAGGACATACAGTAATTGATTGTTGGCACAGATATGATGAAAATTTTGTTCCTGAAGATAAATATGCAGGAGCAGCCATGGCATCATACGGAGTTGATTCAAACTGGTACATGGATACTGGAGCCACGGATCATGTGACGGGAGATCTTGAGAAGTTGACCACACATGACAAGTACAAGGGCCATGATCAAGTTCATGCAGCGAATGGAGAAGGTATGAAAATTAGTCATGTTGGTCATTCGATTGTTAATACCCCCTACAAGGATCTCCATCTAAACAAAGTTCTTTATGTTCCTCAAGCCAGCAAAAATCTTGTCTCTGCACATCGATTTATATCTGATAACTCTGCCTATCTTGAATTATATCCTAAATATTTTTTTATAAAGGATCAAGCCACGAAGGCGACACTTCTTAAAGGACGTAGTCATGGTGGCCTCTATCCTCTTCCATCTGAAGCTGATCAAGTTCAAAGGTCTAAAGAAGTCAACACTGTCATCAAGCCGTCCCTTGAGCAGTGGCATAATCGCTTAGGACACCCTTCCTTCACCATAGTAGAAAAACTTGTCAAGAAGTATAATCTTCCGTGTTCGATTGAGTCCAATAAAACAGCTGTTTGTGATGCTTGTCAACAAGCCAAAAGTCATCAGCTTCCTTTTGATAGATCCATTAGTGAGTTTAATCACCCTTTAGAACTTATCTACTCTGATGTTTGGGGTCCAACCTCTGTTTCTGTCAATAAGAACAAATACTATGTCAGCTTTATTGATGCTTATAGCAAATTCACTTGGATTTATCTTCTCAAGTTCAAGTCCGAGGTGTTCCAAAAATTTAAAGAGTTTCAAAGACTTGTTGAGAGAATATTTGATCGTAAAATTATAACAGTTCAAACAGATTGGGGAGGTGAATATCAAAAACTTCATACTTTTTTTCGGCAGATTGGTATCTCTCATCATGTCTCTTGTCCTCATACACATCAACAAAATGGCTCGGCTGAACGCAAACATCGCCATATAGTTGAAGTTGGCCTCTCTCTTCTTGCTCATGCATCAATGCCAATGAATTTTTGGGATGATGCTTTCACCTCTGCTGTCTATCTTATCAATCGAACACCCACAAAAATACTCAAGTATAAAACTCCTATTGAGTATCTCTTCAATCATGCTCCTGATTTTAAGAATCTGAGAATATTTGGTTGTGCATGCTGGCCAAACTTGCGCCCATATAACACTCGGAAAATGCAATTTCGTTCAAAACGCTGCATCTTCTTGGGCTATAGTACTCACCATAAAGGATTTAAATGCTTTGATACTTCATCAAATCGTGTATACATTTCAAGAGATGTTGTTTTTGATGAGACTGTGTTTCCATTCTCTCAGTCTGGTACTAGAAATCTTGCTGTCAAAACTGATCAGTTCATTGATTCTACTAGTTTTGGGGGTATACAATCTACTGATCACGTAACTAATCATGCCTTGGATAGTACTAATGACGCTCATGCAGAATACCAAGTGATAACAGAAGAACAGGAGACAGGAGACAGCAATAGTGATCCTGTCGATCCATTAATGGTCGACAGAATTGAAGACTCTGTCGATGCTTCAGTTAGCGACACCTCTGTCGCTCCTCCAGTGATCGACAGCAGTGAATCAGCAAGTGGATCAGAAGGCCATCAACAGAACACCAGTAATTCTTCTAACAATGTTGATACGTCGATGGCAGGGGGTGATCAGTACGTCCAGCAGCGACCCGTCACTCGTCTTCAAAGAGGTATTAGAAAAGAGAAGAAGTATACTGATGGTACGGTTAAGTACGGTTTTTTGACTGAAACTGGGGAACCTAGAAATCTTGCTGATGCCTTACGTGATAAAAATTGGAAAATTGCTATGGATGCAGAGTATCTAGCTTTAATGAAAAATAACACATGGCATCTAGTTCCTCCTCAAAATGGTAGGAATGTCATAGGGTGCAAGTGGGTTTATAAAATTAAAAGAAAACAAGATGGGAGTCTTGACAGATATAAAGCTAGACTAGTTGCAAAGGGGTTTAAACAAAGATATGGTATTGATTATGAGGATACCTTTAGTCCAGTTGTTAAAGCTGCAACAATTAGATTAGTTCTATCCATTGCTGTCTCTCAAGGTTGGACACTACGACAGTTAGATGTTCAGAATGCATTTCTACATGGTTTATTAGAAGAAGAAGTTTACATGCAGCAGCCACCTGGGTATGAAAATGTTGATCATCCAAACTATGTGTGCAAACTTGATAAAGCTTTATATGGTCTGAAACAAGCACCTAGAGCATGGTATTCTAGGTTGAGTACAAAGCTTCTAGAGATGGGGTTCAAAGGTTCCAAAGCAGATACTTCCCTGTTCTTCTATAACAAGAATGGTGTTACTATATTTCTCCTTGTTTATGTGGATGATATAATTGTTGTAAGCTCAGAACAGCAAGCTGTTCCCGCTCTCCTAAAAGACTTACAGAAGGACTTTGCTCTGAAGGACTTGGGAGAACTACACTACTTCCTTGGAATTGAGGTAACAAAAATATCTGATGGGATTTTACTAACACAAGGCAAGTATGCTAATGATCTACTCAAACGAGTAGGCATGACTAACTGTAAATCAGTAAACACTCCTTTATCCACTAGTGAAAAGTTAACCATTCATGAAGGTGAGTTACTAGGAGACAATGATGCATCTAATTACAGGAGTGTAGTAGGTGCTTTACAATATTTAACCTTGACTAGACCAGACATAGCTTTTTCAGTTAATAAGGTCTGTCAGTTTCTTCATGCACCGTCCACAGTTCATTGGGGAGCAGTAAAAAGAATTCTGAGGTACATCAAACAGTGCGCCTATGTTGGCATCAAGGTATGTAAATCTAAGTCAATGCAAGTAAATGGCTATTCTGATGCTGATTGGGCAGGCAGTTTAGATGACAGAAGATCTACCGGAGGATTTGCAATTTTTATAGGAAATAATCTGATATCCTGGAGTGCTAGAAAACAGGCAACAGTCTCAAGGTCAAGCACAGAGGCAGAATACAAAGCGTTAGCAAATGCAACAGCTGAAATTATGTGGATTCAAACCCTCTTGGCTGAACTACAGATTCCAGCTCCCACTGCAGCTAAGTTATGGTGTGATAATCTCGGTGCAAAATATCTATCTTCTAATCCTATTTTTCATGCCAGGACAAAACACATTGAAGTTGATTATCATTTTGTGCGAGAAAGGGTTCATCAAAAACTACTCGAGATAGAATTTATTCCAACAGGAGAACAAGTAGCAGATGGCTTCACCAAAGCACTCCCAGTGAGACTTCTTGAGAATTTCAAATACAATCTCAACTTGGGAAGTTTCAATTGAGGGGGAATGTTGAAATAATTAGTACGTTGGTTTATAGTTCCTGCATGCTTATCCTTCTATTCTGTTCCGCATTGTACTGAGCATGCAAAGCCAGAAGTTCCGGGCAGGTAGCTTGCTTCGGCAAGATAGCTTCTATCTGTTTGAGTAGTTATCACATGCGAACAGCCTCCATATTGCATGCTACGCATGCCATAGTTTTTGGCTGTTTGGTTGAGTTAGTTCACCCGGATCATCTGGCTGCGCGTGCTCCCATTGTAAGCGCCATGGTACCGGCTTTTGGTACCCTATATAAATAAACTCGCGGACCAGACGAAGGTACCGCTTTCCCAAAACTTTCCACACGCGGCGCCATGGCAGCAGCGCCACGCCGACGGCCTGAAGATCGTCGTCGCCGCCTCCCAGCTGCAGCTCCACCGAAGACGTCGTCGTCGAAGAGACGACGGTGGCGCCCGACGCCATGCCATCATGGCGGCACGCTTCTCCTTCTTCTAATTCTGCGCTCGCAAAGAAGGCCAACCCGGCGGTAGCAACGACGACGGCCATGGCCAGCATCAGAGCTAGGAGGAGCTTCGAGCCCAAGCCCATCGCGTGCATCTATAAATAAATAACGATAAATACACAAATATATACAACTATATATATATATATATATATATACGCTAGCTGCCTAAGCTATTTAAATATTTATAAACGAGAGGCTGCGTATAAATACAAAATATATATTGTCTTAGCTCCTTAATCCTGTTTAGCTCTGGATGTTTTCAAATTGGTGATGAAATGGGTATTTATATAGATGAGATGAGAAGAGAAGAGAAGAGAAGAGAGGAGAGGAGATGAGTACGAGAGATGCATGTTTATTAAATTAAATGTGGCTGCGGGTGGTTAGAAGGTAAATATTGCTGGTGAATCAAGGGAAGAAATTAAATTAAGACAAAGCAGTGGTTACACGTGCTTAACAGCTTTCGGTCCATAAAGCGATGTTTTTCGTAAAAAATAATAAACCTACGAATTTCTCGCAGTACGCTACTATCTGACGTCGGCACCGATCACCGCTAGTAGTGGCGAGAGCCGGAGCTGGTAGTGGCTGGTGTCGTGACGGACCTCTAATGACCCGCTACTACGGTGAAATCGTCCAACACTACAGTTCGTGTTTGTAGTAGTGTTATAACCTAAAATTATTTATAAATTGATTAATCTAAATAATATTAAAATGACTTATTAAACGGAAGTAATATATATCATTTCAGTGGTTTCTTCGCTTCATGTGTTTGAAAATTCTTTAATTATTGTTTCTTCTCTAGTTAGAAAATAATATAGAGAGAGAGACACTATCCTAATCTTTTTTTAAAAATGGAATTTAAAGAAATTAAACTAATTTCAATAAATTCATGTGTTAATACTTAATTAGATGAAATTTTTAAATAAAACAATCATGTATTCCAAGGTACGTAGCTCTTGATTCCATTTGATGGATCCTATTTGATCCTAGGAAACCGAGCTGATTTGAGTAGCTCGATCTCGTGGCCTTGCTTATTAAAACCTTCATTAGGGCATTAAGGCATGTACAATGGGTGTCTTAAGTTGTGTCTTTGAGTGTGTCTAAAAGGGTAAATGTAAAAAAACTCAAGACACGTCTCTTAACGAAGACATTGTGTCTTGGTTCTATGCTCGAGGCATAGGACTAGCTGATTGATCAATTTAATTTATTGAATGTTCTGATTGGTGCAATGAATATAGCAAGACACATGTTTTAGACACGCCCACTGTACTATATTGTGTTTTAGCTATGTCTTATGCTTGGAGTACCGTGTAGCAGTGTCAGGGTTGTACATGTCCTTAGGACGTGTAATTAATATGTTATAAACTTACCGAGGAGGAGGAGAAGAGATAACTTTTTTCATAAACTAGTCAACCCAAGTGGTTACAAAGGTAAATGTTTTGTTCGTTCAAACAACGTAACCTGGTCTCTAGTGCACGTAAAATGTACAAAATTAAGAAGAAGAAAAAAAAGAAGAAAAACACGTGGCTACTAATGATGAAGGCTTAAATTTATTTGTTTAGGTGGGCAAACTCATCTCGATCCGATCTGCACATCAATATAATGTTGCAATTAGGCCCATTTATGGCGTATTCCTAAAATTCCAAAGCTTACATTTTTGGTACTCTTGTATTGCTAATTTTTGTGTGACCCACTTATGCAAAATTATTTTATTACAATGATTTTGTTTTAACGTGATTAAACGTGCATTTGAAATTAGAGTTGATATTACTTTTAATATGATGATTTAATGATATTGAAACGTTGATTTGAATGTGGTTGATAGCCATTAGTGGTGGTATATGGCTATAAAAAACAACAGGAGACAACGTAGCGTAAGAAGCGAATTTCATAAAAAAAAAATGTTGGTCATCTGAACAATTCTACTATCATCGAGCCTCGTCAGCCTCTCCTCTAGCGTGAGTCTCTAGGGGTTCCAATAAGGTTTGTGGACAACATCTACTATGAATACTTTTTGACATTAGCTACATTCGATGAGTTGGTTCCATGACATAATCCAAGTCACCCTTGTAGAAGCATGTCTTCATCAAACCAATAGTAAGTTAAGAGAACAATTCCTCGGAAATATGTCTTTCCATTTGAAGTACAATATATGTCTACCAGTTCTAGTGTTTTGTATCATGTTTTAACTCATGTAATTTTCCTCCTTATAAAATATGGACTTAATATTTGTCATATTTTACAAACTATCCAAAAGCCTTATTATGACTTATTTTGTAAACTAGTAAATATGGACTTAATATTCGCCATATTTCACCAACAATGCAAAAACTTGATTGGGACTTATTTTGGGTAGTAGTGAAATATGGACGTAATATTTTGTCATATTTTACGAGCAACAATCCAAAATTTTGATTAACACTTATTTTGTGAACTAGTGCATTTGATGTCACGAAAGTCGAAAGGTTTTATATGAGAACTTCTGTAAACACGGGCTAAAAATTGGCTTGTGTATTTGGGAATATGATGGGTGATCTATATCCTATGTTCCCGCTTACGGTTGAAGAATAATATAGACAAATTGAAAGTGTGAATAACATAGGTTGCCTTCTCACCATACTAGCAAATCAACTATATAATGTCCATATGAATTTCACGTTCTAAAGAGTTGTGAGTTATCCTATAACAGAAGCACATATATGTCAACACGGGTCACTGGCTATACACATGCGATAATTAAGTTCTTTGATCTCTGCATGAATGATGCAAGGTCTTTTTGCGCAAGCACATGATCTAAATATCCTGGTTAGCAAGATGTCACGTACTTGGGTTGTATGCTACCTTTTAAATTTGTGGCTGCAACAATTATTGTCAAACTTCCTACGATATTGCAGAATTTTGCAACAAATCTGAAGCACAAGAGGGAAGAGATTGGTGTTGAAGATCTCATTAATCTCCTTAATGTGGAGTAAAAATTAAAGCAAGAAGATGCACCAAAACATAAAAACTAGAAGGCATATAACAAGAATAAGCGTTCCAAAGCGAACAAGACAACTAGCTTTAAAAGGAAAAACACAGAAAAATGATTTGAAGAACATCACATGTTACGTGTTTGGGAAGCTTGGCCATATGGCTAAGGACTATCATGATCGTAAGGGCAGGAATAACAATGTTAACAAGAAGTCCACTAACGCGACCATATGTGATGCCTTGACTTTAGTAGGGTATAGTATGACAATTTTTCTGTTATTTTCTTTGCATTTCAATCCATCGAATGGTGGGGTGATATCAGTGCTAATGTTCACATATGTTCTAATGTTTTCTTGTTTTTCTTGTTAGGTAGTAGAAGCTTCATCTGTCCTGATGGGGAACATGTTGTGTGCTTCTATTATTGGTGTTGGTACAATAGATCTAAATCTTTTTTTTAAAGCAATCCGCTTGAAGAATGTTTGAAGAGTTCCCCCACGGAGGTGTCTTAGAAGTTATTGCTAAACACATCCTGAAGCGCCTAGGAGTAGAGCCTAATGGAAGGGTTTAGAACCATTAAAGTGTCACCCATTTCATGATAAGTGGAAAGCATTTGGCCATTTCTCCCTAACTGGGGCTTCTATGTCTAGGGTGTATGATCGTGCAAGCATATCCAAATCTAATTTGCCGCTAAAATGAGGGAGTTTGGATGCTCAGAATCCCAACGAAAGAAGATACATTGAGGATCTCGATTGAAGAGATGATTTGGAGTTAAGAGATGGTAGCAGCCTTGGATGAGGTTCTATGAGTTGATAGGACATTGTTGATACTACAACTTCAAATAGGAGTGTGATCAAAGAAACATCTCTAGACTAGGTTGTCAGTACTCCACGGAGTTCCACCTAAAGTGACTCAATTTGAGCAAGCCAAGAGAACTTTGTAGATGGTTATCTATGATCCTCAGAAACTTCTTAGAAATTTTTTAGAGATCCCTTATTCAGAGCCACTTAACACTTCTCTTCATGTCACTTGATGCACATCCTTTATGCAAGTTGATGGTAGCATGGAGAGGTCTAGGAACATTTAGTTCAAACCTAAGCAGGTAATGTGTCTACTTTGGTTTGAACATATGCTTCTAAAAAATATAGGCTAGGGTGTTGGATTCTTGTTGACTTTTAAAGTCAATCGAATGGTTGAGTATAGACTTTAACCATTTCTTTTTGGGAAGTATGGTTTCCTGTTCTCTCTATGTTCTTCTTCACAGACAATGCCATACTATTAGGAGAAAATCATAGAGTTTGATTCCAACAAAAAGTTATGATAGGATCGAATTAGTTGCATAGTGTGCAATTGTCCACTCAAGGTTGGAGATGAGAACTTATGAGGAAAGAAGTAGCTTGGATCCGAAGGATATTTTATCTAGGTTTGAACCCCTTAGAATAATAGTCTTGTCCACCTGTATGATATTACTGAGTATTTAAAATACAACTTAGTTATATAGGAGAAATCTAAAATAGTCCGGAGAACAATCAGATCGTTAGTGATATGACTTTTAGATATCTTGCATGCTATACATTTTCAACACTTAATTTCACAATCAATTGTGATTTGATCTTTACATTAAGGTAGAGACAATATTTATAAGCACAACTACTGACTCTAGAGATTGTAATGCCCAAATAACAAGACATCATCTTACAAGACTGAACAAACCATAATGAAGTAGGGTTTACAAAATAAAAACCCCGTAGAGGTGGCTACGATCATGATATTTGCACTGTTTGTCTTAAACGATTCACCGTGACCAATAAAGTGGATATGAAAGTCTCATGTAATTAATAGATGTGTTCTCAGGTGGATAAATGTTTATCTGAAGTCATTCAGATAATTCATGCTTGGAAAGCTTAGAACATGATAGGATCTAATGTTTTTAGGGGGTGTTTGGATCCAAAGGGCTTAAGCAAAAAGGGCTAAAATTTAGTCACTTTAGAGGCTAAAAATCCAAACAGCAAGGCTAAAAAGGGCTAAAATTTTTAGTCCATTAGCCTCCAAAGAGGAGCTAAGAGCAGGGAGGAGCTAAGAGGTGCTAAAATGCCCCATTTCCACCTATCATAAATGCTTTAGACACTTTTTTAGTCTTTAGATTCAAACAAAAGTGACTAAAATTTTAGCCCTTGTTTTAATAGCCCCTTGGATCCAAACATGTCCTTAGTCTTCTTAAAGATCCCTTCTAATACTTCAAAATTGACTTTGGATATTCAGAGCAATATCGCTTAGAGACTTGAGACTTCAGCTTTATGGTAACATTGATTTGAACTTCAAAGTTACACACACACTATATACACCACTTTAGTGAAAACTATTGAAGTAAATTCCCAACAATCTCATTTTATATCGTCCATGTTTTTCCCACCTCCCAACCCTCGCAAATAAAAAATCACAAATTTAAACTCAAAACTTGATCGCATCATTATCGTCTTGAGCAAACTCAACGAAAAAACAAAGATGACTCATGTACATGTTCATGTTACTTATCATAAGTAGTGCTCCTTCAGTCTTAAAAGACTTATTTTTGAAATAAAGTTGATAAATATTAGTAAACAAAAAATCAAAATATCTTTTATTAATAAAAAATAGTACTCTCTCTATTTTTGTAATGACGCCATTGACTTTTATTAATGACGTGGTCAAATGTTGTGATAAAAAGTCAATGACGTAATTTTAAAAAATTGGAGGTAGTTCTATAAAATGATAAATAAAATATAGTAAATAAATAAATTATCTTTACTTATAAAACAGATATATATATATAATAAAAAATAAAGTTTTCAGAAACATGACTGGAAAGCAAGCGTGGGAGTACTACACTGCGGCAGCTGACGGCTGCAAAAACATGCTCGTGCAGCGACCATCACTTCCTGCGACACCGCCTGCTGCTGCTGCCGCCTCCATTAATCACCACCGACCCACCCTTCCCCTCGCGCCGCATCCCCGCAAAAAACACCCAAAAAAAAGCTCCTTTTCCCCTCCTCCGACCAGCCGAATCGGACCGAGGAGGAGATTCGCATTCCCATTCCCATTCCTATTCCCAGCCATGGGATCCCTCCTCCCTCTCCTTCTCTGCCTCTCCCTCGCCGTCCTCCAGTCCGAGGCGGCCGCGTTCCCCTCGCCCACAGGTGGCCGCGCAGCTAGTCTCATGCCTCCTCCTCCGCTCGTAGCGTGTGTGTGTGTGTGTAAGCTTTGATCTTGACGGTGTTGTGGGTGTTGGGGGTTGCAGATAACATCGTGAGGCAGCTCTCGTCGGTGGTGAAATGGCCGCGGGGTCCCTCGTCGTCGTCGCCCCACGCGCCCAAGCAGCCCTCGCATGCGCCGTATGGTGAGCGCCGCCGACTTGGTTGGTTGCTACTTTGCTACTGTTCCAGGGTTTCTTGTTTCCTGGTAGTCGATAGTGCGAATCCGATTAGTGCTCGAAGTGATGAGTTGGTTTGTTAGGTTCTTGTGCGTATTGCTGCAGGTAGCACAAATTAGTGTCCGTTCCATTTCTTGTGATTAGCAAGCACGTTGGGTAGTGTCTTATGTCTATGTGAGGAAGAGAGTTGAACCAACATGTTATTAAAACGACTGTACATTTCCAATTTTTCATATTGTTTTATGCTTGCATTTTTGTTTTAGTGAAATCAAGTACAACCCTGTTCGTGAGTGAGATACTTAGGCCCCAGTTTATGGCTCTAAAAAAACCATAAGCTGTCTAGAATGCAAAATTTATTGTCCAAATAAGCCATAAGCCCATGTTGGGACTTGGTGGTGGAAAAAAGCTCATATTTTGAGGCTTCCTGAGCTTATTTGGATCTCCACTTCACCTAATGTCAAAAAATGTCCCAAATAATGGTATTATCAATTAAACACCAAACGAAACAAGTCTAGGGATAATATAATATTTTCACTGCACTACATATTACATACATAATAAGCTCAGATTTCAAAAACCGTTTAGAATAGGACAATGAGCTTCTCAGAGCTTTTTGGATAGTAGCTCTGAAGCTTATTTAGACTGTTAAACTTAAGCTGCCTTATAAATAAGCTAAATACATCTAGAAGAGGGCCTTGGACAGATGTCTCCTGCCTAAATTCAAATGCATGCTGAATTTGTATCCTCTTGTGTCTAAAATGACTTGAGCAGAGTCCAGATCCAGCAGAGTGCAAGTGTGCAACTGTTTTAGATTGAACTCATTTGCAACCCCAGTTAGTGCATGTGATTGTGGAATGTGGACAGCTTGTGTCCATTTGTGATTTTGATCTGATGTTGATGGTGTTTCTCTGATGCAACAGATGGGACTGTGGCGCTGCAATTTGAGAGTGGCTACTTTGTAGAGACGCTTGTGGAAGGGGACAAGCTCGGTGTCACACCACACACCATTAGGGTGTCCCCTGTTGAGGGTGGAGAGCTCCTTGCAGTGGACTCAGCACATAGCAACATTGTGCGGATAACTCCGCCACTGTCTGAGTGTATGTTTTCTTCTTACCATCTTCAGATTGGCGCTTACTTGGTTAATTTAAGTATGATTATAATGCATGGCATGGTATATATCTTTGGTGTGCCACCCAATGGACTGTTTTTAGGACTGGTCAGAGTAACTTGTTTGATTGTGTTCCATGTCAGTTTTTCCCAAAATCATGCAGTTTTAAATTAGATTTGTTAATCCTATCAATGGGTAATATGTATATATGAAAAATTGCAAATGCCTTTCGGCTTTTTTTGTGAGGTACCTTTTATCCTTCTTAAGTAGCTCTAACAAGTTTGGATAGAACGTTAAACTGATGTTTCCATAAATATATCTTTATCTATATTTTTAAAGATGCAAGATTACCTTACCTTTACTGAATTTAAATCACCCATGAATAAATTGGATTGTAAAGTAGCGAGAGAGGGAGAGGGAACTTCACATTTCACATTTATTTGTGCTCAGAGAAATATTATCTAGAATTGTGACTACTGGGAGTCTGGGACTGATATTAGGACCTCTGCAGATAGCAGAGGAAGACTGGTTGCTGGTTCTTTCCAGGGGCACTCTGGCCATATAGATGGTAAACCAAGTGATGCACGATTCAAGCGCCCCACAGGTGTTGCTGTGGATGATACAGGAAATGTCTATGTTGCTGATACAGCGAACTTAGCAATTCGAAAGATTGGGGAATCAGGTGTGCTGCAATTTAATGTTTTATCTGTTTTCAATGTAGTTGTTTCTTTTGACTTAACTCATAATTTGTCCACTTCTTGCATTATATATGTAATAATAAATACCTTCATGTAAAGTATTATTAAAGTACTTTGTATGGTAAAAATGACATTTCCAGTTTCATTTTACCTAAATAAATATTTTGAATTATTACCTGTTAATGTTTGAACCGTGAAAGGCAAGAGTAACAGCTATTTATAAACAGAAGGCTGACATATGTAGTTTATGTATTAGTTCTGTGTTATCATTAGCCATTAGGTGAATGAACTTCATGTGCAGGAGTGACCACTATCGCTGGTGGAAAGTCAAATATCCCAGGGTATAGGGATGGTCCAAGTGAGGATGCAAAATTCTCTACCGATTTTGATGTGGTATATGTGAAAAAAATGTGCTCTTTGCTTGTTATCGACCGGGGAAATGCTGCTCTTAGGAAAATTTCCCTTCCACAAGAAGATTGTACTTACCAGGATGCAACTCTTCTATCGTCAGGTTCATTCTCTTCCTTTACTTGTCTCTGTTTGTAATCTCTGTACATCTAGATATTTTCCCTCTTCTCTATGTTCCTGAGAACCTTTAGAAAATGTTATTTATGTTAGAGAGAGAGAGAAAGAGAGAGAGAGAGAAAGAGGGAGAGAGAGAGAGTTAGATGAGTAAAAATATCTCGCTTGGTATAAGTGCTGTATTGTACTGCTTAGAGGTGCTGTGCTTGAAAGCCTTGAATAATTGAATTTATGGATGATAACCACACAATTTTCTTCTTTACATTAAATGTGGCTCACATGACCACTTTGGTCCTAATTACCTAGGACCAGGGTTAACACTACCACTGGACTCCTGGTAATTGTGGTAAACTGGCCAAAACTCAAATTCCAAATTTTGAATTCAAAATATTTGAACTGAACGGCAACTGAGTGTTTGGCTCAGTTACCACTCGGTTTGGAATGGTGACCATTGGTTACCGAGCGGTTTGGCATTAGTAACCGATCGGTTTGCGTCAAAAATACATCTGTTTTTAAAAATACAGAAAAAATTATAGAAAATTCAGAAAAAGATAAAAACGGGGAAAATCTAGAAAAATGTAGGAATGCATAGAAAATTTGTGATACAGTGATAAAAACCTTTGGTATGACATTTGTTGTTTTTTGGTTGAATTAAATGGTAGATCATCACAAATTTAGTAATGTCATTTTTGTGCAAAAATAAAAAAAAACTGCCAATGGCAGGCTATTAGGCTGGACCGTTTTTTTTGCTGATTTTGTTGTGCTCCAAAACCATTCCAAATTCAAATGTTTTTCAAAATTTTCAAATTCAAAATTGAATTTGAATTGAACCGTCCAGTTTGCTCTTGCCGGCTGACGGTGGAGTGGTGGACAACCGTTTAGCATGGTAACCGAGTGGTACCATTAACCCTGCCCATTCAGTTCAAGTTGTGATCCAATGGTATCTGAACTGGAAGTTGGTAGAATTAATAAATGTTTTACTTGCATTTCATGCATGCTTATATTTATAATTCTATGGTAGCATACCTATATATCAACCAGAAGCAGTATTTTCAGTTCTGTATGGTCTATATGAGTGATGTAGATGTAGCTTGCACCATCAAGACAACATATTCTGTACTACATCTTTCAAAAATATGAATCTCATGAATGAATTTATTTAACATGTATGAGGCATCTTTTGATAATCGATAATTTAGACCATGACTTTCTCACCCATAATGAGACATGCCCATCCTGGAGCTAGCATAAGTACTATAAAAATTGTGGAGGCATAGTACGCCCAGTGATCTTGTATTTGCGCCATTTTCTCTATTTAAACTTCTGAATTTTACATGATAAATCATGTCTGAAGGCTGGAGGTAACCTGATTAAATGACTAGTTTATTTATTTCTGAGTGCCTAAGAGTCTTCTTTTCAAGAGGCAATAATGCAGTTGGTGGGTGCTGTTTGTGTGTCTGGCTGATTCATTTATTTTTCTCCCCTGTGTTATAAGTATGAATGTCTGATAACCAGAAATGTGGGGATTTATGATTAGTTTCATGCTCATTGTAGCTGTTGAACCTGTTAATTTTGATGACTAGTTCACATCTTGCTGCAGTTTATCTGCAATTTGCAAAAGAAAAAAGGGACTTGTCTAAACTTATCATTGATATCGCCTTGTTGATTTCCACAGATATCATACTGGTCATTGGTGCTGTCGTTGCTGGATATCTTTTTTCTGTGGTGCAACATGGATTCGGGTCATCAAGTGCTTTAAAGGTAATAGTTTTTGTATGTTGCATTTTGGGTTTCAATTGTCTTTTGGTATGTTGGATTTTCACTTTCAGGTGGTCTTTTCCACATGAATTTTGTTGTACCAGTATTGAAGTTTAGCTATGAAGAATTTTTAGTCACTCTAAAATACTCAGGTTCTTGCCTTCAGTTGTACTGGACTGAAGCAGTGAAACTCTTGTATTTATTTTCTCGAATTTGAATCCACCGTTTACGTACTAGTTTCTGATTTTCTGTTGATGCGTTACAGATTGAAGCACTTGAAGATGAGCATCAGGAAAGCAGCACTGTGGGAAAGCCACCTTTGGTAGTGGAGAGCCTGAAAGAGGAGCCAAGTGCTGGATGGCCGTCTTTTGGGACACTTCTTGCTGATCTACTGAAACTTGTTATTGAAGCAGTGGGGAATCAGCTTCTCAAGCTCATCCCATCGCGTCTGCGACACGGGAATAGAAAAACAGACCTCACTCCACTCAAAGACAGGCTTGTGATGCCTGAAGACAGAGAGGAGACACCAATAGCCCAGAAGTTAAGTAGCACTGCGATGAGGCCTGAGACACTCCATGCTCCTAACACAGTAAACGAAACAGCAGCAAAGACCCAGAAGAGTGTCAAATCATCCAAATTTAGGGATTCTACCCTGTCGAGCAAGCACAGATCCTCCAAGAGGCAGGAATATGCGGACTTCTACGGTTCATCCGAAGCACCTCAAATGAGCACAAAGGTCCCAAAAGAGCGGCTCCGCCACCGCCACCGAGAGAAGAGTGGGGAAACTGTTTACGGGACTAGTCATCCAGAGCCCAAGCCTGCAGAAGTGAAGCCCGCCGATTACAGTGACCCAAAGTATGATCCCTACAACATCAGAAGCAAATATGGCGCGGACAACGGCTACAGATACTGATGCCCGGTTCTTGTGATCATGTGGCATCTGTCTACCCCCAGTGTACCAAATATCAACCTCCATGAGTTCTTGCGCAAAGCACAAAGCTGCTGCTGCTTGTGGGTCATTTTCTCACTAGTTGTAACCACCCATAAGATGCAGCAAGAGCGTCATTCCAGTTAGGTGGTGATCCTATATCAGTTTGGCATCCTGCTATGCGATCCAGGGAAAGCCAAACATGTAATTTTTGCGAAGAAAGCAACATGTAGCCTATTCATTTTGATCTTGCCATGCGCAACAGGTAGTCCCTTGACTGCTATGCCTGTCATATGCGTCTGGGCCATCTGTCATGACAGGTAATCCTATGTCAAACCAGCTGAAATGCTGCTCCTACTTATTCCTGAGCTGTCCCTGAAAGTGAGGTGTCATCTTTTTTTTGATGCTGGTCCTACTCTGCAAACAAGATGCAGACTAAATGGTGCTGGAAAGATCCTGTTTTTGTGCGTGTTGTCCATTCTGAATTGTGAACACTGATTTCTTCCTCCTCCATGGACGGCCTAACTTTGATCATGTGATGGGAATACGAGGCGTCTCCGCGTGACAAAGTGAGGCTCCTTTTGGAGGATTCCTACGTGCCTGTCAGTGTGAGTGGCAGCAGTCAAGACGAGGAGGAAGGAAGCTGGGGTCCAAACAAAGGCTGCTGGCCAGTGTATCCGGCTAATCTGCACACGCTTTTCCTCCGCCCGTCTCTGCAGATAGATCGAACAATCAGAGAAAAGAGAGCTGTCTCTCTCTCTCTCTCTCTCTCTCTCTCTCTCTCTCTCTCTCTGTGTGTGTGTGTGTGTGTGTGCGCGCGCGCGCGCGTCGTCGATCGATTCTTGAATTGTATGTAGCTGTCTGCCACTCCTGGGTAGCTGCCGAGCCGGTGGTCCTGGCCATGAACTGTACGCATGGAACAAGATCTGGATAGCAGCAATGCACATCGGCGGCACGTCTCGGGGTATCCGGCGCCTCTTCTCTGGAAGACGAGGACGAGGACGACGAGCTGCCACTTGCTTCCATGGGCACTATACTCTTGGAAACACGCTTTCTCTGAAAAAAAAAATTCTTCACCGGTATTACTTGGATTGCTTTTTCTAACGTATTATGCAGTTAACATTTCATCGATGAATTAAATTAATTAATCGGCTAATTGGATGACGCGAAGCTACCCTCTGTTTTGAACGGGCCTACGAGCTCGCGGGTAGAAATGGCAGAATTAGCGGAGGAAACGAAGAACAAGCTAGAAAGGAAATATTACAGTGGCAGCGAGTTTTCGACTGCTATTTTGGTATCGATCGATTCCAGCCGACACTTAGGTTGCAAGCTTGCAATTCCCTGCATCGTTCGTCGATTTGGTCATCGCGACAGATCATCGGCCTTGGAATTCGTGCGCGCAGCCGCTGATTTTCCGTCAATCGGAGATCACAATTTTCAGACTACTTCCTGCGTGATTGTGGTTTGATTCACCAAATTGTTCCAACCTCACAAGTTAGGCCTTCTTAACGACAGAGACCGTATTAGTGTACATTTAATAATTAACTAATCTAATATCTTATTCATATAATAATTAACTATATATATATTATACATTTAATACGGAACATATCACGTTGTCTTATAAAATCTACATGAACTCGTGTGTAAGTTAGTAGTCGGTTTTTCTTATTAGATGGTGGTTTCCTGGACTAAAATTTAGTCTGTGTCACATCGGTTGTTTGGACATCAATGTAAAGGATTAAACTTGAATTGATTATAAAAATAATTACAAAATTGGAGGATTATTGACGAGACAAATTTTAAGCCTAATTAATCCATGATTAGCAAATATTTACCGTAGCATCATATTGTCAAATCATAGCGTAATTAGGCTCATTAAATTCGTCTCGCGAATAATCTAGTGATTGTGAATGAGTTTTATAAATAGTCCACATTTAATACTCCAAAATAATATCCAGACATCCGATGGATGTAATGAGAATAAAATTTGGAATTAAAGAACCAAACGCGCAGCCTCAACCTCTTCCTTAACGTCAATCTGATGTGATAACTGTTACTTCCAATCCGTCGTCAGATCATTAATTGGATGATGAAAACCTAACCT
Source organism: Zizania palustris (assembly GCA_019279435.1). NCBI lineage: Eukaryota > Viridiplantae > Streptophyta > Magnoliopsida > Poales > Poaceae > Zizania > Zizania palustris. The sequence goes on from JAAALK010000283.1 coordinate 29,269,850, forward strand.
GTTATCTTGATTCTTGCAGCTGTGTAGCCTGCATAATTGACCAGGAACAGTTCGACGCTCGCTGCCGTCAAATCACGTCCTTAATTCACGTCGCCTTTGAGCGGTAAATGCTTTTGTGTTGAAATAGTAAAGGCTTTGTTTGCAACACATGGAATTTAACACTACGTAATTTCAAAAAACACAGTGCTGTATTTTATTTGGATGGTTTATAGAAATTAAAACATAGAAACTTTGAAGAAAATCGCATGTAAGAGTCATAGTAGAGGGAGAAAGAAAGTGGCTTTGTTTGTTTGATATAGTTCTAGATCTAGAATTTTATAAAACTAATCAAACTTAAGGGGTGTTTGGCATGACTCTGGAGCCGAACTCCATGCTAGAGTTGATCGGAGCTAGCCAAACACCCAAGCTCCAAAAAATGTAACTCCATGGAGTTTTTGGAGCTCTAGTTCATTTGTTTGGAGCACACAGCTCTACAGCTCCAGCTCCACTTAGAGTCAGCTCTAGCTGGATTTCTGGAGTGAAGCTGCTCTGATTGGAGTTGAAGCCATGCCAAACAGACCCTTAGCTCCAAGAAATCCTAAATCTAAGGTGCGGATGAATTATTGAAAATATTTAGTTAAGCGATTTCAACTGGTCGCTAGCTAGGAACTTAACGTTAGGTAGTGATCACTCAGCGGAGGAAAGCAATTAGTAATCGAAAACGTTTGACGACGACGAACGCAAGTTGATTGCAGATATGTCAAATAAGCTACAAGTTTAATTATATAATGCCTGATGTCTAATTAGACCACGTAACTAATTAACTAGTGGTATTCAGCAATCGTAATCTGACTGGCTGGCCTGATAAAGAAAACGACGCCGAGTAATATGCAAGAAAAAGTTATATATATATATATTGTGATTAGGTTTATAATTCGGTAATTGTTTTAAATAAAAAAAGAGGATTTAAAAATATAAGAAATGAGTTTTAGAGAAGCCGCCGGAGACTGAAGTTGTATAGAGATGTAATCTTTTAGATTCATTCCCTATATAAAAGATATAGGGGAAATATCCTTTGCAATCGTGCAATCTGGTACATCCAATTAAGATTCAACGGTTACATATGATACTTTTTACTTTTTTCATATGTAACCGTTGGATCTTGATTGAATGCATCAAATCATACGATTGTATGATTGCACGATTGCACAGAATATTTACCTAAAGATATAGGGGATAAATTTTAAGAAAACCGTTGGAGACGCTCTAATCGCCAACGTATTTTGTTCCGGAACCTCTAAATTATAGGTATGATCCTGACCGCACCATCAGACGATTGATCGGATCGGGAACCGACGTGACGAGGCTGAGGTTGAGGTGGGTGCAATGCATCATGCATCGTGGACGTGTTGCTACGCGCAGCTCGTTTTCCACCTTCGCATGTCTGCCGCGACCGCTTTCACAGTGCAGGCGTACGTCAGCAATCAGCAGCCTTGCCGAAATATGTAATTAATTATAGAAAAAAAATAAAATAAAAAGGACAGTAGAATGTAAGGAGAATTAGTGATTACGGGTCAGTAAATTTGTCCCTCTTGTATTTGCTTTCTCGTCTTTGATATATTATTAATTATCATAAGAAATAACTTATATTAAAATTATATAATTAAGTAAAATTATGCTTTTGGTATATATTTTTTTTTTCAGTTTTAGGGTCCCACTCCCTTCAATTCTATGTTTTGGTGTATATATTTTAGGTTGAAAGCGATATGGTGGATGAAGCTAAGACCAATTTAAACATGGACGCTATTAAATAGTTTCCATAGTTAGCATATCAAACAGATATTTTACATAAAAACCAGGTCATTAAATAATGATTTCTTACAATAAATTATCGTCTAATTATCTATTTTCTCTCTCCTTTCCTCCAACCAATGCTATGTTCCTAATTGTCTAATTTCATTGATTTTACTACGACTCTCCTTAAACAGAGATAAATTTGAACAAGAGACAATTGATGAATAAATTGTACTCCACTACGGATGCTTATTTATCTCGGTAATTTTCTTTACCAAGATACATTTCGGATTATAGTATACGATAATAGATAACTACTCCCTCCATCTAAAAATCTTCTACATATTAGTACATTTTATTTTTTTTCTAAAAATTTTCTACCTATTTATAGCGCTAACTATGTAGTTTCGTATATGCAATAGTATTACTTTTTAAATGTATTATGATTAATATAAGATAAATTTAATGCAATAATAGAACTATTTAATATATCTTTAGTTTTTATAAAAAAGTAATAGGTAAAAGATTTTTGGAGAGTATTTATTTTGAGATAAAATTGGAAGTGCTGCACAATATTTGGACGGAATATTCCGGCGCTGGTCTCAACCAACGCACACCTCCCCATATCAATACTGCCTCTTCTCTCTTTTTTTTTTCTAATAAAAAAAATACGAATTGCCACTGTCTACAGTCTACTACTCCAACTAGTCCTAGCACGCATGACTCTTTTTTCTTTGTTTTTTATTTTTTAAAAGAAATCAGTGATTTGGCTAAATCAAACATCTTCTTTTCTATACTTGTAGGAATTGCTCCAAATTTGAAAAAATCAAATGAGGAAAAAAAAGACAAATGACTGAGCCATTATAGGGTGCGTTTGGCAGAGCTCTAGCTCTAGTTTATTTGTTCTATGGAATTGGAGCTAAGCCAAATATTTTTTCTATGGAGTGGATGCACTCCAAAAAAATAAACTAGAGTTGTGGAACATGATCTAGCCAGTTTTATGTGCTCTACTCCAGCTTCAATATGGATTTCAGGATCTAGAACTCTACCAACAGACTCGTAGGTTGGACGGGACAAATCTGTCACTGCAGGTGGGTCCAGCCCGTCATTGAGCAGCCCCACTGATTCAGGTCTACACTAGTAGTACACGTAGCGTTTCGCCCGTAGCCCGCGGCGCGGAGTGGGAAAAAAACCGTGGATCCCGACGCAAGATTGGAGAAAGCCGAGCCGAGACGAAACCCAAGGAAGGGTTGACATGTCAGCGGCTGCTGCGGTGGGCCCCACCTCCTTCGCCTTCGTCTAGAAGACGCAGCCCTGGTGGTCGGCCACCCCCTCCGGTTTCTTCCTCCGTCTCCTCCTCTCCTACCTCTTCCTCTTCGTTCCGTCCTCGCCTTCTCCGCTGCTCGCCGTCGCCGCGCCGCGCCGCGCAGGGAGACGGAGGAGCGGTTGCAGCTGGGTAGACGGGCGCGACCGTTTCCGGCTTTCCGCCTCGTCCTATCGTAGTCTGTGCGTGACCGCACCAAACGCTTCACCTAATCGAGAATTCCAAGGAGAAGAAGGATTTTTGTTTCTGAAGGAGGGAGGGAGGGAGGGAGGGGGGGGGGGGGGGGGGAGCGGGGGTTGGTTGGATTGATTGGTCCTCCGCGGGCCATGGCCTCGCCGGCGTCGGCCTCGTCGCCGGTCGAGTTCCTTCTCCGCCGCCCGCCGCCGCGGCGACGGAAGCCACCGCTGGCAGGCGCGTTCTTCGCTCCCACCGGCCTGGCGGGGCTCACGCTGCTCCGCGCGCTGGCGTCGCTCGCCGCCTCGCTGGCAGCGGAGCCCAAGCCGCAGTCGCAGCGGCGGAACGTCGACGCGCTCACGCGGCGGCTCGTGTTGTTGTCCGCGCTCCTCGAGTCCGTCTTGTACGACGGGCCTGTCTCCCTGGACGGCTTCTCCGACGCAGCCAACCTCTGCTTCCGCGAGCTCTACGTCGTGCTCTTCCGCGCCGAGCTGCTCGTCTCCTACGTCGCCTCCGCCGGCCGCGCGTGGGCGCTGCTACGAGGACCTCACCTCACCGCGTCCTTCCGTGACCTCGACGCGGAGCTCGCCGTCGTCCTCGATGTCCTCCCCGCAGCCTCTCTCAGCCTCTCGCAGGACGCGACAGACCACCTCCAGCTCCTCCGCGCCCACTGCCGCTGCCGCTGCAGCGCACCGGGCCAGTACCACGACCCCGCCGAGGCCGCGCTCCGGGATCGTCTCCTCGCCGCCCTCCGCCAGCTCGAGCTCGGTCAGCCTCCTGACACCAAATCGCTTCAATCGCTCCTCGCCGACATGGGCATCTCCGACGCCGCCTGTTGCCGCTCAGAAATCGAGTATCTGGAAGAGCAAATCTTGAGCCAAGAAGAGGATATCGACCTCCCGCTCGTCGGCAGCGTCGTCGCCTTGCTCCGGTATTGCCTGTTCGCCCTGTTCGACCATGGCAACGCCAAGGCACTCAGGGATTGGCCGGCGGGCAACCGGCAACGGCTGCTCTCGTGGGGTGGCGGCGGCGATGACACCTCCTTCTCGATCCCAAAGGAGTTCTCATGCCCGATTTCTCTGGATTTGATGCGAGACCCGGTGGTGGCGTCAACAGGGCAGACGTATGACCGGCCGTCAATCATACAGTGGATTGAGGAGGGCCATTCCACCTGCCCCAATTCTGGCCAGTCCCTTGCAGACAATCGGCTTGTGCCAAACCATGCTCTCCGCAGCTTGATTTTGCAGTGGTGCGGGGTGTATGGCTTGCAGTATGATTCACCAGAGAGCAACGAGGGGATGGCAGAATGCATTGCTGCATCGTGCAGCAGCAAAGCTGCGAATGAGGCAAACAGGGCCACAGCTAGGATTTTGGTCAGGATGCTAGAGGATGGGTCGGACAATGCAAAGGCAATCGCTGCTAAGGAAATTCGGTTGCTGGCAAAGACAGGGAAGAAAAACCGGGCATTCATCGCTGAATTGGGTGCAATTCCGCTGCTTTGCAGGTTACTCTCATCGACTGATTGGATGGCGCAAGAGAATGCTGTCACAGCACTGCTCAATTTGTCAATCTTCGAACCAAACAAGGCCCGGATCATGGAACAGGAGGGCTGCTTGTGGCTTATTGTCAGTGTTCTACAGAATGGGTGGACTACAGAGGCTAAGGAGAATGCTGCAGCCACGCTGTTTAGTCTATCGGTGGTCCATAATTACAAGAAGATGATCATGAGTGAGCCTGGGGCTGTTGAGGAGCTGGCTAACATGCTGAACAAAGGGACGTCGAGGGGGAAGAAAGATGCGGTTATGGCACTCTTCAACCTTTCTACTCATCCAGAAAGCTCAGGTCGGATGCTTGAGTCCTGTGCAGTTGTAGCTTTAATTCAGTCACTGAGGAATGACACCGTGTCGGAGGAAGCTGCTGGTGCCTTGGCCTTGCTGATGAAACAACCTTCCATCGTGCATCTTGTTGGGAGCTCTGAAACTGTGATCACTAGCCTTGTTGGATTAATGAGACGGGGAACTCCAAAAGGTAAGGAAAATGCAGTGTCAGCTTTATATGAGATATGTCGTCGGGGTGGTTCCGCATTGGTTCAGAGAGTGGCGAGGATTCCAGGATTGAACACAGTAATACAGAGCATCACCCTCAACGGAACAAAGCGTGCCAAGAAGAAAGCTAGCCTGATTGTCAAGATGTGCCAGAGAAGCCAAATGCCATCAGCAATGGCACTAGGGAATACATTGACAGTGGTTGATCATTCATTGGTAGGGAACAACTCATTGGTAGCGAACAACACATTAAGGCGTGCTCCAAGCTTTGGCAGTGGAGAGTTGTCAAACCCGATATCAATATCAGTTCCTGTGCCTTAGATGAAAGATCTCTACTCTGGATTATGGATAACTGTTACATTGGTGAGTTTTGCCCCCAAATTCTTTCATTTCATGCTCAAATGAAGGTATACACAATTTAATCCAAAGGATTGAATACTCAAAATACATCATATATCCCTATGTTTATATGTGTGAAATGTGGATAACTGTGCAGACATCTATAGATGTACAATTGAGTTCCAGCTTGATGTTTCATCCTTGGCAAGCTCGGAAGTTGTTCGATCTTTGTTTTTTGAAAGCACCAAATATGTATGCTACTATGCTGTTTGTAAACTATTGAGTTAATTAGTAGTTCACCGATGGTTTGCAGTATAACACTATAGACTATACTTCATATTTGCAGAACCATCTTAAGATGAAATTGTTGTGTAGGAGGAATTACCATCAAATTCTGATCCTAGGAACCATCTTAAGATGAAATTAACAGCTAGGTGTGCAGTGAGTTGATAGAATCTCTCTGTTATGGAACTGACTCCTCAACATGTTCCCTATATACGTTGATCATCTGAACTTTCCTAGCATCATCATCATTCATCCGTCGTCAGTGCTCATCACCACTCTGACCTTTTGTGCCAGAAGTATCTACACCATGGTCAGTCACGATTTCGCACTGTATTTAATTCTCCTCAATTTCGTCAGCTTGCAGAGCTGGTAGCCGGTGAATTCCAAACCAAAACGTGTGTCCATTCTCAATTTTCTGCTCCGGTGAACTTTTCGTAGTATGGCCATTGCAGTTACAACTTACACGACTGGAGTTGTTGCCGTGCCCAGAAACTCTGAGAATTATTCAACGACACAAGTGACAGGCCCTGCTTGTTTCTCTGGCAGCTTAAAAACAAGCCACTCAAAATTTTGAATTGTAGAACCTAATGTTAGAGTAATTACTCTACTTGAAATTTTAATCGGTTTTTTTGGCAGTTTTGACGTTAGCTTGGCGAATTCCACAAGGAATCTGGCATACCTGTCCGTGCAAGTTGGATTGAATCACGTGGATGGTATGCTGGTCTCCGAGGCCTCTGGCTGATCGTTTCGGCTGGGCTATGAATATGGGCAGGAAATCACAGCTCCGTGAGGTTGATGTGTTGAAGATACGTATCAGGATTGTTCGACGAGCCGGTTTTGTGGTTCACGTAAGCTCATGTCGCTACTTGCTACCATGACGGCCGGGCAATCAATCAAAATTCTCCGGTAGAAAAGGAGAATTGGGCATGCATTGTTGTTGAATTGAAATCTCAAAATATGTCGTTCTTCCAGTGGTAGCCGCTGGCCGTGCTTGGAAGGCAGAATTTCGCATCCCAAGTAAGCCTGAAATGGACCAGCTTTGGGAACCCCCGATCAAAGCCCATCCATGAGGCAAGGGCAACAAAAGCAACGAATCATACATCCATCGATGCGTCGGTTAAAGCTCTAGTCAGTGCCTCTCATTCCAAACGATTTTATGGAGTAACATACACATACTGACATTAACAGCAGGCAGAGAATTACCTGGGTCACATCAGCTGCGTGTTTACTCTTACGTTCTCACTCAAAAGCTGCGGTGCTCTCTGTCGACGTCTTCATCGATGCCACGGCTGTTGCTGATCGTAAGATTTAGAAACGGTCATAATGCCAGCCAGCCACAGCTGCAAAAACAAAAGGCTAGTATTCATCACTTGTTTACATCACAGAGAACCCAAGAACTTCATGCCACAGAGTAGACGCATACTCAGATATACCAGCTGGTTAGATTTGTTAAAATATTATAAAGTTGATAGACACGATGAATCATAGATCTGGCCAGCTCTTTGAAAGCTCAAGCACACATGATGACTTCCCTTTTAGCTTTGATGGAAAATTTTGGAGGAATAATCAGATATACACATAGCATCAAATTGTCTGATATTTTGTATTATAGAACCAAAAAGAAAAGAAAAGAAAAGCAGACAAGTGCACTTCACAGTGCAGGCATGCGGAATTACGGATCATTTGACCAACGATCAGAACATGAATAATAAGCTACATGAAAACATGCATGCACAAAGTCAGGACTACACGAGATCAGATCTTTGCAGGTTATCAACAGAGTCAGCAGGTCAGAAACGTCTATTACAGTATACTAATAGGATAACAGATACAATAAAAATGGATCGAATTACAGTGAACAAATGAAGCAATCATTAGGATCTCTACAATGAACAAATTGAGAGATCAGAATTATCTCCTAATATATATTTTCCATGGTCACGCACCTAGGAGTACCGATACTGGTTGCACTGCAAGTTCAGCTCAGGCTGCCACCACTGGCTGATACCATGAGCATATTTGAAGTCTGGTGAAGGGCTTATGTTGACAATTAAGTCTGCAGATGGAAGAAGGTGCAGTGGTTCTGATTCCCACCCTAATGCCTTATAAAAGAGATCTCCTATGGAATTCTGGGTAGCAAGCTTCTCAATAAAACCAGCACCAAGGTCTTCCATGTTCTTTCGATGCTCAAAGTATCCGATGAACTCTGAACATATATGGTCTCCAGGGTTAACAAACAGATATGGTGTCCATGATGACAAAATGTTGAAAGATTCTTCTGCAATAGATCTCTCATTGCTCCCCTCACTTCTCGCTTTCATTGCAATAGTTAAACCTGCAGTAATTACACTTCTTGCGATGCGGAAACCATGCTTCACTCTCTCATTGCTGATCCTCTCGATAGGAGCGGCAACAAAAGGTGGATTAAAGAGATAGCTTTCCAAAAACACACCCTTTTTAACCATATTTCTTCCTGTAAGAATGGCCATACCTGCACCTAGTGAGTGCCCAGCTAGCCAGATCTTTGAGCCAGGGAAAACTGAGGCTATGTTTTGAACAGCTTGCATTGCAATTGTAAATCTTGAGGTCCGATGGAGACCATTTTGAACAAGGTGGAGGTCAAGGGAAATATCTCTTGAGATGGTTTCCTTCTCGGTTATAGTGCCCCTGAAGGCAATAACAAATCTTGGTGCATTATCAGCACAAGCTTCTTTACTTGAAGGAGGATTGAATTCAAATATTGCACCGAAAATAGACAAGTCAGCATCATCAACAAGCTTGCGGATCAATTCAAAATGGAAGAATTCCCACCAAGGAGGTGCCAAGGTTTCAACAGATCGACGATTTAGTTGCCGGTCCCTCTCCAAAACATACACAGCCTGAACTAAGCATGCAGCCACAGATCTCCGATTATGCTTGCAGTTCCTTTTGGGAGTTAATACACAAGGAAAACAGTTACTTCCTTAAATTATTTTATTATGGAAACTGTTCAGCACATCTGTACTGCTAGCAAAATAATTGTATATGTCCACTCTGTAATAAATAGCTCCAACAGGTAATTTTGCTAATCATCAATGAAGATCAAGGTGGCGAGTGGCGACTAGTCTCCAAATTTATGTTTCACCAGACTTATTGTCAACACATACAAACATAAATATGAAACTCAATCCACAACAATGGAACTTCAAAAGAACCCCATGACAAACCAAACTTTACAAAGAAGCTCCCAACAAACCAAACTTCAAAAAAAGCTAGAGAACTCTTGTAGTCTAGTCTACTACAATATACAAGAATAAAGATTATAGCCTGGCACTTGTTTCTTCATTATTTTTTAAGATCTGAGGTGTCAATCAGAATGGTTAGGATGAAATAAAATTTACACAGTTACAAAAGTGATTTAAGGTGCAGAGTGATTCATGAGAAGGAAAACATTTTTTCATATTCCTTCCTTATATAGGTTCAAAGTTAGCAAGTTTGCAGCCATTCCATTTCATAAGTACACATATATGGGCCATGGCAACAAAGGATTGGCTGCACACCTTCATGAATCATATTTTCACTCATGCTTTTTTAGATTAACATACCAATTATGACTAATGACAATGACAAGTTTTGTTAACTAGAGAAGCTTTGGTAATAATAAATACCTGAGTTGAGCCTCAAATTGTCTACCTTAGAAATGAAATATATAAACCAAAGAACATAAAACATTATGAAATTTAATGGAATTTACTTCTGTACATGCGTGAGCATATAAAATTAAAAGCACAGTTGATCTTTTTTTGAGGTAAACAGTTGATCTATTGTACCATCTCTTCAAATCCAATGGATCAAGAATCACAAAACATTTCAGGAAATGTTAAGAAAAACTATAATGGTAAATAGAACAAGCACATACCAATTAACAGGATTCAGATATGTTGGACCTGAGATACCAAAAATATCTTTGTCCACAGCCATCTGGCTATACAACGTTGCTCTTCAGTTTATCGGACTTGATAGTGAAGAAAAACATAACACTGAAACAACATGAAAATAGTATAAAAGTTGATACTAATGTCAATAAATAAAAATATTGAAATCCTCAAGCCAAGCTACACAGATGACGTGCAAATGCCATCTACTTTGGAGTTTGGACCCGAGAAAGTAGTAGTCAAATAAATAAAAATAGACTACAGAACAGGCCAATAAATCCTGATGGTAATAAGTTCAGAAACATCTAGTGAAGGTTCAACAGAAAGGCAACCATGAAATGATGCAAACACCAATGTTTGTATGATTGATTAGTTGACAATTGACAGAAATTTCTCAACTCAAGACTCTCCAAAGTCCAAAGTTACATTCATGACAATTGAGTCACAACAATAAACTACCTCTAAGAATCTCACTTATAATCATTAATCAACCTATCCATATGACACAAAAGAGCGGACAGTGAAACTTACAGCAACAAAGAGTAAAAGAAATAAGCTAAACAACTAGTTCAGCAATTGACAGTTACAGCAGAAGGTAAACTGGTGTTCCAACATTTCAGTGCCAATTGGGTATGAGAATGATAAAAAGAAGGAGAAAAGACAAGGTTTTGTTCACATGTTCAAAGCTAGTCATCAGATAAAGGGATTGGAGAGCATGAGCTCATCTTGCCACTTCCTAGACTGTAGCAACCAACAAAAACAACAACAACAACAACAACAAAGCCTTTTAATCCTAAGTAAGTTGGGGTAAGCTAGAGTTGAAAGACTGTAGCAACCACTAAAATACAAATATGACTTAAAATCCAATTTTGTGAATCATGTGAGAGAATTAGGTAAAATAAATGCACGGTATCATCTCCTTACTTTAGACATTTGGCACCATTTCTATACTTTATTAACTTACGTTCCATATACCTTACAAGGCCTCCATTTCTAAACAATACAATGAGAGTATGAAACATAAGTCTCATAAGCTAACAGAGACATACTTCCAAAAGATGCTTACATCATCCACCCTAGGCTTGAACCTTTAGACTAAATAGTAATCTTAGAAAAAAGATGCATGTTACTATGTGACTAGCATGGTGGCAGTCAAGCAGAATCAACATGACTAACAAGAAGCTAAAGCAGCTAGCTAGCCCCAACCGAGAAATCTGATAATTTGCCACCGCCTAAAAGTGGCTTCACATTTTTATCATCCTAGCCTACATGGTCCCACGTGTTGTTGTCTCGGAGTTGCATCATAATCAAAGGGTATCTTGAGAGTGGTAAATTATCAATTTTTTCACACCAACAAGGACCTCAAGTCTATGCCATGCATTTCAGCAGCTGATACCATCAAGTAATCAGACAGAACGGTTGCCTAGTAAACAAACGCTAAATACCCTCCTGAAATTGTGGCATGGACACAATACAAAACGAAAATCAATCCACCTCATATCCTAATATACTTGAAGATTTCTGGAGAGAGGCCAACCAATAGTGATACGGAACACTAGAAGTCTAGAACGAAACTGTGAGCGTCCAGAAAGACACTAGAACGAACACTGGAACTGCAAGAGATTTGCCCAATCCCGGTTCTCCCAAACCACATGTCCGGACGAAAATGGCTGCCTAAACCGCGATCCCCGTCCAGAAACACGTCAAACTACCGCGGATTAGATCTCGACCTACCGCGGATTAGATCGAGAGAGGAGGCCAACCGGAGGTCCGAAACAACCTCGAGCGGCGGTGGGAGAAACCGGGCGAAGTCGGATCAGAAGAAGAGGGATCTTACCCTGAGGAGGAGGGGCAACGGGACGACGACGAGATGGCGCACCGACGGGGCGTAAAGGAGGAAGACGGAGGAGCGGTCCGCCGTGGAGTAGGCCGAGAGCGACCGACCTGGATTCACCCCTCCACAGAATTATTCACGACACAATCACAGAATTGATATCATGCCAGTCCGGCACGTTAATTTCATCTTCGAATAAAGAATTTTTGCTCTTATGCGCCAGAGTTGAGGTGTGTTTACTTTTTTTTTATGTCATGTGTGTTTGACAACTGAACCCAAGAGCCACATGTCATACATTCATATGAGGCAAAAGAGCAAATTCCACCAACTTATGTGTGACATGAATGCAAATCTCCCTTGAATAAACCGTGTAATAGTAAGAAAGTTTTTTCTGATAGTCCTAGCGCAAGAGAATATATTTGTAATGTAATTTGGAAGACATTTTAACAGATACTATACTTGTAATGTGTCTACGCTAACGCTACGGTAAAAATCAAAACTAGTAAATATGATCTAATTTTGATCTGAAAAATAGAATTGACGGGAAAGAGTAGCTAATGCAGTAATAAAATCCATAATACAGTTCATCAACATTTTAAACATTAGAACTTGTTAAATGAAGATTCAGAATGGCTGATTAACCAACCAATGCAATTGCAATAATCATCGCATAGATTCTTACGCAATGAAAATATTAGTGTATTCAGGTCTTGAAAAAGGGATGGTAATTATGTTTAATAAAATAAAAGTATAGATTTACTTGACATAACAATCAGCATCAAAAGCAGAACGATCGAAAATACTAACCCGCTTGAGCGAGATGGGGAAGGTGAGCTTCTCGGACACCTTAGGGATACACACAATGTCCTTGGTGATGCCCCTCCAACTCTAGCAGTTACCGGCACACGCCACCATGTCCCTATGGGATTGTCACTACCCTTATTACTCCTCGATCCTCACTGACACCTCTCACCCACAACACGTCTTTATGGTAGCCTTTAAGTAGAAAATTAGTGATTTTTAAGCAAACCTTTATTTATATATTGAGAAAGCGAAAGTTTCCTAGAGTAGGTGAATAGTCAATCTAAAAATTTCTTGCAGAAAAAGATAGTTTTGAAAATTTTATGGACCAGAAGTTTCGGTTGGGAACCGGAAGTTCTGGGTTATCGGAGTTTTGTGGAACTTCTGCTGTCGTGAAATTCTGATTAGGAACTGAAAGTTCCGGTTGGGAACCAAAAGTTTCGGGTCACTGGAGTTTTGCAGAACTTCTATTGATCAGAAGTTCCAATTGAGAACGAGAAGTTTTGGTTAGCCCAAAAATCAACAAAAATGAAATTTATCTCCTGAACAAAGTAAATGAATAAATGTGTGTGCAAAGATGTCAGTAACAACTTTTACACAATGAAATGCTCTAAAACTAGGCTAGCTAATATATTAGGAAAAAAATAAAGTGCAACATAGTGAGGACACAAAGAACACAAGAACACAAGGATGTATTTCCTAGAGTTCGGATACACTGACCATATGTCTCAATTGAGGGACCTCAATAGTACGAATCTTTTTCAACCCTTTTTCTCACCAAGTCTTAGCCGACACTAAACTTGGATTTTTTTCTTTGGTACCTTATTGAAGGCAAAGTAGAGCTTTTACAAACTTCTTCGGGCAACCACAATGTCTTTGGTTGCTCGCGGAGTAGCTTCTAGCCATCTAGGAGGTAGAACCTACAAGAGTAATAAATGCGTTTAAAAAGATTTGCCAACTCAAATATCCGTGCTTAAGTATTTTCAATAAATGCAACCAAATCAACCACCCAAAATCTTCTTAAAAGATGCAGCAACAAAATCACAAGAAGATTTCAAATGAACTCTCAAGCCGAATCGCAAATATTCGCTCAAGATCTAGACTTGAATGAGAGAGATCTAGGGTTTGAGATGTAGGATTTGGGTTGAGTAGCACATTGTAATGCTCAAAATTTATCCATTTCGAACTTTATTGAATTTCTATAGGAAATCAACTTACAAAATATTCATCATGTGACAAGCGTTTTATGTTAAATAAAATATAGCTCGCAGGTTATTTTATTACACTAGAATGGTAATAAAAAGAAAATATTGGCGATGAATATCTTGCTCCAAGACTCGCATCCTTGACTGAGACAACTATTCTAGGCCTTCGTCTTCATAGAACTCGACATCTAAAAATTTTAGTCAACGAGGGTGAGTACAAACGTACTCAGCAAGCCACCGAAACGCAACTTAATGCAAAGGTAATAACAAGGATAGATATATGACTTGTTTTGCATAAAAACACATTTTGTAATTAAGCAATTACTATGAACAAGTTTATTTAACAGAAAGTAAATGATATAAAGGAAACCATATTCTAACTCGAGTAGTACAACAGTGATACACTCATACAACAATCTTTACAAATCCCACAACCAATCACATCTAGATTATTCAGCTAATTATAGAGAACATCACTCGACTTGCCCTTAACCGCAGACTCGGATTTTCAAAAAGATTGAACACTGAACAGAGGCATACAAATTTACCCACCAGGCACTCACTCATCCCCACACACCATAGTGTATTGAGATGACCCATTTCACGGGAACTTATGCCAAAACCCTTTACATGGACCGCCTCAACACAAGGACAACCACACTAGGTTTCGCTGATGCTCCAACGTATTGGAAAACGTAGGCCCCCTTTTGTGCCACATTGTCTCGGTCATCAGGAGTAACATGGCACCCTCCGCACTAACTTCATCGACTCCGCCGCTCAGTGCATCATGCTGAGACATCCCATACTCCAGGTTAGGTCTTACCCATTGGACTTGTGGTTTACACGGAATGGCTTTGCAACAGATCCCACATACCATCCCTTATAGTGCCCTGGATGAGACCAACCAATGCCCTCGCTTGCACCGGAACCCATCATGCTATTAACTTCACTATTTTCAAAGTTTTTCCGCCATTTTATAATACCATGAGATGAGACATATCGGGCAATATTATTGGGATTAAAATCTCCAATCTAGTCTACGACTCATCTTTAGATTAACTAAGCTAGTGTGTCGTTGTAAGGGCACTAACTAACATTTATTTAGGGCGACAAGTGAAAATGGATGAAAAACATGGCTTGGGTTTGCACATCAAGGTCATGGGATCAAATAAAATATAAAGTGTAGGTTTAATTGGACTAATGCCATTAAATCCTATGTGTTATAGCGATAATTAATTTAAAATTATAGGTTTAACATGATCGAGGATGGGGGTGTGACTTGCCTAGATCAGCAAACGTTGATGGCGATGCTTCAAAGAAGGACTCCATCTCTTCAGCAGCTTCAAATAATAAAAAGCATGCAAAAAGAGACATAAACAATTAAAACAGGATATAAAACAGTACAAATAGTACAATTAAATTAGTTCAAGTTGTAGAGAATATTATGATGGTCAATCTGAATTTTGGACAGATGAATTTGAAGCTAGGATGTGAAAGATAAGAATTTTGGAAGATTTGGGTATTTTCTGGAATTATTTCTGAACTAGAAAAGGCTATGGTCCACGGTGAACCGAGTTCACCATGAACCCGAGCGCGAGCGAGGTGCACTGAGCGAACAACAGCGGTTGGATCAGCATCCAACGACCAGGAGCGAGGCCGGTGTGATAAGTGGCGATGGACGGCTAGGATTATAACGTAGTGAAGGGGTACGTGTGGACGATTGAGATCAGAGCGGGGGGGTTTAAGTGGAATCCAACGGCCACGATCATAGGATACTGGTTCGGAGATGATGGATGATCCAGATTAAACCAGCCAGTGATTTAATCTAAACCATCCGCCACAAAATTGATGGTCTAGATCAAATCCGGCACGCGTGAAAGGAATCCAACACGGGGTCTTCTTCTCCGACGACGACAGGACGCGGCGACGCTACGAGCGATGAAGGCAATGACCTAGGCCCTAAACAGAGTGCAAAAATGGAATGAGAATAGGACAGGGATCACAATTATACCAGAATTGGTGCTTGGAGACGGACAGTTGAGGCTGGCGATGATCAGGGCGACAAAGTTCTCACGGGTTGATGGCGACGGCGGAGCTCCATTGGTCAGCGACACGAAAGGAAGGGTGGATGATGACGATAATGATGGTGTGGACGACAATAGTGGGGTGGTCACCGGTGACCGGAATCGACTGCCGAAGGTGGAACAGAGGGGGTGGTAGTAAATAGATGTGATGTCACTCTGGTTTGTGAAAGCTTGGGAATTCTGGATGCGGAGACACTGGGGAGGTAGTGGGGTTTTATAGGGGGTTGCCGGCGACAAGAAAGGAAGGCACAAGGAAGGAAACCAACCGGATTCCATATTTTCTCTAGCGAGGTTTCCATCTAGCTGCAATACATCGAACTGGGACAGATTGGCGTCGTATTTTCGGGGGAATGCGATCATCGGAGGATGGTAAGCATGTTGGCGGGGCCAATTTGGCGGAAGGCTCACGGCGGCGGTGGATTCCCTTTGAGGAAGACGACCCTGACGAGTGGGGTCCACATGCCAAAGGGAGAAGGCGGGCACGAGTGCGAGGCAACGACATAGATAGGTGCTGGGCCTAAGGAAGCAGAAAGAAAGGATGGCATGCGGCGCATGCGGGAGAGAGGAGAAGGAGTGTAACACCTCAATTTTTCAAAACAATAAAAACATTATTAAATTCAATTTCTTGGAATTATTATTTCAGAAAATACTTTTAAATCCCTTTTATACCCTTTTGAACTACAACATAGAGTAGATGACCAAATTAGGAGGTGAAACTTTTTGTATATGATCCTAAGGCCAAAAGATAATTTTGAGAATTTTTATAAATTTTTACCAGCCTTGGAAGTAGCCCTAATCTTTTAATCTATTTTCTGGAATTATTTTTATTCAGAAAAGCATTAGAACAGTAATGGGCTCCTCCCCCTCCCTTCTCTCTCTCCCGGCCGGCCCAGCCCGTTACCGTGCTCCCCTCTGGCTGACAACCCGGTCCCACCTGTCGGCGCCGAATCCCTCCCCTCGCACGCGAACCCGACACCCCGGCCCCACCCGTCAGACGCCACCCTCGCCCGTTCGCGCTCGCTGGCTTGTGGCCCCTGCCTGTCAGACCCGTCTTCAACCCCGCGCCGTCGCCCCCAAATCCCGCCGGCCGACGACCCCGCCTCGGATCCGCCTCGCCGGTCCGTCCCCCATTAATTGGCCGCCATAACTCGGTCCCCCGCGCCACGCCGACCGTTTTCCCCTTTAATTCACCGCGTCATCGCCCCCGGATCGTCGCTACACGTGCATGGCCGAGCCATCGCCGGCGAGTAAAGGCCCTCTGGCCGGTTTCCTTGCATGCGACCCCCGCCGGTGACCCTATTTAACCCCCCTGCCTCCACCGCGTTCTACCCCCACGACAATTCACGGCGAGAACGAACAGAGCGCCCCCTCTTCGGTTTTTAACACCTCACCGCCGCTCCTACTCCAGTCGCCCCTCGCCGTCGCTAGCGACCTCCTCCGCCCTAGCCAACCCCACCGTCATCACCGCAAGGACGTCACCGACCCCGACCACCCCTCCGCCATCCACGAGCCTCGCCGGAACTCCGTCGTCGACAAGGACCCGAGACCACCTCGCCGTCTACCTCGTCGCCGGCCACGCCCCGTCGTCCCCGAACCACCGCCGAGGTACCTTCGTGACCCCCTCGTCGCCCTCTTTCCATTTTAGAACCTAGCATTGACCGCCATCGCTCGCCGTGGCCGCTGGCCCGCTCGCCGTCGTCGGAGAAGACGACCGGCACGGGTCGAGTACCCGTGCCGTGTCGGATCTGATCTCGACCGTGCGATCGCGATCGGACGACGCGCGTGAGTCCACGTACGCGATCTAATCCGCACCGTCGGATCTGGTCAAAGCGGTACGTTTTAATCTCGCGCGTTGGTTTTCATTTAAACCCGCCGGGCGATCTCGTGCGTCCACGTGGTACCCCTTCGCACGTTTTAATCCTGGCCGTCCATCACAACTTACGCGTCCCGCCTCGCCCTCGCGCGTCGGATCTGGATCCGACGGTCCAGATCGACCCGGCGCACGCGCACAGTGCGCGGGTTCACCGTGGGCCTGGCTCACCGTGGACCCGAGAGGTTTAAAATTTGAAAATAAATTCCAGAAATGCTTTTAAACTTGTAAAATTCATATCTATTGCATTTGGACTCTAAAAATTGCCATTCCAATTTTAGAAAATTCATAAAATTATTCTCTACATGTTTATGCAATAAAAACAGTAGGTTTATTTTGACATTTTCATGTTTATTCAAATAATTATTCAAAAGCCTTTAGGATTAAAATATGGATTAAAATATTTAAACTTCAGAAAAATTTATATTAATTTCCTTTCTGTCCATTCACTGAAAACCACCAAATTGACATGAACTTTTCATTTCACACTTAATTGAGAATTTAATATGACAATAATCACATTTAAACATTTGTTTTCTAAAAAGGACAACCCTTCATTTTAATCCCTTTAAAATTATTTATAAAATTCAGAACCTTAACCTTTGAGTTTATTTATTTTTAATCAAACCAACTTTAACTTATATGCTTGTAATGTAATGTTATATGGTTTGATTGAATGTTATGCTCTTTTTGTTTTAATATTTATATTAAAAAGACTACGACGCCGCCGAGGAGCCGGAATACTTCCCGGAAGTCCCTCCCTCTCCCTTTGCTGAACAAGGCAAGTCACCAAACAATTCTTTTGAGCATATTGAACCCATGTCTGAATTGACTATCGCTAAAACACATAGGTTATGTATATGCATTAGTCAAATGAACCCTTACATTATATTTATTTAGGATCCCCCGACCTTGATGTGCAACCCAAGCCATGCTATCTCGCCTAACCTCCTTGTCACCATATGATCAATGATATTAGCTAGTGTCCAATGTATTGGCACGGCCGCTATAGGATAAAAATGAGTCGTAGTGAAATGGTTCTGTTATATGATCCCGTTACTTCTTATCCTTGGAAATTCTGTTGGTGATGAGTCATGGTTGTGAGTGTATGCATGGTGGGTTCCGGGTGCAAGCTAGGGCATTGGTCAGTCGCACCCGGGGCACTATAAGGACCGGTCTGAGGGATCCGTTGCAATACACTTACGTACTAACCACAAGTCTAGTGGGTAAGTCCTAACTAAGGTATGGGTTGTTCCAAACCGAGGCCACCATTTGGAGATGGGTCAAGTTGCACCTGCGGGTGACTTGTACCAATGTGGCGCAAAAGGGGGTGCGACGTTAGCCGGGATGCGGCCCGGCGCGCCGACGAAACCTAGAGCGGGTGGTTATCGCTTGGAACATCTCATATTGAGGTTTTGGCACGAGTTCCCGTGTAATGGGTCATCTCGTTGAGGTGAGTGCGTGCCTTGTGGGTACAGTAGTACATCTCTGATCAGAGTCTAAAATCTTTTCGAAAAGCCGAGCCCACGGTCAAGGGCGGGTTGCGTGACATCCCCCAGTTAGTTTACTTGAATATGGATGTGCATGTTGTTTGTCATGTAAGGACCGTTGTGCGAGGAGGTAAAACGTACTCCTCGAGTTAGTTGATGTTGATGATGCTCATGTTTACTTTCCGCATGATTAAAATATGATTACACTAAATGCCATAACTGCAACTGCTTTATTCCGCATTGTTAGCCTTTATCCTTCCTTGTTTATTATCCTGCATTATTATTTGCATTTGCGGTGGCTTGTTGAGTACTTTTGTACTCATACCCGTTGGACCCCACAGAGGATGTTTATCTTGAAGACGGTCTGGAGTAGCGACCCAGTCAAGAAGAAAGATCCTGAAGAAGACGTTCGTCATGCCGTTATTTAATTACTTTATTACTGTTTTTACTAAAACAATGTTGTAATAAATATGGTCTGCGTACCATGGATTTTTACCGTATGTACGTTGTCGCATGATGAACCTCTTGTATTATTGTTTTTCTATGGAAATTCAATAATGTCTCGATTTCGATAAATCGGGGCGTGACAAGATGGTATCAGAGCAGACTTGACTGTAGGAAGCCAAACAGACCCGCCTAGCCATTAGCCACAGGAAATTATTTCTTGAAAATCTACTTCATAAACTTTGTTCCTCTCCTCACTTTTATTCAACTTACTGTTTTGTAGATGCCAGTCTACCAAGTCCACAGCTACTGCCGCCACTATGAGGGCTTCGTCCGGGAGCTCCGCATGATGCTTACCTTCCTCGGGTTCCTCTTCGAACCCGAATTTCAAGGAGTCTACCCCGACGAGTTCGCCGGGCCTTGCGACGTCTCCCTCACCGTCCATGGCTCCGGAGAGCACCTGCCGCCCTACACCACCGCACTTGGAGGCCCGACTTTCGACGTCGCGTGCCAACGAGTCGCCCTCCAGGCCCTCATGGAGCTGAGGATGATCTACGACGATCGCCTTCAGAACTCATCCTTCCGGCTTGTGCCGAAGCGTACTCCCGGAGCCCACCGTAGTATCTACCTCGGAGTTCACTCCGTGCGTGATCCGGTCATGGCCCGGCAGTCGCGTCTTCTGCAGGCCATGGATGATCTCCATACCGAGGCGGTGCTCGACGCCGACGAGCACCATGAGGCGGTTGCGTTTCTTCGTGAAGAAACGAAGAACCTGATCCAGCAGAACGGCGAGCTGCAGCGCAAGATCATGGAGCTGCAGAAGGACATCGCAGAGATGGTTCCTCTTCTTCCAAGGAAGAAGAAGCCTATCCGTGAGCCCCTCCCTCGCCCCAAGAGGATCCCGCCACGACCCTCCCCCGCCAGGCCTTCCACCAGCGCCCCTACACCACGCCCCGGCCTCGTCTCCGACTCCATCATCGAGAACTTTCTCGAGCCCACCATCTCTCTGGAGCCGCGCACTCGTGGTTCCGAGAGCACGGAGACCGCCTCCGGTGGCGAGTAGGCGTTAGGAGACGCGAAAATAAAAATCATTATTTTGTATGTGGTGCTACCCGCGACGAGTGTGTTGTGGGTAGAATAAGAGCTTGATTGTACTGAACATTTTTACCACTCTATATATTCATGTGCTTGAATTTTATATGGTATTTTTGGTTGTATTACTGTTTCGTCATCTTTTGCTTTATCACTTTGGATATTCAGAAGATGGCCGACCACCAGAACACCGGCTCCAACAACGGAGCAGGAGGAAGCCGAGATGCGCCCGAGGGTGTTGTACCCAACTGGGGTGCGACAGGCCCACGTCAGTCTGGGTCGCCTTCCGCCAACCACCCCACCTTGGCGGAAATGATGGCGAACCAGAATCATCTGATCACCGCCCTCCTCACCCAAATGCAGCACCAACAGGCTCAGTTGGACCGTCTGCAGAATGGGGAGCCCGCCCCTCGCGCACCAGCACCCGCGGCCGCTCCGCAACTCTCCGAGTTCTTGCGCGTGCGCCCGCCCATCTTCTCGAGCACGACCAACCCGATGGAGGCCGGAGATTGGCTCCGCACCATCGAGAAGAAGCTCGACCTCCTCCCCTGCACAGACCGGGAGCGAGTGGCCTTCGCCACTCATCAGCTCCAGGGTCCCGCCGCCGAGTGGTGGGACAACTACCGTGCGTCCCAGCCGGAGGGCCACATGGTGACTTGGGCGGAGTTCACCATCGCCTTTCGTGCCGCCCACGTCCCCGCCGGTGTCATCGCGGTCAAACAGCAGGAGTTCCGCGACCTGCAGCAGGGCAACAGGACTGTCATGGAGTACCTCCATGAGTTCAACCGCCTCGCTCGCTACGCACCGGAGGAAGTGCGCACCGACGCCCTCCGCCAAGCCAAGTTCCTAAGGGGACTTAAGGATGAGCTGTCCATCCAGCTCGTCGCCGCCGACTTCGCCGACTTCCAGCGGCTTGTCAACAAAGCGCTCATCCAAGAGACTGAGCAGAACAAGTTGGACCTCAAGAAGAGGAAGATGATCGCCTTCAAGCACCAGCAGGCGAACACTCAGAGGCCCCGCTTCGTCCCTCCGCCACCAGCGCCCGCCTACCATCCTCGACCCGCCTACAGGCCACCTCACGCAGCCGGTGGATCCAACGCCGGGCATCCTCGCCCCACTCCACCAACTCCGGCCGCTCAGCCGGCACCAGCCGCCAAGGCCCCGATCTTGAGGGATCGCCAAGGAAGGCCGGTTGTCTGCTTCAACTGCCGCAAGGAAGGGCACTACTCGCACCAGTGTCCTCACCCCAAGCAGAACCAAGGCGCAGCACCCCACCAGGCCGTTCGCGCCCGCGTCAACCACATCAGCGCGGAGGAAGCTCAGGAGGCTCCTGAAGTCGTACTCGGTACGTTTACTATGAATTCCGTACCGGCCATCGTATTATTTGACTCTGGAGCAACCCACTCCTTTGTCTCGGAAGTTTTTGCTAAAACAAACAATCTGGACGTGCTCCCTCTACCAATTCCCATGGTGATTGCCACCCCCGGCAATAGGACCTCAGCTCGTTTCTACAGCCCTAAGGTTCAACTTGACATCCAAGGAGTGCTGTTTCGGGCCGAGCCTGTCCTTATCCAATGCACCGGACTCGACCTTATACTAGGTATGGATTGGTTGATGAAGCACAAGGGAGTGATCGACTGTGCCAACAAGTCCGTCACGGTGACCAGTCCTGAAGGCGCAACCGTCACCTTCCGGATGGCCAGTCGCAAACCACTCGGAGCGTCCCTTCGCTCAATAGCTCTTGAAGAGGTGCCAATAGTCAAGGAGTTTGCAGACGTTTTCCCTGAAGATCTGCCCGGAATGCCTCCCAAGCGGGACATCGAATTCAGAATCGAGCTTGTCCCGGGGACCACTCCAATCTCCAAGCGCCCATACCGAATGGCCGCCAATGAACTAGCCGAAGTCAAGAGCAACATCGAAGACCTTGAGCAGAAAGGTTACATCCGACCGAGTACCTCACCCTGGGGTGCACCGGTCATATTTGCCATGAAGAAGGACAAGACCAAGAGGATGTGCGTGGACTATAGAGCCTTGAACGACGTAACCATCAAGAACAAATACCCATTGCCTCGGATCGACGACCTGTTCGATCAGCTGAAAGGATCCTCGGTGTTTTCCAAGATCGACCTCAGGTCAGGTTACCACCAGTTGAGGATCAGGGAGGAAGATATACCCAAGACTGCCTTCACCTCCCGCTATGGACTCTACGAGTACACTGTGATGTCGTTCGGACTCACGAATGCCCCGGCCTTCTTCATGAACATGATGAACAATGTATTCATGGAGTTCTTGGACAAGTTCATCGTGGTATTCATCGACGATATCCTCGTTTACTCCAAGACCAAGGAAGAACACGAGACTCACCTCCGTCTGACCCTCGGAAAGCTAAGGGAGCAGCAACTATACGCCAAATACAGCAAATGCGAATTTTGGTCGTCTGAGGTGAAGTTCCTCGGCCATGTCATATCTGCCGGAGGAATAGCAGTGGACCCAACCACCGTTGAAGCGGTAACCAACTGGCTACAGCCAACGACCGTGACCGAGATCCGGAGTTTTCTCGGATTGGCCGGATACTACCGCCGGTTCATCGAGAATTTTTCCAAGATCGCTAAGCCTATGACCAGACTTCTGCAAAAAGAGGTGAAGTTTGATTGGACCCCCGACTGCGAAGAAAGTTTCCAAACCCTCAAGAAGAAGCTTGTGTCAGCTCCCATTCTGACTCTGCCAGACATCCGGAAAGACTTCCATGTCTACTGCGATGCCTCTCGTCAAGGATTGGGATGCGTCTTAATGCAAGAAGGGAAGGTGATATCCTACGCCTCCCGGCAATTGAGACCGCATGAGCTGAACTACCCAACCCACGACCTGGAACTAGCAGCCGTGGTTCATGCCTTGAAGATATGGAGACATTACCTTGTGGGAAATCGGTGTGAGGTCTTCACCGACCACAAGAGTCTCAAGTACATATTCACCCAACCAGATCTGAACCTCAGGCAAAGGAGATGGTTGGAACTGATCAAGGATTACGACTTGGGCATCCATTATCATCCAGGCAAAGCGAATGTGGTGGCAGACACCCTTAGTCGAAAAGGGTACTGCAATGCCATCATGATTCAAGACCAGGCTCCTCTACTTTATAAAGAGATGGAAAGGCTAAACCTAGGGATCACCACCCGAGAGTACCTCGCTGCCTTGGAGTCTCGGCCTGTCTTAATAGACCAGATCCGAGAGAAGCAGAAGGAAGACCCAGACATCCTGGAAATCCAACAGAACATGAGGAAGGGTAAAGCCCCCGGATTCTCCGAGGATGAACATGGTACCATTTGGTTCGGAAACCGAGTATGCGTACCCAACCTACCAGAGTTGAAGACTCTCATCCTTCAAGAAGCCCACGATACTCTATACTCCATTCATCCCGGGAGTACAAAGATGTACCAAGACCTGAAGGAAAAATATTGGTGGGTCAGTATGAAGAGAGAGATAGCTGAGTATGTGGCCAAGTGCGACACATGCCGGCGAGTCAAGGCAGAGCATCAGAGACCTGCCGGACTGCTTCAACCCCTCAAAGTCCCCGAATGGAAGTGGGAAGAAATAGGAATGGACTTCATCACGGGACTGCCCAGGACCCAAGCTGGTCATGATTCTATCTGGGTGATCGTTGATCGACTCACCAAGGTAGCTCACTTCGTCCCGGTCAAGACAACTTACACCGTCGCCAAGTTGGCCGAGTTATACATGACCCGGATCGTGTGCCTCCACGGAGTTCCCAAGAAGATTGTATCTGACCGCGGGATGCTCTAGACTTTGGCGGAATGTGGGACAAGAACTTACCTTATGCGGAGTTCTCCTACAACAACAGCTATCAAGCCAGCCTGCAAATGTCCCCGTTCGAAGCACTCTATGGGCGTAAGTGCAGAACGCCGTTGCTCTGGGATCAAACCGGAGAATCACAACTGTTCGGGACAGATTTATTGAGAGAAGCCGAAGAAAAAGTTAAGATCATAAGAGACCGACTAAAGGCAGCCCAGTCCAGGCAAAAGAGCTACGCCGATAACCGTCGAAGAGATCTAGCCTTTGAGGAGGGTGATTATGTCTACCTCCGAGTCACTCCCCTCCGTGGCACTCAAAGGTTCAACATGAAAGGCAAACTAGCACCCCGCTACGTCGGACCTTTCCAGATCCTCCGTCGACAAGGAGAAGTGGCATATCAACTTGAACTGCCTCCATCCTTGGCAGGCGTTCATGATGTGTTCCATGTCTCGCAGCTGAAGAAGTGTCTCCGTGTGCCCACCGAGCAAGCCGACCTTCAGCAACTCAACGTCCAAGAAGACTTGACCTACATAGAGAGACCTGTCAAGATCTTGGAAACCAAGGAAAGAGTAACCAGAAGTCGCGTCGTCCGCTTCTGCAAAGTCCAATGGAACAACCATCCCGCAGAAGAAGCCACTTGGGAAAAAGAAGACGAGCTGAAAGCCCAATACCCCGAGCTATTCGAGTAGCGTTCCAATCTCGAGGACGAGATTCTTGTAAGGGGGATAGGTTTGTAACACCTCAATTTTTCAAAACAATAAAAACATTATTAAATTCAATTTCTTGGAATTATTATTTCAGAAAATACTTTTAAATCCCTTTTATACCCTTTTGAACTACAACATAGAGTAGATGACCAAATTAGGAGGTGAAACTTTTTGTATATGATCCTAAGGCCAAAAGATAATTTTGAGAATTTTTATAAATTTTTACCAGCCTTGGAAGTAGCCCTAATCTTTTAATCTATTTTCTGGAATTATTTTTATTCAGAAAAGCATTAGAACAGTAATGGGCTCCTCCCCCTCCCTTCTCTCTCTCCCGGCCGGCCCAGCCCGTTACCGCGCTCCCCTCTGGCTGACAACCCGGTCCCACCTGTCGGCGCCGAATCCCTCCCCTCGCACGCGAACCCGACACCCCGGCCCCACCCGTCAGACGCCACCCTCGCCCGTTCGCGCTCGCTGGCTTGTGGCCCCTGCCTGTCAGACCCGTCTTCAACCCCGCGCCGTCGCCCCCAAATCCCGCCGGCCGACGACCCCGCCTCGGATCCGCCTCGCCGGTCCGTCCCCCATTAATTGGCCGCCATAACTCGGTCCCCCGCGCCACGCCGACCGTTTTCCCCTTTAATTCACCGCGTCATCGCCCCCGGATCGTCGCTACACGTGCATGGCCGAGCCATCGCCGGCGAGTAAAGGCCCTCTGGCCGGTTTCCTTGCATGCGACCCCCGCCGGTGACCCTATTTAACCCCCCTGCCTCCACCGCGTTCTACCCCCACGACAATTCACGGCGAGAACGAACAGAGCGCCCCCTCTTCGGTTTTTAACACCTCACCGCCGCTCCTACTCCAGTCGCCCCTCGCCGTCGCTAGCGACCTCCTCCGCCCTAGCCAACCCCACCGTCATCACCGCAAGGACGTCACCGACCCCGACCACCCCTCCGCCATCCACGAGCCTCGCCGGAACTCCGTCGTCGACAAGGACCCGAGACCACCTCGCCGTCTACCTCGTCGCCGGCCACGCCCCGTCGTCCCCGAACCACCGCCGAGGTACCTTCGTGACCCCCTCGTCGCCCTCTTTCCATTTTAGAACCTAGCATTGACCGCCATCGCTCGCCGTGGCCGCTGGCCCGCTCGCCGTCGTCGGAGAAGACGACCGGCACGGGTCGAGTACCCGTGCCGTGTCGGATCTGATCTCGACCGTGCGATCGCGATCGGACGACGCGCGTGAGTCCACGTACGCGATCTAATCCGCACCGTCGGATCTGGTCAAAGCGGTACGTTTTAATCTCGCGCGTTGGTTTTCATTTAAACCCGCCGGGCGATCTCGTGCGTCCACGTGGTACCCCTTCGCACGTTTTAATCCTGGCCGTCCATCACAACTTACGCGTCCCGCCTCGCCCTCGCGCGTCGGATCTGGATCCGACGGTCCAGATCGACCCGGCGCACGCGCACAGTGCGCGGGTTCACCGTGGGCCTGGCTCACCGTGGACCCGAGAGGTTTAAAATTTGAAAATAAATTCCAGAAATGCTTTTAAACTTGTAAAATTCATATCTATTGCATTTGGACTCTAAAAATTGCCATTCCAATTTTAGAAAATTCATAAAATTATTCTCTACATGTTTATGCAATAAAAACAGTAGGTTTATTTTGACATTTTCATGTTTATTCAAATAATTATTCAAAAGCCTTTAGGATTAAAATATGGATTAAAATATTTAAACTTCAGAAAAATTTATATTAATTTCCTTTCTGTCCATTCACTGAAAACCACCAAATTGACATGAACTTTTCATTTCACACTTAATTGAGAATTTAATATGACAATAATCACATTTAAACATTTGTTTTCTAAAAAGGACAACCCTTCATTTTAATCCCTTTAAAATTATTTATAAAATTCAGAACCTTAACCTTTGAGTTTATTTATTTTTAATCAAACCAACTTTAACTTATATGCTTGTAATGTAATGTTATATGGTTTGATTGAATGTTATGCTCTTTTTGTTTTAATATTTATATTAAAAAGACTACGACGCCGCCGAGGAGCCGGAATACTTCCCGGAAGTCCCTCCCTCTCCCTTTGCTGAACAAGGCAAGTCACCAAACAATTCTTTTGAGCATATTGAACCCATGTCTGAATTGACTATCGCTAAAACACATAGGTTATGTATATGCATTAGTCAAATGAACCCTTACATTATATTTATTTAGGATCCCCCGACCTTGATGTGCAACCCAAGCCATGCTATCTCGCCTAACCTCCTTGTCACCATATGATCAATGATATTAGCTAGTGTCCAATGTATTGGCACGGCCGCTATAGGATAAAAATGAGTCGTAGTGAAATGGTTCTGTTATATGATCCCGTTACTTCTTATCCTTGGAAATTCTGTTGGTGATGAGTCATGGTTGTGAGTGTATGCATGGTGGGTTCCGGGTGCAAGCTAGGGCATTGGTCAGTCGCACCCGGGGCACTATAAGGACCGGTCTGAGGGATCCGTTGCAATACACTTACGTACTAACCACAAGTCTAGTGGGTAAGTCCTAACTAAGGTATGGGTTGTTCCAAACCGAGGCCACCATTTGGAGATGGGTCAAGTTGCACCTGCGGGTGACTTGTACCAATGTGGCGCAAAAGGGGGTGCGACGTTAGCCGGGATGCGGCCCGGCGCGCCGACGAAACCTAGAGCGGGTGGTTATCGCTTGGAACATCTCATATTGAGGTTTTGGCACGAGTTCCCGTGTAATGGGTCATCTCGTTGAGGTGAGTGCGTGCCTTGTGGGTACAGTAGTACATCTCTGATCAGAGTCTAAAATCTTTTCGAAAAGCCGAGCCCACGGTCAAGGGCGGGTTGCGTGACATCCCCCAGTTAGTTTACTTGAATATGGATGTGCATGTTGTTTGTCATGTAAGGACCGTTGTGCGAGGAGGTAAAACGTACTCCTCGAGTTAGTTGATGTTGATGATGCTCATGTTTACTTTCCGCATGATTAAAATATGATTACACTAAATGCCATAACTGCAACTGCTTTATTCCGCATTGTTAGCCTTTATCCTTCCTTGTTTATTATCCTGCATTATTATTTGCATTTGCGGTGGCTTGTTGAGTACTTTTGTACTCATACCCGTTGGACCCCACAGAGGATGTTTATCTTGAAGACGGTCTGGAGTAGCGACCCAGTCAAGAAGAAAGATCCTGAAGAAGACGTTCGTCATGCCGTTATTTAATTACTTTATTACTGTTTTTACTAAAACAATGTTGTAATAAATATGGTCTGCGTACCATGGATTTTTACCGTATGTACGTTGTCGCATGATGAACCTCTTGTATTATTGTTTTTCTATGGAAATTCAATAATGTCTCGATTTCGATAAATCGGGGCGTGACAAGGAGGCTGACAAGCGGGGCCCGCATGTCAATGGGAGCGCAAAAACGCGCTGGGGCGACCAAGAGAGAGAATGGAGGGGGATGGCCCAAGAGGAATTTAAATTACTTTTTTAATTAAAATAATTGCTAAAATTCATTTGTAATTACTATGCTAGTTGCAAAGGTCCTAAGAATTCAGAAAAAAATCCTAAAATATTCTTTTGAGTTGGAGAAATTAACAAAATTTTCCAACTCAAAATTTAAATTCTTTATTGAGATTTTTAATTCTTTATTATTTCAAACATTTTATTATTCAAACTCAATTTATTTATATAAACTTTTTATTTATCCAATTTATTTATTTCTGAAAATTAGGGTGTTACACACACTATTCAAAATGGGTCGGGTCGCCTTGGCCCGAGTACTCATACCCGGATTGTTCTGGAGTTTTAGTGGTCGGACGTGCTAGTGCACAAAATCAAGCGCCACATGGACATTCGACAATCCTTCAACCCGGATTTGTGCAATTATTTTGACAAGTTCGTCCACTTGCCCTTGCTTCTCTGGCTAACAATGGTCGAACCATGTCAGTGCCACGATTAGCTTCCGATCGATTTCGGTCAACAAGGCTGGTTCATGGTTCTCGACATAGAACCATTGAGCGTCCCAACCCTTGTTCGAAGATGGAAGCAGAACCGAGACATAGTTGACTACCATTCCATCCTAGAGCTACAAACCGCAACCACCGACTATCTTCTTCGGCAGTGGATGCAAATAGAAAAGTGGCGAAAAATATTAAGTGGGGATTGATGCCAAGAAAATCTCACAAAGATGAAAAAATATTGATGTGCAAAATAGAAAGTGGGTTGAGATATCAAAGGGAAATGTCATAGTGACAGAGAAAGCCTCGAAAAAAGATGGACCACCAAGCCAAACCCTTGAGTGAAGAAAGACTCAAAACCACTAATTCTTTGGTGTTCGGGGTCGGGAATGCATCACCGACTGCTGGGTGCCATAGGGACAAGGCCTTTATCGGGAAATATAATCAAGAGTAAAGCCATAAAGCTCTTCCCGACTACTCAACCTCATCTACGCGCCTAAGAGCTCGAGGGCTGCTGTCGGAAATATGATCCTAGGACACCTCCAGAATGATTTTAAGCCGACTAATAAATGGTCAGCATCCTCCCAATGGTCAGTGGATGAGAGTTTGAAGGGTTCCGAGTCTAACACTCAGAAAGGGGCCCTCCTGACCACCTGTATTCAGACAGTCGCCATAAAGAGATGAACAATCACTAACCTCCATATTCCACAGTTATTAACATCATTATGCTCGAGTCATTGCCCACGAACTAGTCGTTATACTCTTAATTGGTCATAAATGGGGTGCTTTAATTACTATTTATAACCCCCGATCCCTCTCATATAAAGGGATCGGAGGAAGCCTGAAAAGACATGCTCTATTGGACACGTCTTGAGAAACTTAAGGCAATTCACACTCTAAAGCTCATATTACATACACATGAGTAGGGTTATTATCATCCGGGAGACCCGAATCTATATAAAAACTCTCTCATTATCTCCTAGCTAGAGATAACCATCAGACTCCTCCACAATACTCCTCAACGCCTAACCTAAATCCGAACCCCGTAGAGTACTGTCGCTTTCTCCATTAGTACCGAGTGGTGTTCTCTCACTCGGCACTGGCAGTGAAGATAAGCTTTACTACCATTTATGACCTTCAAACGAATTTTTATCTCTTTTTTAACCGTTGTAGGTAGCTTTTGGTACTTGTTCGAATGAAAATGGGTAAAAAAAAAGATGGATGAAAGCCCACTTCGCTAAGGGCCTAGGATTAGGAAGTGTGCAGTGTGTTGTTTCATCAATGGTACCCATTTAATGCTCCACCTATTGAAATGGTCAGATCGTAATGGAAACGACTTGCATTGCAGCAGGTACGTGGATGACTTTGATCTTAGCTTGTCTCTTCTCTTAGATTCCACATGTCTCCATCCTCTCGTCGAAGTAGTAGCAGCTACCAGCCAGTTTATTATTGTATACATGTTGAACACTTGCATGTTTAGAGGAAAAATTGGCCATATATCGATCGTTCTTATAAACTATGGCCATGTGGTGATGTGGAGTTCGAAGTAGCAACAATGGCTGAAGGGATGATGCACATCCTGGACCAATGGGCGATCGAGATCCTGGTGCTGCTCAGCTTCTCCCTCCAGCTCGTCCTCCTCGTCTTCGCCGGGTTCCGCCGTAGCGGGGCCTCCGCCGTGCTGAAGCTTGTCGTCTGGCCGGCGTACCAGCTGGCTGACTTCATCGCGACGTTCACCATTGGCCACCTTTCCGTCAGCGACGAGCACCAGCTGGTGGCGTTCTGGACGCCGTTCCTGCTGCTCCACCTCGGCGGCCCCGACAACATCACGGCCTACTCGCTCGCCGACAACCAGCTCTGGAAGCGCCAGCTGCTGTTCAGCCTCGTCCCGCAGGTCCTCGGAGCCGCGTACGTCGTGTACAAGTCGTTCACCGGCAGGAGGATGCTTCTGTCGGCAGCCCTCCTGGTGTTCGCCGTCGGCGTCCTCAAGTACGGTGAGCGTACATGGGCGCTGAAGCATGCAAACCTCAACAGCATCCGGAGCTCCGTCAATGTGAAGACGCAGCCACACGTCAAACCTCAGGTTCATCACTATCCTAATCCGGCGTCATTCCCTAGACCGAAAGGGGACGAGCTCGAAGAAGAGGAGCTTCTGGTGGTTGCTCACTCACTGTTCCACATCTGCAAGCGTGCCATAGCTGATTCCTCGGTGGAGTCAGATTCCAGCAGCTACGATTCCAAGATTTTCACCTACAGGTGGAAGGAGATGTGCAAGGTGGTCGAGATGGAGCTGTCCCTCATGTACGACATCCTCTACACCAAGGCGGCCGTGATCCACACCTGGTTCGGCTACAGCATCCGTGTCATCTCGCCACCCGCTGTCGTCGTCGCGCTCTGTCTGTTCCACTTCCATGTTGCAAGTGGTCTCGACAGTTACCGCAAGGTCGACGTCGCCATCTCCTACGTCCTGCTAGTCTCCGCCTTCCTTCTCGAGACGACTTCGCTTTTCCGGGCTTTCGGGTCAACCTGGATCGCCGCCTTCTTCTACACCACACGTTGCGTCTGGCTCCGCCATGAGATCCTGTGCAAGCGGAGGTGGGACCGTATCCGCCGTGTCGCCGCATTCCTCCGGTGGCTCGTCAACCGGGACGGCCACAGGTGGTGGGCCGGCACCATGGGCCAATTCAACATGCTGCACTTGTGCACCCGCGACGCCATGGCGGATCTGCGCGATGCATGGGCGGGGAAGATCGGGCTGTGGAACTTGTGGAAGGAGCGCCATTACACCAGCAAAATCGTCATCTCGGAGGATGTCAAGGAGCTGTTGTTCGGACATTTACAGGACATGTTAAAGGGCGTCGATTCCTACCCGGCATGGAAGCTCGACGCCATCAGGACGTCCAGGGGAGAGTATGCACTGTGGCGGCATGGACTGTACTACGACTTCGTCTCCAGCCTCGGCACAGAGTTCCAACAAGGCATCGTCACCTGGCACGTCGCAACGGACATCTACCTCAGCGTCAGGGAGGAGCAGCAGGCAAACGCCAACGACGACGACGTGGCCGCGGCGCGGCTCACGGCGGCGGTGCGAGCGCTGTCCAACTACATGCTGTTCCTCCTCGCCGTGCGCCCTGACATGCTGCCGGGCCTCGTGCTCCGGACTTTGTACCAGGTGACCTGCGACGAGTTGACACGAATATGGCGCGAACACGGTGATGGATCCCCTTCCTCCTGGTGCTTGAACGTCCCAATTACTAAACCATTCAAACTGCTCAAGATGCACGACGACCCTAGTTCCTCTAGGCTCGCCGAGAGGAAGAAGCTCGCGAGGATCGTGTTGAGTCATGCTCACAACCATGATCTCTTCTCTGGAGCTCTGCTCGCCAAGCAAGTTCTGCTCAAGGAGAAGGAGCTGCTGCGTACCTCATCGGACGGCAGTGGCGACTTGTTGCGAGTGATTTTCGAGGTGTGGGTGGAGATGCTGCTGTACGCGGGCAACCGGTGCAGCAGGGAGGCGCAAGCCAAGCAGCTCAACAGTGGCGGCGAGCTCATCACCGTCGTGTGGCTCTTGGCTCAGCACGCTGGCTTGTTTCGCGTCCACAAAACTAAGCAGAATTTTAATAACTATGCTAATTGTGGTGCCGTGTGATACAAAAAAAATATTATTTTAACACTCTAGAGATATGCACTTTGTTTACGATGATATTTTTAAGGCTGACACGTAAAACTACCTGAGTCAACAAAAGTGTGTAAATATATCAAAAATACAAAAATAATTTTTTGAAGTGTCAAAATAACAAATCTCTCGTGATATATGAGTCGGACCACGTCTTTAAAAAAATTTGTGCATTTAACGGCAAGGCAATCTAGAAGTAACACTACAAGATATGCCACGACAGTAAAAAAAAGTTATTTGTCGTTAAATCAATATATTTATAACGTTTTACAATAGTAGATTTTATTTGACGATGGTCGCTAAGGACAAGTAAAAATTATCATATTCAACTATGACATTATGTTACGACGAAATTATGTAAAATTGGCTAATTGTCGTAATCGTTTAACTATTTTTATTATAAAAACAATCCATGTTGGCATGGGTAGGTCACGAGTCAGATTTATAAATTTAATAAAATAAAAATGAGTTAAAATTTTATACGCTACATTCGAAAGGGACTCAAACCGAACTTTAGAACTGGAAGAATAATTTATTAAGAGTTATGGCAGACGAGGCAAAAGTACACTGTGCCGGTTGCCAAATAAACAACGATATTTTCAATTTTTTGAGCTTAAAAAATTTTATATACTCAAAATACAACATATAGTATTCTATTTAATTTTTTGCATTTTTACAAGTACGTTTTCTATATTTAATTTATTAATTGTGTTTTAGGATTTAAATTGAAATTGATGAAATTTGAACTCTAAGTGTCTTAAATAATAAATCAAATTTTCTAGAAAAATCATATTCATGTTTTTAGTATATTTTTAGTTTATATCCACTAAATTTAAAGATTTTTTCAAAAACCTAGGTTATGACATTGGATCGGCAATCTGGAATTTAATGGTCTTTTAATTCTTAAAAAATTAAATGAAGTCTAGAAAAGACGAGATTTATCATAGTATTATTATATGATACATATATGCTATGATAAAAATTTAAAAAATTGCAGAGAAAATTTATTATGTAGTATGTTAATAAATCGGAGATTCTCGAACAACAAATTAGTGTTTAGAGAAACAATATGTTAGGTTTGAAAGCATACCGATGGTTAAATTCTTGTTTGAAATTAAAACTTTTTCACAATCAAAACACAAAATAAATTATCTAATGTAATTTTTTATTTTTTTGGATCCATTTTCTATATTTAATTCATTAATTGTGTTTCTAGGATTTAAATTGAAATAGGTGAAATTTGAACTAAAGTACCTAAAATAATGAACTAAAATTTATACAAAAATCATATTTATGTTTTAACTCCATTTTTAGTTCTTATACACTGAATTGAAAGAATTTTAAAAAAAACAAGTTACGACACTCGATAGGCAACATGAAGCTTAATGTTTTTTAATTCTAAAAAATTGAAATAAAGTCTAAACAATACGAGATTTGTCATGGTGTTACAATATGATACATAGATGATGTGATAAAATTTTAAAATATTTTGAGAAATTTTTCTTGTAGGATGCTAAGAAACCAAAGATTTTACAAGTACAAATTATGGTTCAAAGAAGGAATATGTTAGATTTTAAAGCAAATCAATGGTTAAATCCTCGTTTGAATATGAAATTGTTTTACAATCAAAATACAACATGAATTATCTAATGTAAAATTTTGGTATTTTTCTGGGTATGTTTGCTATATTTAATTCATTAATTGTTTTTTAGGATTTAAATTGAAATAAGTGAAATTTGAATTGTAAGTGCCTGAAATAATGAATTAAAATTTATTTAAAAATCATATTCACTAAATTGAAAGAAATTTTTAAAAATCTAGGTTGCAACATTGGGGCTCAATGGTTTTTTAATTCTAAAAAATGAAATGAAGTCTAAAAAATATGAGATTTGTCATGGTGTTATGTTATAATACGTAAATATTGTGATAAAAAATTAAAAATATTTTGAGAAATTTGTCATATAGGATGCTAAG
Organism: Zizania palustris; assembly: GCA_019279435.1. Taxonomy (NCBI): domain Eukaryota; kingdom Viridiplantae; phylum Streptophyta; class Magnoliopsida; order Poales; family Poaceae; genus Zizania; species Zizania palustris. The sequence continues at coordinate 29,304,670 of JAAALK010000283.1, forward strand.
AAAACGAAGATTCTCTCAAGACGTATTATGGTTCAAAGAAGGAGTATGTTAGGTTTGAAAGCAAATCAATGACTAAATCCTCATTTGAACATGAAGCTTCATGGCCCCCTTAGCTGCCACCATCGGCATCATCGTCGTCTTCAGTTTCTTCACTGAAGAAGGGCAAACTTCGTTGTCCTTCCTTAATTTTGGTCCTAGTCGACCCGACGTGCTGGTCGATATCCTTCTGCCCGACCAACCGAGGATGCTCGGACAATAGTGGTAGAGAGCAGTACACCTATTGTCCCTACAAAGTACTCCAAATCATCTCCTGGCAAATGATATCATTAACAAACAAAAAGAAAAAAGAGGATGTGAGATATTTGAACAGTAGTCGAGGATGTCTAAGTCTGAAGGCCTTTAGGTTGACAAAGGGGTCGGACCCTAGTCGACTGGAGAATAGGAGCTTCACCTTCTTCTTTGTCTCTATCGAGTCCAGATGCTCGACCGACTCCCTTGTCGGGTTGTTACTTCTCGAGTACTCATACGTCGGGTGACTTCAAAGCTTGAGTGTGTGAACTCGATGATGCATGAAGTTCAGCGTAACATGAACCCTAGACAACCCCTCTGCCTAGAGTTGTGCGATCATCTGGACAAGCTCGTCCACCTAGCCCTGCTCCTCTGATTGGCAACGATCAGTCTAGGTTAGTGTCGCGGTTGGCACTCGGTTGATCTCATGTGAAAGGGTTGGCTCATGGTTCTTGATGTAGAATCACTGGGCATGCCAGCCCTTTTGGGAGGACAAGAGCGGTACCAAGATGTACTCAACTGCTCTTCCATCCCGAAGCTACAGACCACAACCATTGACTACCTTCTTCCCCAATGCTCTCAAGTAAAAGAAATGATGAAAACGGTTGAAGTGCAGGTCAATACCAAGGAAGGCCTCACAAAGATGAATAAAAATGGTGAGATGCAAAATGGAGTTGGGTTTGAGATGGCAAAGGGAAATGTCATAATAGTTGAGAATGCCTCAAAAAAGGGATGGGCCGGCAAGGCAAACCCACGAGAGAAGACTCAAAAACAACCAACTCTTTGGTATTCGTCAGAAGAACTCCCTTATCCTCTAGCACGCCAATCGACTTCTTATTTGACACCGACTTATTGAACTCCTCCGGCCGATTCACTATATCTTGAGGGTCCATGGTGGCCAACCGAGTAGATCTTGAAGACTAGATGGGTCAATGGTTGAAAAGATGCCTTGCCTTGCAGCAGCAAACTATGCACCGAAAATGGCGGCTATGGTTTTGTGCATCTAGTAGATTTTTGGGTGCAAAGTTAAAATGGACTAAAGGCGAAAGCACAAAGCATATGTATCAAGCACCCATGAGTGACTATTTATAAGTCACTTACATGACGATCCGAGCCTCCAAAACACCATGATCTCCTCGATAAGCGTCTTGAAGCAATCTCTAGCATTAATCATGCCAACTGGCATATTTTCAATGGATCTTGCTAACCGTTGATCGTTGATCCAGAAGTTGACGGTAGAAAACAAACTAATGCTTGTTGTTTTAATTTAACTAGCATCCGCGAGATGGCCTCGAGGATCATGTGGGTCCCATCAAAATTACCAAAGCTGAAGTCACTAGTTTGCACCGACAAAAAGCCTTTTCACCAATGTGGGACCTACAGGTATTCCATTACGCCGGACTGCTCTAACAACTCAGGGATTCAAACATCTCTCGAGTACTTTTCGCCAGAAATCACTTGATGGGATTATATGTCCCTATACTCAAGTCGGTTTCATTGGACTTCAATCATCGAATGTGCAGAATTTAAATCTCCCACTACCGATGGATGCCAACTTCTCAGAGATTCAAACATCTCTTGAGTACTTATCGCGAGAGGATACCTCAGGGGAATCCTCATACTTTTTACTCTACCTAAATCTTTGATCCCGGAGCTTATTTTATTCAAATAAACTCCAAGCTCGGGGGCTACTCCCGGCAGGTGCGCCTGAGTGGTGCACTTGCCAAGGAAAATCTTCTAAAATGAAGTTCACAAGCTCTTTCTGACTACTCGATTTCATTCGTGTTCCACAAAAATCTTAGTTGTTGTTATCATGAATATGATACCGAGTTACCTCCTAGGTAGATTTAAAGATAACTAATCAACATTATCCAGCCTACCAGCAATTGGCTATCCGAGAGCTCCCTGAGTTTAGCACTCGGGAGTCCTTCTCGACAGCAGGCACACATTCACCATCAAGATCTAGTCCGCTCTTTAAAACTCCATAACTATGTGATTAATATAATCATTACCACCTAGAGTTATTGACCACAATCTGACTGTTTTCTATCATAATTGGCCAGGTCGTGGGGCACATTAATTATAAATTGTAACCTCCAATATCTCCCATATAAAGATATCGGGGGTCCCCTTTGAGGGGAAGGTTATTTTCTGACTCACTCGCATATACACTGTTAGTCACTAACCAATCATACTCCAACACACATGATTAGGGCTATTATTCTCTGGGAGGCCTGAACCTATCTAAAAGCTCTTGTCTCTATCTGTTTTGTGAGATAAGTATTGAGTATGATGTATGGAAAAGATTCAATAAATTATACCCATTTAACATGTCATTTATTCAGATTCACTTGACTTCTAATATGTTTTAATAATTCATGATCTGAATGTATAATGAATTTCTTTGGTCATAAGTAATTTTGACATGTTTCCAATGTCCCAACTAAAGCATAAAATTTCTCATCATAAGTAGAATAGTTCAAATTAGCCTCTGACAAATTTTCACTAAAGTATGCGACCGACTTACCTTCTTGTATCAACACGCCTGCAATTCTAATCCCACTTGCATCACACTCAAGTTCAAAAATCTTACCGAAATCAGGAAGTTGGAGTAGTGGTGCATGAGTCAACTTCTCTTTCAACAAATTGAAGGCGTCTTCATATGCTTGTCCCCATTGGAAAGGAATGCCTTTCTTCAGCCCCAAAAAAAGTAATCACACACTTAGAACCCAACAGAGTTATTATCCTATTTGGAGGCTCTGTTTGGATTCAAAACACTTCCTTCAGCCAAGTGTTCTTCAAATTATTCAAACCTGTTAGCGTAATTTTTTACGCCAATAGTATCGAAACATTTCATTCTAAGAGCCATACTGGAATGATCATCGAGATGGAATTAGCAAGCTTGTTATTTATTTATAGATAGAAGTGATTGGGAGGGCTATTTATACTGTTAGCGTAATTTTTTACGCCAATAGTATCGAAACATTTCATTCTAAGAGCCATACTGGAATGATCATCGAGATGGAATTAGCAAGCTTGTTATTTATTTATAGATAGAAGTGATTAGGAGGGCTATTTATAGCTAAATCACTAGGTACTAGTAGTGTGAACGTGCTAACACTATGGAAAATAAAAAAGTATCGAACTTAAAGTGAATAATAAAATAAATTAAACTTCATGCTAAAAGATATCAACGACGAGTTACTATACTATTAAATTCATAATAAATATTCTTGCTAAAATATTATCATTCTGCACCAAGATTATCCCACATGACCATAAGTATAATGTAAACATTTTAACAAAAGAAGTTTGACCAATGAACAAAACTCAAGCCAATGTGTCCTTGAACATAATTAGTAGGTTCTACACATGAAGTATTTGCAGGTAAGAGCTTGAAGAGTCAAATTAGGCCCCGTTTGGCAACCACGTGCTAAACTTTAGCTCCTGTCACATCGAATGTTCGGATACTAATTAAAAGTATTAAAAATGAGTTAATTAAAAAACTAATTGCAGAACCCCTAGGCTAATTTGTGAGACGGATTTATTAAACCTAATTAATTCATGATTTGACAATGTGGTGCTATAGTAACAATGTGCTAGTGATGGATTAATTAGGCTTAGTAAATTCGTCTCGCGAATTAGCCTAGGAATTCTGCAATTAGTTTTTTAATTAACTCACGTTTACTCTTTCTAATTAGCATCAGAACATCCGATGTGACAGGGGCTAAACTTTAGCCCCACAGCCCCTTACTTGAAAAGTAAATCAAATGTTCAGAGAAGCATGCATTGTCAGTGCCTCCACTTGCAAAAAGTGAACGGATCCCTCTTGAATACAACCAATTTTAAGATATTATTAAGGTGCACTACTCATTCTTCTGTACTTCTCAATGAAGTTAGGTCAGAAGAGCATTGTTGCTAAACTATATGCCTTCCTGTACCCATGTTACACAGCTGTGCACCCACACAGGAGATGTGTTGTGTGTTTCAATGGCCTGCCAATCTCATTTTATATTCTAGGGTTTATTCTTGCATCATCTGATCCCTTCAAGAACTCTTGAGTGCATGAAGTAGTTTAAACATCACATTTTTATACCACTTACTTCTGGTATTTTTGTGATCTTGTTAACAAGAGGCCCCGGTAGCTAGCTCTGATTTATTTGTGGGCAAAAATAACAAAAATGGAATGTTCAAAATTGTCCATCATGCTAAAAAGGAAAATGTTCAATAGGCAACAAAAAGCTACAAAGTTCATTTGTTTGGGTATATAGTAGGGGAATAGAATAAACTACATGACTTATCTGGTTAATCCTGTCTTATATAATCTATATTTACTTTTAACTAGAATTTTACACAAGCCAAATGAAGTAACTTGAGTAGTATGCAGTATGCTTGAAATACTGAAATTATTTTATACTGATGATTGGCAGATTAATTTGCTGCTGTAAAAGCACCTCATCAGTGTTACAGTGCTAGAAATGTATAGTATTGTCAATAGTTGTATACTGAATAACGTTTCCATGCATTATGGATATACTTCTGCATGATCAAAATGCAAGATGGCACCATACAATTATAAGTTTGGATCTGCACAAGCTGATGGGACAACGTACCTTCTGGTTCTACTTCTATCATAAGATGTCCGAGAAGAGGAGTTTTACCATTCTTTGATAAGGTACACTAGATACAAGGTACCAAGAGGTATCAAATCTAATTTAGTTATTAATTTGGAAAAAGTATGATAAAAAATTAAAAAAAAAATAGAAAAGAAAAACAAGCAGCTCGTTAGAGCTTTACCACCGCTGGTGCTCCGCCCCATAGGATCCCGCCGCCAAAACCACTCCACCGCAAGTCAATCTGCCACCCAGCTCACACCGTGCCACCGTTGCTCCGTTGTCCAGCTCCCACCACACCTTCGTGGCTCCGCAAGACGCTCCACCGCCCAGCTCCCACCACACCGCTGCTCAGCCTTGCCGCCCAAACCCTAGACCGGGTTGCCATCCCCAGGCCACACGCTTACCTCCTCAACAAGTTCATGTGTATTTTTTTTCAACAAGTTAATCAACAACTCAGATTTGATACCTCTCCACCCTCAAGGATGGTAAAACTGCTCATATGAGAAACCCAACGCTGCTCGAGGCTTGAGGACATCATAAGGTGTGAGACCAAGAGCCGGATCCATCCAAGTTTCTTGAATAACCGCAAGAACCTACAAAAATTAGAAAATCAATTAAATACCCCATCACCAATAGTCAAACCCTATGACCTAATCTGCTTGCAAGTTTGATCATAGTACAGTAAGAAAAACAGATCAACCGAAAAAAGAAATAAAAAATTAAAGTTAGACTTCCAACTTGAAATATCAACACAATGCACATACATCTATGATCTATATTGTTGGACCGGAAATGGCGACCAGAGGGGGGGTGAATGGGAGCTTTTAAAAATTCGGGCTAGAAAATAGCCTTCGGTTTCAGTTCTGTCTTCTGCGGAACAGGCTTCGAACACTACCTTTGAAGGTCTGGTTCGGAGGTACTTCGACACCTTCGAACACAGGCTTCGGAGGAGCAAAAGTTCGAAGCCAAGAAGACTTCGCTCCACTTACAACCCTCGAAAATCTACTCTGCTAAGTCAGTGCAGGCTTCGCACTTCACCCTTCGCAAGAGTGGACACCCCTCTGAGGACTTCGACCTAGTACGTGGCAGCAGCAACTGGTGCTGGGCTTCGTACACGAAGGTCTACACGCACACAACCAGACTACACTAAGGGCTTCGACACAAGAACCAAAACGGGCCTCGGTCAGGGCTCCGCTAGTAAGCAGCGAGGTCTCGCCTCGTGTTACAGAGAGCGAACGCACACTGACAAAACACACTTCGCACAAAAACAACCTTCGCCTCAACAGGCTTCGGTGCACTACAACAGGCGAGGTATGTAACGCGAGCTCAAGCAAAAAGCACAGGAAGAAGGGCTTCGCCGCTTGAACAAGGAACACAAAATAGATTGAACTCTGGATGAAATACAATGAAGTGTGTGGCTACAGGAGCTCAACAGTAAATGCTCAAAGTGTTAAATGTTACCTACCGAGCCCCCATATTTATAGCCCACAGTTCACCCAAAGGAAATGACTACACTACCCCTAGGGTTTACATTGATTTTGACTCTACAGAACTAAGGGGTACAAAAGGTAGTCCACCTTTATTCTGGAGGCTTCTCTGTCAGCTTTGCAGAGGGGACAGTGTCAGCCTTTTACAGAACAGACAGTGTCAGCCTTTGCAGTCTTTTGACCTTCTGGAATCCTCCCTTCGCACGCAAGGGTGCGGTAGCTTCGGTGAGAAGCCTGAAGCCTGTTGGCCTTCGCTTCACCGAAGTCAGCCTCCGATACAGTGACGGTTTTGAGCCGAAGCCGTCAAAGCCCTTGGGCCTTCGCACCAACACCTCCGGAGTGGACCACCACGGCTTCGTAGCTACTCCCAGCTCGAACTCCGTCAGTCCGTGTACCGAAGCCATGCAGGCCAAAGCACCTCAAGTCAACCTTGCTCCGGAGCTAGCCTTGCTCCGAAGCATTCCACCCTCCGAAGCCCCACCTTCGGAGTACCACCCTTCGAAGTCCCTCCTTCGTCCAAGGCCTCCGCATGAAGCATTCCATGAGCCCTTCGTCGCAGTGTCTCTCCCCGAGCACACTCCTCGACGAGCCTCACCCGGACCATGCCTTCGATGCGCCTCGACTTCTGAGACCTTCGTCGGGTACCTTCGAATGTCTCCATCCGGAGCACACTTCGAACCCTTGCCTCCGCAGAGGACTTGATCCAACCAACTCCGAAGTCACTCCATTCGGAGTACCTTCGAAGTGCCTCGCCTCCGAGGACTTTGTCTCGGAGTACCTTCACCAGGAGCCACGCTCCGCACTCTCTGCCTTCACCTGGCACGCCTCGACCTGAGGACCGACCCGGACCACCTTCGCAGCCACCGTGACGGAGCTCCCCGCTCCCCTGGCATCAAGCCTCCCGCTCGACCCAGGTTCACCTGCTGCGAACCTTGTCCGTCGCCTCCGAAGTCCCTGCGCACCACAGACAAGCAAACAAGTGTTTCCAGTACTCCGGAGACCTCTCCGGGTTAGCAACCTCCGGCACACACTCCGGTGTACCGCCTAAAGTACTGAAGCCCCTTCGGTACAAACTCAATCATTGCGTACTGTCGGACCCCACCGACAGGCACACTCCGCTGCACAGCTGCAGCAAGCAAACACCGAACATACTTCGGTGAGACCACCTCCGAACACACTTCGGAGGTCCAACCTCCGAACACCCTTCGGAGGTACCCCTTCGAACAGAGGGTAAAAAGCATGTCAATCACTCATCACAAAACACTGAAACCAACCCTTGGTTTCTCAATCTCCCCCTTGATGAGTGCATTGACAACCACATTCAAGTTCAAAAATTTTAAAAATTTTCAGCACACAAGTGACCATAAAAACTCAGAAAAGAGCCAAAACATGTCACTTGATAAAAGAATTTTCCTCCCCCTGAGTTAAATTGTCCCCCCTTTGGAAGCAAAGAGCCTTTATGTCAAATTTTCTCCCCCTTTGGAAATTATGCCCCCGTGCGGCAGAGAACGTAGCAAGTCTCTTCGGAATTTCTCCCCCTTTGGCAATGCAAGCATCAAGGAGCATGAAAAAGATGCAAAGCTTTGAAATGAGCAGAATTGCAAAGACATATAAAGAAAAAATATGCCAACAGTAACACCAATGATCATGGGCTCAGCTCATATTAATTTTCTCTAAACGCATGATGAAGCATGTGATTTGATCATTTTTTAAATAAAAGCATCACCACTTAGTCAAGGAAACTAGAAAAGTAAGAGCAAGGACTGCGCAAAGCTAGTCAATTTCTACTCTAGACAGACAAGTCCAGTTCAAATGGAGCTTGAAAAGCAAACTTGATAATCAATGAATTTTGTTGTTCTTTTCTTAGTGCCAGGGGTTATTTGTTTGTCCACCTTATACTTTCCAATCCGGCCAAGCCTAGGCATGAAAGCCATAAGAAGTTTAAGGCATAGATTTTGGCATACACTACGCTATTCGAGTTCAGACCAATGTGCAATGGTAAGCAGTCTAGAATAGGGTAGTGCGACAAATAGACCCACCTGGATCTTTTAACTTAAAGCATGCAAATCATGGAATTTTTGATTTTAACCAAGTGAACCAATTGTTTGGTACTTTATGAATATCCATGAAAATTGAGAACAATTTTTCAAGTTGCAATTTTTAGCATCCAAAGAAATGTGTCTTGCTATCAAGCAGATAAAAGATAGCTAAAGCCGTCCTGCCTAAACATTCTAGATTCAAGACTAAGCAGTGAGCACGATTTGATTTTGAAAATAAAACACCATGCACATGAATGTTCCAGATGAATTAACAAGAGCTGAGCTGGCATGATTTCATGAATTATAAGCAGGCATATAAGTGCAGAATATGTAAATGCAATTTCAACACAATTAGACAAAGGCACATCCATCTAAAACAGCTCCCCCTCACAAAATGCCGTAAGGGTGACAAATGCCAAGTTCCCCACGCAAGTAAGCAAAACGAGAAGCATCGAGGGGTTTTGTAAAAATGTCGGCAAGCTGGTGTTGGGTATCGACATATTGAAGTTCAACATCACCCTTCTCATTGTGATCTCTGAGAAAATGATATCTCACATCAATGTGTTTGGTTCTGGAATGCTGAACCGGGTTGTTTGCAATACAAATAGCACTAGTGTTATCACAGAAAAGTGGAACACTCTTATAATCTAACCCGAAATCCCGCAAAGTGGAAATCATCCACAAAATCTGAGAGCAACAGCTAGCTGCAGCAACATATTCGGCCTCAGCCGTTGATTGTGCAACACTAGATTGTTTGCGGGAAGACCAGCAAACCAGTGAAGTACCCAGAAAATGACAAGTACCAGAGGTACTCTTCCTATCAATTCTACACCCAGCAAAATCCGCATCGGAATAACCTCGAAGACATAAAGATGAGGACACTGAATACCATATGCCAAATTCAAGGGTATGTTTGAGATACCTTAGGATGCGCTTAACCGCTTGGCGGTGCGAAGCTCGTGGTGAAGCTTGAAAACGAGCGCACAAACACACTGCGAAGTGTATGTCCGGCCTCGTGGCAGTCAAGTAGAGGAGGGAGCCGATCATGCTCCGGAACTCCTTCTGATCTACGGCTTCTCCATCTTCGTCAGGGTCCAATGCTACAGATGTAGCCATTGGAGTGGCGAGGGGCTTCACATCGGACATGTCGAACTTCTTGAGCAGGTCCTTGGTGTACTTTGTCTGGTGGACAAATGTACCTTGTTTGCTTTGCTTGATTTGCAAACCAAGGAAAAAGGTGAGTTCACCCATCATTGACATTTCAAACTCCCTGCTCATGGTATCTGCAAACTCGGCAACAAAGCATGAGAAGAGCCACCAAAGATGATATCATCCACATAAATCTGCACTAGGAGGAAATCTTTGCCATGCTTGAGAGTAAACAGTGTTTTATCAACAGAGCCCATCAAATACCTTCGCTCAAGCAGAAAAGACTTAAGTCTATCATACCAAGCCCGAGGGGCCTGCTTGAGTCCACAAAGAGCCTTATGAAGTTTAAGGACTTTATGTGGGTACTTGGGGTTTTCAAAACCAGGGGGTTGTTTTACATAAACATCTTCACCTATGAAGCCATTAAGAAAAGCACTTTTGACATCCATTTGATAGAGTTTGAATCCCCGGGATGTCGCAAAGGCAAGCAAAATCCTAATGGCCTCAAGGCGAGCAACAGGTGCAAAAGTTTCAGTAAAATCAATCCCTTCTAGTTGAGAAAAGCCCTGAGCTACAAGTCTAGCCTTGTTTCTAACAATTGTCCCATCCTCCCCTTGTTTATTTTTGAAAATCCATTTTGTACCAATGAAATGAACATTTGGTGGAGGATCAACTAAAGTCCAGACTTGGTTTCTCTCAAAATTTTCAAGTTCCTCATGCATGGCATTGATCCAACTAGAATCAGAAAGTGCATGACTAACATCTAAAGGCTCGAAAGAAGCAACAAAAGCAGCATTAGTGAAATGGGCATGAGAACGAGTTACCCTTTGATCAAGCTCACCAATGATCTGCTCGGGAGGGTGCATCCTTTGAACATGATGTGGAGCCTCGCGGCGGGATGCAGTCTCCCCCTCAACTTGTGCGTTGGAGTGGTCCAAGATGACCGATGTCGAGGTAGTTGCTTCGGGACCTCGTGCCGAAGTAATTGAAGCAGAGTCAGCTTCGGGGGTCATTGTCGAGGGTAGTAGGGGATCATCCTCGAATTCTCCGGGATCTTCTTCTTCGAATAAGGTCTGTTCCATGTCGTGTTCATTTGCCTATTCAAAAGCAGAACTAACAGAGGGGGTTGATTCATCAAAAGTCACATCACATGACTTGATGACAGTGTTAGTTTCCAAATTATAAACACGATACGAATGACCATGAGTAGTGTAACCCAAAAATATCCCGTCAGAAGATCGCGACTCAAATTTATCCAAATTTCCACGTTTTAGGATGAAGCAGCGACAACCAAAAACTCGAAGATGAGTAACCTTGGGCTGTCTCCCAAAACGTAGCTCATAAGATGTCAAGTTTAAAATTGAGCGCAAGAAAATTCGGTTTGAGATGTAGCAAGCAATGTTCATGGCCTCAGCCCAGAATTTTCTAGGAGTCCTATGCTCATCAAGCATCGTCCTAGCCATCTCAACCAAAGTGCGGTTCTTCCTCTCAACGACACCGTTCTGTTGAGGAACCCGCGGAGCAGAGAATTGATGTTCTATGCCATGCTCCATGCAAAAGTCAACAAAGAGACTATTTTTGAACTCAGTGCCATTATCGCTTCGAATGAATTTTAATGCACCAGGGAGTTCAGTGAAAAGTCTCAAAGCCAAGCTCCGAAAGTGTGAAAACACTTCATCCTTGCTGGCAAGAAAGAAGACCCAAGAGTAGCGAGAGAAATCATCGAAAATAACTAAAACATACCACTTGCCGCCTAAAGAACTGACCCGAGAAGGACCTACAGTGTCCATGTGGAGAAGTTCTCCGGGCTGTTCAGTCATCACTGTGATGACTGGCGAATGCGAAGCGGCAATCATTTTTCCATGTCGACAAGGAGCACAAACTAAATTCTTCTCAAACTTGAGCTTGGGCAATCCTCGGATCAGGCCTAGGGCGCTCAGACGAGCGAGCAACTCAAAGCTCATATGCCCTAGTCTCCTATGCCACTTCCATAGCTCAGAAGTCGAATGTGCAACAAGAAAATGAGAAGATCCAGACGACTCAGAAAAGTCAGCTCCAAAAACTCTCCCAACTCTAAAAATCTTACACACCACAATGCCATCAGAATTGAGCACTTGCGAAGTATCGCGATGAAATCGCACTTCGAAGCCCTCATCAAGCAACTGAGATACAGACAGCAAATTGTATCCCAGGTTTTCAACCAAAGCAACATCTTTGAGAGTGAAATTCGAATTAATTCTTACCACACCTTTACCTTTCACTCTACTCCTTCGATTGTTTCCGAAGGTGATATGTTCCCTTTGCTTGGTTGTGGTGAGGCTGGAGAACCAAGCTGCATCTCCGGTCATGTGGCGCGAACAACCGGAGTCCATGATCCACGTGTCCTCCAAGCCTCGGTCTGTCGCCTACACACGATAAGAATGTCTCGATCGCTCAGTGCTGGGGTGAGTGAAATAATGACGAGGCATCCAGAACTGAGTGACACGAGTAGTAGGCACAGTAAAAGCAGACGGTCTACGCACATAATAATCATAATGATGCAAAGTGCGAGGTCTACCGACATGCTGTGAACGAACAACATGTGGAGGTCTCCTACTCTGATGAGGTACAAATCCGCTAGCCCGAGGTCTACCACCATATGGAACATGGTGAAGACCTCGAGGAGCAAAACCTCTCCGAGAAGCACGAGGAGCCTTAAAAGCAGGACGATAGTAAAACTCAGACTCATGCATACCTAAAGATGGGTAGTGCATGTCCTGGTAACTCATCGCCTGAGAGCGTCGCTCATCCTTGATGCGACGAAAACAGAACCCAACCAAATGACCCGCCCGCTGACAGTAGGAACAGTGAAAAACTCTCTTGGGGGCATTCTCATGGGTCATAGGAGCAACTCTGTCGCGCCCCGATTTAATAAATCAGGACTTTATTGAAATTCCATAGAAAATCAATAAAACAAGACGTTCATCATGCGACCGCGTACAATACGGGCAATCATTCACGGTTCGTAGACCGCATTAATACAAAAGTGAATAAAGATGAAGAGAAACTAATAAAATAAGGGTCCTAGATGAACGCCTCCTTCCAGTCTCGCCTTGACTGGGTCGCTACTCCAGACCTTCATCCTCCTCGTAGTAGACTGGCTCTGATGGTGTAAGCCAACGGGGTGAGTACAGATGTACTCAGCAAGCCACCGAATGCAGATATAATGCAAGGTAACAACAAGGGAGAAAGTGGCTAGTTTTGCGGAAAAGCATAATTGTAAAGCATTAAGTGTGATCAATTTATTAGTACTGAAATGTAAACATGCGTATGCATCATCATCTTCTAACTCGAGGAGTGCGTTTCACCTCCTCGCACAACAGTCCTTACATGCCATGAATAACTCAAACATTCAAACAATTGTAAACTAACTGCGAGTAGTCACACAACCCGCCCTTGACCGTGGGCTCGGCTTTTCGAAAAGATTGAATTACTCTGATCAGAGATGTACCACTGTACCCACAAGGCACGCACTCATCACTTACACCAAAGTGTAACGAGATGACCCATTTCACGGGAACTCGTGCCAAAACCTTCCATATGGTCTTCCCCGACTCAACAGCACCCTCTTATAGGTTTCATATGGTGTCCCGACGCGTCGGTGCCCCACCATACCCCCCCTTGAGCCTCCTTTGGTACAAGTCGCCCGCAGGCTAGCCCCTTGCCCCCTCCACTATGGTGCCGAGAGACGGAGTGTTCCACACTTCCAGTTAGGACTTACCCATTAGACTTGTGGTTGGTACGGAAGTGCTTTGCAACAGATCCCGCAGACCGGTCCTTATAGTGCCCCGGGTGCGACCAACCAGTTTCCGAGCTTGCACCCGGAACCCACCATACTTATAACATAGCCTACTCCAACAGAGTCCAGAGACAAGAATAACGGGGAAATCCGTATAACAGAATCCATCTATCTACGACTCATTCTTTTTATCCTATAGCGGTTGTGCCGGTACATTGGGCACTACCTAATATAATAATAGTAGAGTGACAAGGAGTTTAAGGCTCAATAAGCATGGCTTGGGTTTGCACACAAGGACGGGGATCTAATAAATATAAGTGTAAGGCTTGATCATTGGACTAATGCAATATTAACCTATGGGTTATAGCGATAATTTATTCAAAACATGGGCTCAAATATGATCAACTGTTTCCACAGAGGTGGTCGATGACTTGCCTTGCTCAGCAAAGGGTGAAGGTGGAACCTCGGGATAGAACTCCGGATCTTTGACGACGTCGTAGTCTTCTTGATACGGAAAAGTAAATAAACATTCAATAAACAATCCAAAACAAACAACCATACTAACATACATGTTTATGTTGGATTAAGTAAAGGAGATAGAGTCTTAACTTTTAGGGTTTTGTTACTTAAACATTTAAGATTAATTTTTAATGAGATTTCTTAATTTTTATAGCTTGATATAATTATTCTTCCTAAGGGGGTTTTATTTCTCCCTTTTTAAAGTTGAAGTAAAAAGTTATAAAATGACCTTAATGTTTTTATGGCATTAATATAGTGAAATTAGGTTATTTAGATCTTCTGAAGTTTGTTATATAAGTTTTAGGATAGTTTCATAAAGGGTTGACTTTTTCTTAAATGCCTTAATTAAATGTCCTAAAAGGGCCTTTGCAATATCATTTAATGGAATAAATTGGACAAGATGAATATTCTATTTTTATTAAAAATAGTGAACTCAAGTGGTTAGGTTTTCTGAAGTTATTATATAAGTTGTCATGACATTCTTATAAAGTGTTTAACTTTTATTATATGAATTACTTAATTTATCCTACAAGGGCTTTTGCAATATTAGTTAATAGATTAAAGTAGGCATAGTGAACATGTTTATTTTTGTTGCATTAAAACAGTAGAATAAATTCATTAAGTCCTCTGAATTTATTGAATAAGTATTCATGATATTTTTGTAAAGGGTTGCATTTTTATCATATGAGTTAATCATTTATTTTAAAGGGCCTTGAAAATGTTATTTAATAAAATGAAATGGGCAAAATGAATCATTATATTTTTATTGGCTTATAAACAGTGTAAGGGAGTCATTGTGTCCCCAGAAATTAATATATATCTTTTTTTAAGGATTTTTCTGGATTATTTAAATGTAATATGATTTAAGTCCTAAAGGGGACTTAGAAATGTAATTCAATAAAATGTCATGGACAAAATGGTTATTCCATTTTTATTGTATTAACAACAGTGAAATGGGGCCATTATATCTTATGAAATTAATTTATAAATTTTTAAGGGTTTATCTGAATTATTTAATTAAAGTATTAATTAAACCCTAAAGGGGAATTCTCTTCATTATTTAATAAGATTATTATATGCCAAGTAAACATATTGTTTTTATTGCATGAAAGTGTGGAGAATAAAAAGATAAATTTTCCAGAATTAAAATGGTGAAATTTGGAGTTAATTTGAGCAAGATATGAATTTTGGAAGTTTAAACCATTTTTTTGAATTTTATTTAAACCAGAAATCAGTCTCTGGTCCACGGTGAGCCAGGCCCACGATGGACCAGCGACTGCACGCGTGAGCCGGGCCAGTCAGGACCGTTGGATCCAGATCCAACGGGTGGTCGCGGATCGGGGCGCTTAAGTGGCGATCGACGGCTCAGGGAGCCCGATACCCCTTTGACTGAGTCGACGGCCCAGATTAAACCCGAGGGGTTTTAATCCTAGCCGTCCATCTCAGATCAGAGGGTTCGGTGTCCGTCCGGCACGCGCACGGCACGGGGGAAGGCTAAGGCCTTCGTCCCTGGCTCCGGCCGAGCGGCGGTGAGCTCCGGCGATGGCGTGCGGTGGCCCAATGCCCTCGGTGTTGGCAAAAATGGAAAGAGGAGGGGAAGGGGGTCACGACTGTACCAGAGCCGGCGGAGAAAGGTGACCGGCGGCGACCCGGCGAGAGGGGGCGGCGAGGTTCTCGGGTCCAATGGCGACGACGAGTTCCGGTAGTGCTTCGATCCAACGGAGGTGGGGCCAAGGCACAGGGCGTGATGGCGGTCCTGACGGGGGCGGCGGCGAGGGCGGCGATGGCTCGAAGCGCCGGCGAGGGCCTGCCGGAGTTGTAGCAGGGCAAAAGAGCTAAAAACCGAAGGGGCGGCTCGGGAAGGCGTGGCTAGGCTAATTGTGGGTGGCCTGAGCTGCGGTGAAGGCCAGAGTTTAAATAGGACTGCCGGCGGTGTGGATTTGGAAGGTGAACCGAGGAAACCCGAAGGTTTCCAATCTTGTGCCGGCAAGCATTCCATGCGCGCGGATACCTTGAACCGAGACGAGATTGTGTCGGGTTTATGGGGGAAAGTGTTCACCGGAGTATGGCAAGTCTCGGCAGGGGATCAATTTGGCAGATCCGGGCGGGATATGGCGGCCGGCGGCGAAAAAGGCAAGGGAGGAGCGCCGGCAAAAGGAAAGGGGAAAACTACCATCGAGGAAGACGACCCTGACAGGTGGGTCCCACCTGTCAGTGAGCGCGCGCGGAGGAGTGAGGGAATGACGAGCGAGCCCGGAGTGGCAGCGGAGGGGCGTCGGTGGCTGCCAGGTGGGGCCGTCCGAGGCGCGGGAAAGGAGAGAGGCGGGGGTCGGCGCCGACAGGCTGGCCCCGCCTGTCAGCGAGAGAGGCTGCGTTGGGCTGGGCCGAAAGGCCTTTGGAGGAGAATTCAGGGTTTCGGCCCAATAAGAATTTAAATTCTTTTATAATTAATTTAATTCCAGAAATTGGTTTATTTGTTTAAGGCTTGAAGCACTGTTGATAAAATTTTGTAAAAATTCTCAAAAATATTTCTTGGCCTCTAGTTTATCCCATAAAATTTTCAAGTCCAAATTTTGAATATTTGTCTCTGTTTGGCTTTAATAAGGCTCTTTTACGAGTTTTCTTTAATAATAAAATTCAGAAATTCATTTAATATTATTTTTCCTTTATTTTATTCCCTTTTAATTTTGGGGCTGTTACAATCCTATCCCCCTTACAGAGAATCTCGTCCTCGAGATTCGAAGCGATCCTCGGGAAAACTAAGGGACTGAGTTCTACTGGTGCTCTGGGTTAGGAGGAGGAGTTACATCAGAAGTAGGCAAGGCGATCTCCGGATCTGGGTTGGTTGAGACCAAATTGGGAGTGTCTTCGGTTGTATCTGGTTTCTCTTTGTGGTGATCTAGAGTATGTCCCTCTGGTTTTGGAATGGAGGATGGCACCCGCTTGGGGTAGGGGCACTTGTTGGCGTAGTGGCCTCCTTGGCGACAGTTGTAGCACACAATCGGCTTGCCGTTCCTGTCCCTCTTGTATCCGGTAGCTTGTGTTGGTGTCTTTCTGGCTGGCGGTGCTTGGGGTGGGATGTCTGTGCTTGGCCCTCCGAGGGTGGTTCGTGGCTTGGCAGGGGTTGGGGCTTGAGGTGGAATCACTCTGGTTTCTGGTATAATTGCTTCATTCACCAATCTTTGAAAGTTGGTGAAGTCCCCGTGGATTAGTTGAAGGGAGAGCTCGTGTTGGTGTTGTTGGAAATGGAACAACTGTGCCTGCTGCTCTTGCATCTGCTTTTGTTGTTGTTGCATCTGGGTAAGCAGTGTGGCGATCAGTTGATTCTGTTTTGTCATCATCTCCGCAAGTGTGGGATGATAGACAACAGGGGTCTGCTGGTGTCCAGCTGCACCCCACTGAGGCAGGTTGCCTGAGGTGTTTCCATCGTGTGGGGCTTCTGATCCTTGGTTATTGGCCATCCTGAAGTTGAAGGGTTCAAAAAGAAGGTGCCGTCATTAAGGAGAAATGGTTACTGATTTTTATTGCCTAAGATGGATAATTTGACCTAGATGCTTTATGTTAGTCTCTTATTACTTTCATACTCATGCCCTATATCATTTTTAATATAAATGATTTATCATGTATTTTATTCACTCAGCATTCGTGTTGTATTATATTTTATTAATTTGTGTTTTAGAGGTTTAAGATGAAGTGATGTTGATTATATCTCATTGAATTCCTTGGTACCAAAATTCCAGAAAAAAATTTGGATCACAAACTGATGCTTAGGAGAATTTTTAGGAAAAATACTCTAGCTAATTTTAAATGAAATTTTTAGGCCCATATTTTAGCTTTCCTCTTTCTTGATGTATAGGGAATCCTTTCCATGAAATTTATTTATTAATTTATTTTATTTTTAATGCCTGGCGAAAATCAAGGTGTTACAATCCTAACTTCCTTAATAAGAATCTCGTCCCGAGATTCGGAAAGGCTAGAAGTAGAAGGTTAAAGATAGGCTTCAAGTCTGCGTTTTCATAGATTGAGCTTGGCTAAGTTAGGGCTTTCTTGACAACTTGTCTTGACTTCATGATTGGAGTTGATCTCGCAGAACGGCGACGAACGAATCATATAGAGTTAAATCTTAGAGATAGATTCTCTTCTTTAGATTGGGGTTATGATTCAATAGGTCTAGGAGGAGGAGGGAAATGATTTTAAGCTTTATTTCAAATTGTATCGTTCTTGCGATTACATTTATTTTTATTTTTATTTAATCTTCCCTCATGTCTTATATTCGACATGGGTGGCAATACAAGCAAGTAAAAGAAAACAATCAGTCGTAAAACTACGTCTACGGTAGCTCAGGGGACGGCTCGATCACGGGCTCGTGGGAGACGGTCGGGGTCGAGGAACTTGACGGTCCGGCGGGTGGAGCACTGTGGGAGATCCTCTTGGGCCTCACGGTGGGGATCCGAAGGGGTTTCTTCTTGCGAGGCAGAAGAGGTGCGATCTCCTCAAGATCCTTCTTCAAGTCTTTGAGCTGCTGACGGAGCTGGGTATTGACCATGGCGCCCTAGCGTAGGAGCTCGTTCTGACGCCTCAATTCCTCCACCTCGAGGGTCAGCTGGGGGTTCTGCTCAAGCTGTCGACGGAGCTCGGCGTTCTCGCGGGTCAGGTTCTCTGAAGTGTGGCGGTAGAAGTCGATGGTGTCGTGCTGGCTATCTGCGTCGAGGACGGCCTCCGTGTGGAGGTTGTCCATGGCCTCCAAGAGTCTCATGGTGCGGGCGATGGCGGAGTTGTCCTGAGGGAGGGAGTTGATGTAGATGCTGCGGTGACTCCCGGGTGTGCGCATGGGCATGAAGCGGTAGATGGTGTCGCGAAGGTGGCAGTCGTAGACCAGTCGAAGCTCGGCGAGGGACTGAAGAGCGGCTCGCTGGCTGGCCACCACGAACGAAGGTCCTCCGACTCCATGGGTGTAGAAGGGTGGCTGCGTGGAGGAGGGGCGGATAACAACCGTGACCTCGCAGTAGCTCTCGCTCGCATTGGGAAAGATCCCGTGGAACGTAGGCTCATGATTGGAGTTGTTCTCGCAGAACGGCGACGAACGAATCACGTTGACTTGAAATTAGAGGTAGATTCTCTCCTTTAGATTGGGATTATGATCTAATAGGTCTAGGGAAATGATATTAAGCTTTATTTCAAAATGTATCGTTCTTGCGATTACATTTATGTTTATTTTTATTTAATCTTTACTCATGTCTTATATTCGACATGGGTGGCAATACAAGCAAGTAAAAGAAAACAATTAGTCGTAAAACTACGTCTACGGTAGCTCAGGGGACGACTCGATCACGGGCTCGTGGGAGACGGTCGGGGTTGAGGAACTTGTTGGTCCTGCGGGTGGAGCACTACGGGAAATCCTCTTGGGCTTCACGGTGGGGATCCGAAGGGGTTTCTTCTTGCGAGGCGGAAGCGGTGCGATCTCCTCAAGATCCTTCTTCAAGTTTTTGAGCTGCTGGCGGAGTTGGGTGTTGATTATGGCGCCTTGGCGTAGAAGCTCATTCTGATGCCTCAACTCTTCTACCTCGAGAGACAGCTGGGGGTTCTGCTGGACTTGTCGACGGAGCTCAGCATTCTCGCGGGCTAGGTTCTCCGAGGTATGGCGGTAGAAGTCGATGGTGTCGTGCTGACTATCTGCGTCGAGGACGGCCTCCGTGTGAAGGTTGTCCATAGCCTCCAAGAGTCTCATGGTGCGGGCGATGGCGGAGTTGTCCTGAGGGAGGGAGTTGATGTAGATGCTGCGGTGACTCCCGGGTGTGCGCATGGGCATGAAGCGGTAGATGGTGTCGCGAAGGTGGCAGTCGTAGACCAGTCGAAGCTCGGCGAGGGACTGAAGAGCGGCTCGCTGGCTGGCCACCACGAACGAAGGTCCTCCGACTCCATGGGTGTAGAAGGGTGGCTGCGTGGAGGAGGGGCGGATAACAACCGTGACCTCGCAGTAGCTCTCGCTCGCATCGGGAAAGATCCCGTGGAACGCAGGCTCATGGGGAAACCCCAAGAAGTCGACGAGCACGCGAAGCTCGCGGATGAATCCGGCCTCGTCACGAAGAGTCCCGCTCATGGTATGGACCGGCATCTACAAAAGAGGGAAATTTTTGTGAAAACTTCAGAAGATGAGAAGATAAGCAGTTTGTAAGAAAATATGGTTAATATAAGTCCTAGGGTCAGGTCTGTTTGGCTTCCTACAGTCAAGTCGGCTCTGATACCATCTTGTCGCGCCCCGATTTAATAAATCAGGACTTTATTGAAATTCCATAGAAAATCAATAAAACAAGACGTTCATCATGCGACCGCGTACAATACGGGCAATCATTCACGGTTCGTAGACCGCATTAATACAAAAGTGAATAAAGATGAAGAGAAACTAATAAAATAAGGGTCCTAGATGAACGCCTCCTTCCAGTCTCGCCTTGACTGGGTCGCTACTCCAGACCTTCATCCTCCTCGTAGTAGACTGGCTCTGATGGTGTAAGCCAACGGGGTGAGTACAGATGTACTCAGCAAGCCACCGAATGCAGATATAATGCAAGGTAACAACAAGGGAGAAAGTGGCTAGTTTTGCGGAAAAGCATAATTGTAAAGCATTAAGTGTGATCAATTTATTAGTACTGAAATGTAAACATGCGTATGCATCATCATCTTCTAACTCGAGGAGTGCGTTTCACCTCCTCGCACAACAGTCCTTACATGCCATGAATAACTCAAACATTCAAACAATTGTAAACTAACTGCGAGTAGTCACACAACCCGCCCTTGACCGTGGGCTCGGCTTTTCGAAAAGATTGAATTACTCTGATCAGAGATGTACCACTGTACCCACAAGGCACGCACTCATCACTTACACCAAAGTGTAACGAGATGACCCATTTCACGGGAACTCGTGCCAAAACCTTCCATATGGTCTTCCCCGACTCAACAGCACCCTCTTATAGGTTTCATATGGTGTCCCGACGCGTCGGTGCCCCACCATACCCCCCCTTGAGCCTCCTTTGGTACAAGTCGCCCGCAGGCTAGCCCCTTGCCCCCTCCACTATGGTGCCGAGAGACGGAGTGTTCCACACTTCCAGTTAGGACTTACCCATTAGACTTGTGGTTGGTACGGAAGTGCTTTGCAACAGATCCCGCAGACCGGTCCTTATAGTGCCCCGGGTGCGACCAACCAGTTTCCGAGCTTGCACCCGGAACCCACCATACTTATAACATAGCCTACTCCAACAGAGTCCAGAGACAAGAATAACGGGGAAATCTGTATAACAGAATCCATCTATCTACGACTCATTCTTTTTATCCTATAGCGGTTGTGCCGGTACATTGGGCACTACCTAATATAATAATAGTAGAGTGACAAGGAGTTTAAGGCTCAATAAGCATGGCTTGGGTTTGCACACAAGGACGGGGATCTAATAAATATAAGTGTAAGGCTTGATCATTGGACTAATGCAATATTAACCTATGGGTTATAGCGATAATTTATTCAAAACATGGGCTCAAATATGATCAACTGTTTCCACAGAGGTGGTCGATGACTTGCCTTGCTCAGCAAAGGGTGAAGGTGGAACCTCGGGATAGAACTCCGGATCTTTGACGACGTCGTAGTCTTCTTGATACGGAAAAGTAAATAAAACATTCAATAAACAATCCAAAACAAACAACCATACTAACATACATGTTTATGTTGGATTAAGTAAAGGAGATAGAGTCTTAACTTTTAGGGTTTTGTTACTTAAACATTTAAGATTAATTTTAATGAGATTCCTTAATTTTTATAGCTTGATATAATTATTCTTCCTAAGGGGGTTTTATTTCTCCCTTTTTAAAGTTGAAGTAAAAAGTTATAAAATGACTTTAATGTTTTTATGGCATTAATATAGTGACATTAGGTTATTTAGATCTTCTGAAGTTTGTTATATAAGTTTTAGGATAGTTTCATAAAGGGTTGACTTTTTCTTAAATGCCTTAATTAAATGTCCTAAAAGGGCCTTTGCAATATCATTTAATGGAATAAATTGGACAAGATGAATATTCTATTTTTATTAAAAATAGTGAACTCAAGTGGTTAGGTTTTCTGAAGTTATTATATAAGTTGTCATGACATTCTTATAAAGTGTTTAACTTTTATTATATGAATTACTTAATTTATCCTACAAGGGCTTTTGCAATATTAGTTAATAGATTAAAGTAGGCATAGTGAACATGTTTATTTTTGTTGCATTAAAACAGTAGAATAAATTCATTAAGTCCTCTGAATTTATTGAATAAGTATTCATGATATTTTTGTAAAGGGTTGCATTTTTATCATATGAGTTAATCATTTATTTTAAAGGGCCTTGAAAATGTTATTTAATAAAATGAAATGGGCAAAATGAATCATTATATTTTTATTGGCTTATAAACAGTGTAAGGGAGTCATTGTGTCCCCAGAAATTAATATATATCTTTTTTAAGGATTTTTCTGGATTATTTAAATGTAATATGATTTAAGTCCTAAAGGGGACTTAGAAATGTAATTCAATAAAATGTCATGGACAAAATGGTTATTCCATTTTTATTGTATTAACAACAGTGAAATGGGGCCATTATATCTTATGAAATTAATTTATAAATTTTTAAGGGTTTATCTGAATTATTTAATTAAAGTATTAATTAAACCCTAAAGGGGAATTCTCTTCATTATTTAATAAGATTATTATATGCCAAGTAAACATATTGTTTTTATTGCATGAAAGTGTGGAGAATAAAAGATAAATTTTCCAGAATTAAAATGGTGAAATTTGGAGTTAATTTGAGCAAGATATGAATTTTGGAAGTTTAAACCATTTTTCTGAATTTTATTTAAACCAGAAATCAGTCTCTGGTCCACGGTGAGCCAGGCCCACGGTGGACCAGCGACTGCACGCGTGAGCCGGGCCAGTCAGGACCGTTGGATCCAGATCCAACAGGTGGTCGCGGATCGGGGCGCTTAAGTGGCGATCGACGGCTCAGGGAGCCCGATACCCCTTTGACTGAGTCGACGGCCCAGATTAAACCCGAGGGGTTTTAATCCTAGCCGTCCATCTCAGATCAGAGGGTTCGGTGTCCGTCCGGCACGCGCACAGCACGGGGGAAGGCTAAGGCCTTCGTCCCTTGCTCCGGCCGAGCGGCGGTGAGCTCCGGCGATGGCGTGCGGCGGCCCAATGCCCTCGGTGTTGGCAAAAATGGAAAGAGGAGGGGAAGGGGGTCACGACTGTACCAGAGCCGGCGGAGAAAGGTGACCGGCGGCGACCCGGCGAGAGGGGGCGGCGAGGTTCTCGGGTCCAATGGCGACGACGAGTTCCGGTAGTGCTTCGGTCCAACGGAGGTGGGGCCGAGGCACAGGGCGTGATGGCGGTCCTGACGGGGGCGGCGGCGAGGGCGGCGATGGCTCGAAGCGCCGGCGAGGGCCTGCCGGAGTTGTAGCAGGGCAAAAGAGCTAAAAACCGAAGGGGCGGCTCGGGAAGGCGTGGCTAGGCTAATTGTGGGTGGCCTGAGCTGCGGTGAAGGCCAGAGTTTAAATAGGACCGCCGGCGGTGTGGATTTGGAAGGTGAACCGAGGAAACCCGAAGGTTTCCAATCTTGTGCCGGCAAGCATTCCATGCGCGCGGATACCTTGAACCGAGACGAGATTGTGTCGGGTTTATGGGGGAAAGTGTTCACCGGAGTATGGCAAGTCTCGGCAGGGGATCAATTTGGCAGATCCGGGCGGGATATGGCGGCCGGCGGCGAAAAAGGCAAGGGAGGAGCGCCGGCAAAAGGAAAGGGGAAAACTACCATCGAGGAAGACGACCCTGACAGGTGGGTCCCACCTGTCAGTGAGCGCGCGCGAAGGAGTGAGGGAATGACGAGCGGGCCCGGAGTGGCAGCGGAGGGGCGTCGGTGGCTGCCAGGTGGGGCCGTCCGAGGCGCGGGAGAGGAGAGAGGCGGGGGTCGGCGCCGACAGGCTGGCCCCGCCTGTCAGCGAGAGAGGCTGCGTTGGGCTGGGCCGAAAGGCCTTTGGAGGAGAATTCAGGGTTTCGGCCCAATAAGAATTTAAATTCTTTTTATAATTAATTTAATTCCAGAAATTGGTTTATTTGTTTAAGGCTTGAAGCACTGTTGATAAAATTTTGTAAAAATTCTCAAAAATATTTCTTGGCCTCTAGTTTATCCCATAAAATTTTCAAGTCCAAATTTTGAATATTTGTCTCTGTTTGGCTTTAATAAGGCTCTTTTACGAGTTTTCTTTAATAATAAAATTCAGAAATTCATTTAATATTATTTTTCCTTTATTTTATTCCCTTTTAATTTTGGGGCTGTTACAAACTCTCACAGACTCCTTGGGTTTTCTCTGAGTGGTTTTCTTGGGAGGATTTTTCTTGGCAGGAGGAGTGGTTTTCTTTGGTGGATGGATAGGCTTTTTGGCTGGTGGGGTGTCTAACAGAGCTCTCTCTTTCTCTAGGGTAGTGGGAGAGGTGAAAACAGTTTTGGTCTTACTGTCTGAAGGTATCCTCTCAAAACCCAAACCTAGAGCTACCCCTGCTCTGTCAGCACACAATTTGGTCTTGGCCAAGAGCAAATCCATCATACCCTTTCCCTCAGTGCATTTGTTAACCACGGAAAGGAGGTATTCATTTTCAGACATGAGGTTTTCAGCTCGCTCTCTGACAGTGCCTAGCTGGTCCTTAAGGGTGATGCAAGTGTCACACACAGGCTGCACATCCTTAGAACTACCGGCCCTCTCCAATCTAGCCTCTAAATCATGAACATGCTTATCACGTAAATTAATGCTTTCGCGTAATAAAGAGCAGTTCATGCAATAAATAACATCATGAGGTCTAGAATCTACCTCCAAAAGCTGCTTCTGTGCAGTCTAAAGCTCAGAAAGAGTTTGAGCATGAACAGAACGCAACTGAGCAAGCTCACTCATGACAACAGAACATGATTCACATTCAGCATCATCAAATTTAGACTTAAGCATGGCATATTCAGTAGAAACATTTTCTAGCCTAAGTCTAAGGTCTTTTCTTTCTCTAGCGGCTTGCACAAGTAATCTATCCTGACCAAGCACTACTTCATTCAGCTCATCTAATTTAATTAGTAGCTGGTCAGATGATAGGTTTACCTCAGATGAGTGAAGCTCATCGCCGCTGTGATCGCTGTCGGCCATGAAGCAAAGGCCGGTGAAGTCTCGTCCCTTCTTGTCCTTCTTGTCCTCCTTCCTTGGGGACTCCTCCTCCTCAGAGCTCGACTCCTCGGTTGAGGACGTGTCGATGCCGCTGAGAGAAGCAACAAAACCTCTGGAAGCGGCCTTGGCTACTTTCTTAGCCATCTTGCCGCGCTTGCCCTTCACAAAAGGCTTCCTCTCCTTTTTGTGGTATTTGGGGCGCTCACTCTCATCTCTCTTTTTGAGCTTGGGGCAATTGGCCTTAATATGAGAGGTGTCGCCACATTCATAGCAACCACTAAAACCACTTATCCTCTGATCCCGTCTCTCATGATGAAAGCGGGTGAACCTCCGGGCAATGAGAGCAAGATCATCATCAGCTAGAGTGTCCACCTGCTCCTTTGTGACGGAGACCAGAGAGGACAAAGCAAAACCATCTGCAAAAACACAAGTACTATATGTGCTTGGTTCTGCAGTGGTGCCACGGCTAGTGCTAGAAACCAATGCCAATGGCTGTGGCAAAGAGCTTCTGTGCACTGCAAGAGATGCCTTGGCAATCTCTGTGGACTTCAGCTTGCTAAAGAGTTCATCACAGGTCAATGTGTCATAACCTGTGGACTCCTCAATGCTGGATATCTTTACTTCCCATATGCTACGGTCAAGAGCATAGAGAAGCTTGATAGCCCTATCATGATCATTGTAAGCAAGCGTCCCGTTGGATCGCAAGTTACTCACTATCGCGTCAAAGCGAGAAAACATGGCATCTATAGATTCACCAGGTGCCTGCACAAACAGCTGATACTGTTGATTGTAGGTGCTTTGGCGCCTGGCCTTAATCTGAGTAGAGCCCTCATGAAAGACATCGAGCGTTGTCCAAATCTCCCTAGCAGTCCTAAGGTGCTGCACCCTATCGAACTCACTTCTACTCAAACCGATGAACAGTATGTTTCTTGCCTTGGAATTGGCATTATACTGATCCTTCTCAGTCTGAGAGGTGCGAGTCTCAGGGATGGAGTATTGTGAGTCCACAATCTCCCAAATTGCATTTCCTTGGCTTAACAAGTAAGCCTCCATGCGCACCTTCCAGTATGCGAAATCTGTCCCATCGAACAGAGGAATTTTACTGCCTCTATCCATGTCGCCAACAGATCATAAAACCGGTTAAGGTCAACTGGTGATCTTAACCTGCTCTGATACCAATTGTTGGACCGGAAATGGCGACCAGAGGGGGGGTGAATGGGAGCTTTTAAAAATTCGGGCTAGAAACTAGCCTTCGGTTTCAGTTCTGTCTTCTGCGGAACAGGCTTCGAACACTACCTTCGAAGGTCTGGTTCGGAGGTACTTCGACACCTTCGAACACAGGCTTCGGAGGAGCAAAAGTTCGAAGCCAAGAAGACTTCGCTCCACTTACAACCCTCGAAAATCTACTCTGCTAAGTCAGTGCAGGCTTCGCACTTCACCCTTCGCAAGAGTGGACACCCCTCTGAGGACTTCGACCTAGTACGTGGCAGCAGCAACTGGTGTTGGGCTTCGTACACGAAGGTCTACACGCACACAACCAGACTACACTAAGGGCTTCGACACAAGAACCAAAACGGGCCTCGGTCAGGGCTCCGCTAGTAAGCAGCGAGGTCTCGCCTCGTGTTACACAGAGCGAACGCACACTGACAAAACACACTTCGCACAAAAACAACCTTCGCCTCAACAGGCTTCGGTGCACTACAACAGGCGAGGTATGTAACGCGAGCTCAAGCAAAAAGCACAGGAAGAAGGGCTTCGCCGCTTGAACAAGGAACACAAAATAGATTGAACTCTAGATGAAATACAACGAAGTGTGTGGCTACAGGAGCTCAACAGTAAATGCTCAAAGTGTTAAATGTTACCTACCGAGCCCCCATATTTATAGCCCACAGTTCACCCAAAGGAAATGACTACACTACCCCTAGGGTTTACATTGATTTTGACTCTACAGAACTAAGGGGTACAAAAGGTAGTCCACCTTTATTCTGGAGGCTTCTCTGTCAGCTTTGTAGAGGGGACAGTGTCAGCCTTTTACAGAACAGACAGTGTCAGCCTTTGCAGTCTTTTGACCTTCTGGAATCCTCCCTTCGCACGCAAGGGTGCGGTAGCTTTGGTGAGAAGCCTGAAGCCTGTTGGCCTTCGCTTCACCGAAGTCAGCCTCTGATACAGTGACGGTTTTGAGCCGAAGCCGTCAAAGCCCTTGGGCCTTCGCACCAACACCTCCGGAGTGGACCACCACGGCTTCGCAGCTACTCACAGCTCGAACTCCGTCAGTCCGTGTACCGAAGCCATGCAGGCCGAAGCACCTCAAGTCAACCTTGCTCCGGAGCTAGCCTTGCTTCGAAGCATTCCACCCTCCAAAGCCCCACCTTCGGAGTACCATCCTTCGAAGTCCCTCCTTCGTCCAAGGCCTCCGCATGAAGCATTCCATGAGCCCTTCGTCGCAGTGTCTCTCCCCGAGCACACTCCTCGACGAGCCTCACCCGGACCATGCCTTCGATGCGCCTCGACTTCTGAGACCTTCGTCGGGTACCTTCGAATGTCTCCATCCGGAGCACACTTCGAACCCTTGCCTCCGCAGAGGACTTGATCCAACCAACTCCGAAGTCACTCCATTCGGAGTACCTTCGAAGTGCCTCGCCTCCGAGGACTTTGTCTCGGAGTACCTTCACCAGGAGCCACGCTCCGCACTCTCTGCCTTCACCTGGCACGCCTCGACCTGAGGACCGACCCGGACCACCTTCGCAGCCACCGTGACGGAGCTCCCCGCTCCCCTAGCATCAAGCCTCCCGCTCGACCCAGGTTCACCTGCTGCGAACCTTGTCCGTCGCCTCCGAAGTCCCTGCGCACCACAGACAAGCAAACAAGTGTTTCCAGTACTCCGGAGACCTCTCCGGGTTAGCAACCTCCGGCACACACTCTGGTGTACCGCCCAAAGTACCGAAGCCCCTTCGGTACAAACCCAATCATTGTGTACTGTCGGACCCCACCGACAGGCACACTCCGCTGCACAGCTGCAGCAAGCAAACACCGAACATACTTCGGTGAGACCACCTCCGAACACACTTCGGAGGTCCAACCTCCGAACACCCTTCGGAGGTACCCCTTCGAACAGAGGGTAAAAAGCATGTCAATCACTCATCACAAAACACCGAAACCAACCCTTGGTTTCTCATATATATTTAACCTGGCTCAAAAAATATGCATCATTATGCAAAATTACACATGCATTTTATATTTGAAATATTTATCAAGTTACATATAGTTCTGCAACTTCAAACTAATCAATCAAATATTTATCATGTTACTAGCTAGATCTGGAACAGGCTATGGCACCAGCAAAGGGGAGAAGAAGTTCATGGGAAAGAAAGTAACAACTCCATAATTATGGAAAGATCACCGAAGATAAAGAGAAGAGGTATATCATCTTTTAAGTTGAGAAAATAAATGAAAATAGAAATGTGGATGGAAGTTAAAAAAAGCCGACAGAAATTTGTTATTTTTCTGTAGTGGTTGGGCTGATGGGGCGGCCTTGATTTTTTTTATTTGAACTTTATAAAAATTTAATATTTTATAAAAAAAACACCATGAATCTTCATAAGTCATCTATTATTTCATAGAATTTTTTGGATTTTTTATTCAAATTTCAATTTTGAAACGAAACCACATTTATAGTAAATGTCCTGCTCCCTCTCTTCATGTGCTGGAAGAACACGAAATCATCGATAATCTTTGACAAGTTTGGATATCGATTAAAATAAAATTAAGAGCACTTGATGTACGCTTGACGGCTTATTAATCAGCCGATGGACGCTAATCCGAAAGTTAACGGAGTCCTGGTGAAGAAGTCCGAAACCCGAATGGAGTTCCAGACTTCCAGCTGCATAAATTGCCCTACTAGTGGAGGAAGGCGGCACAAAATATAGTTGGCGTAAGAGATTACGCTAACCGGTTTAAAGAATCAGAAAGATTAACAAACGGAGTATCTGTTTATGAGGATTATTTCAAGCCTCCGAATAGGATAATAGGTTGAGATAGTTCGAAGTGTGTATTAAATATCTGAGTATTTGATACCTTTTACAGAAAGAAAATGGTATTTATAGACGGAATACATTAGGAAAAAACTCATTTACCCTCTAATTACAACCGACTTAGAAAATACTGTTTAATATTCTTCGTAGGGTTAAAAGAGTAAAAGTTTAGTCTAATCAGTGAGAAGATAATCTGTTGGACCGGAAACGGCGACCAGAGGGGGGGTGAATGGGAGCTTTTAAAATTTAGGGCTAAAAACTTAGCCTTCGGTTCTGTTCTGTCTTCTGCGGAACAGGCTTCGAACACTACCTTCGAAGGTCTGGTTCGGAGGTACTTCGACAGCTCCGAACACAGGCTTCGCAGGAGCAAAAGTTCGAAGCCAAGAAGACTTCGCTCCACTAACACCCTTCGAAAATCTACTCTGCTTAGTCAGTGCGGGCTTCGCACACGAGGTGCTACGAGCAGGCTTCGCACTTCACCCTTCGCAAGAGTGGACAGCCCTCTGAGGACTTCGACCAAGTACTTAGCGACAGCAACTGGTGCTGGGCTTCGTACGCGAAGGTCTACACGCACACAAAACGGACTTCGCTAAGGGCTTCGACACAGGAAGCAAAACGGGATACTACCAGGGCTTCGCTAGTAAGCAGCGAGGTCTTGCCTCGTGTTACACAGAGCGACAGCACACTGAAAAGCACACTTCGCCAGAAAAACACCCTTCGCCAAGACAGGCTTCGGTGAACTAAAAACTAGCGAGGTATGCAACGCGAGCTCAAGCAAAAAGCACAAGGAAGCAGGGCTTCGCCGCTTGAACAAGGAACACAAAATATATTGAACTCTGGATGAAAAACCAGCGAGGTCTGTGTACAGGAGCTCAACAGTAAATGCTCAAAGTGTTAAATGTTACCTACCGAGCCCCCATATTTATAGCCCATGGCTTCATCCTAAGGAAGTGACTACTTTACCCCTAGGGTTTACAACAGATTTGTCTCTACAAAACTAAGGGGTACAAAAGGTAGTCCACCTTTATTTTGGAGGCTTCTCTGTCAGCTGCAGAGGGGACAGTGTCAGCCTTTTCAGAACAGACAGTGTCAGCCTTTACAGTGTTGACTTCTGGAACCTCCCTTCGCACCGGAGGGTGCGGAAGCTTCGGCGAGAAGCCTGCAGCCTGTTGGCCTTCGCTTCGCCGAAGAAGTCCTTCGATACAGTGACGGTTTTGAGCCGAAGCCGTCAAAGCCCCTTGGGCCTTCGCACCACCACCTCCGGAGTGGACCACCACGGCTTCGCAGCTACTCCCAGCTTGAACACCGTCCGTCCGTGTACCGAAGCCATGCATGGCCGAAGTACCACAAGTCATCCTCACTCCGAAGCCCCACCTTCAGAGTACCACCCTTCGAAGTCCCTCCTTCGTCCAAGGCCTCCGCATGAAGCATTCCATGAGCACTTCGTCGCAGTGCCTCTCCCCGAGCACACTCCTCGACGAGCCTCACCCGGACCATGCCTTCGATGCACCTCGACTTCTGAGACCTTCGTCGGGTACCTTCGAGTGTCTCCCTCCGGAGCACACTTCGAACTCCTTGCCTCCGCAGAGGACTTGATCCACCAACTCCGAAGTCACTCCATTCGGAGTACCTTCGAAGTGCCTCACCTCCGAGGACTTGTCTCGGAGAACCTTCAGCCGGAGCTACACTCCGCACTCTCTGCCTTCACCTGGCACGCCTCGACCCGAGGACCAACCCGGACCACCTTCGCAGCCACCGTGACGGAGCTCCCCACTCCCCTAGCATCAAGCCTCCCGCTTGACCCAGGTTCACCCGGCTCGAACCTTGTCCGTCGCCTCCGAAGTCCCTGCGCACCACCGACAAGCAAACAAGTGTATCCAGTACTCCGGAGACCTCTCCGGGTTAGCAACCTCCGGCACA
This sequence comes from Zizania palustris, assembly GCA_019279435.1. Taxonomy (NCBI): domain Eukaryota; kingdom Viridiplantae; phylum Streptophyta; class Magnoliopsida; order Poales; family Poaceae; genus Zizania; species Zizania palustris. The sequence goes on from JAAALK010000283.1 coordinate 29,335,715, forward strand.
CACTCCGGTGTACCGCCCAAAGTACCGAAGCCATCGGTACGAACCCAGTCATCGCGTACTGTCGGACCCCTCCGACAGGTACACTCCGCTGCACAGCTGCAGCAAGCAAACACCGAACATACTCCGGTGCCACACCTCCGAACACCCTTCGGAGGTACCACCTCCGAAGCCCCTCCGGAGGTACCACCTCCGAAGCCCCTTCGGAGGTACCCTTCGAACAGAGGGTAAATAAACCTGTCAATCACTCATCACATACACCGAAACCACCCTTGGTTTCTCAATCTCCCCCTTGATGAGTGCATTGACAACCAAATCCAAGTTCAAGAAAATTTAAAAATTTCAGCACACAAGTGACCATAAAAACTCAGAAAAGAGCCAAATCATGTCACTTGATAAAAGAATTTTTCTCCCCCTTTGTAAAGGAGTAAAAGCCCCTTTGGCAAATCTCCCCTTAGAAAAAAACTCCCCCTGAGTTGAGCAAATTTTTCTCCCCCTTTATGTCAACAATCTCTCCCCCTTGAGAAATTATGCTTCTTACGGTAGAGAACATCGCAAAGCTCTCCCCCTTTGGCAATGCAAGCATCAAGGAGCATTCAAAAGATGCAAAGCTTCGAAATGAATAGAATTGCAAGGACATATAATGCAAAAATATGCCAAAATTAACACAAGTGATCATGTGCTCAGCTCAATTTAACAATCTGTGAAACAAGATGATGGCATGTGATTTTGTCATTTGGAGTAAAAGCATCACCACTTAATCACTGCAGCTAGCCAAGAGAAGGCAAGGACTGCGCAAAGCTAACAAATTCTACCCTAGACAGACAAGTCTTGTTCAAAAGGAGCTGTGAAAGCAAACTTGATGATCAATTAATTTTGCTGTTCTTTTTCTTAATGCCAGGGGTTATTTGTTTGTCCACCTTATACTTTCCAATCAAGCCAAGCCTAGGCATGAAAGCCATCTGAAGCTTAAGGCGGTGATTTTGGCAGACACTACACTATCCCAGTTCAGACCAAAGTGCAATGGTAAGCAGTCTAGAATAGTGTAGTGCGACAAACAAACCCTCCTAGATCTTTTCATTTAAACCAGGCAAATCATGGATTTTTGATTTTGATTCAGATGAATGAAATATTTTGATGAATATCCATGAATAAAAAACACAATTTTTCAAGTTGCAAATTTTAGCATCCAAGGAACAGTGTCTTGCTGTCAAGTAGATAAAAGATAGCTAAAAGCAGTCCAGCCTAAACAAGCTAGATACAAGATTATGCGGCGAGCAAGTTTCGATTTTTAGAAAATAAAACATCATGCACAATCAATGTTCCAGACATATTTCATAGAGCTGAGCTGTCATGATTTCTTTGAATTAAAAACAGGCATATAATAGCAAAAGATGTAAGTGCAATTCCACCCATAATGAGCATATGCAAGACAATTAAAATCAGCTCCCCCTCACAAAATGCCGTAGGGATGACAAATACCAAGTTCCCCACGCAAGAAAGCAAATCGAGAAGCATCGAGGGGTTTTGTAAAAATATCGGCAAGCTGGTGTTGGGTATCAACATATTGAAGTTCAATATCACCCTTCTCATTGTGATCTCTGAGAAAATGATACCGTACATCAATGTGTTTGGTTCTGGAGTGCTGAACCGGGTTGTTTGCAATACAAATAGCACTAGTGTTATCACAGAAAAGTGGAACACTCTTATAATCTAACCCGAAATCCCGCAAAGTGGAAACCATCCACAAAATCTGAGAGCAACAGCTAGCCGCAGCAACATATTCGGCCTCAGCCGTCGATTGTGCAACACTAGACTGTTTGCGGGAAGACCAGCAAACCAGAGACGTACCCATAAAATGACAAGTACCAGAGGTACTCTTCCTATCAATTCTACACCCAGCAAAATCCGCATCTGAATAACCTCTAAGACATAAAGATGAAGACGATGAATACCATATGCCAAATTCAAGGGTGTGCTTGAGATACCTTAGAATGCGCTTAACCGCTTGGCGGTGCGAAGCTCGTGGTGAAGCCTGAAAACGAGCGCACAGACACACAGCGAAGTGTATGTCCGGCCTCGTGGCAGTTAAGTAGAGGAGGGAGTCGATCATACTCCGGAACTCCTTCTGATCTACGGCTTCTCCATCTTCGTCAGGGTCCAATGCTACAGATGTAGCCATTGGAGTGGCGAGGGGCTTCGCATCGGACATGTCGAACTTCTTGAGCAGATCCTTGGTGTACTTTGTCTGGTGGACAAAAGTACCTTGTTTGCTTTGCTTGATTTGCAAACCAAGGAAAAAGGTGAGTTCACCCATCATCGACATTTCAAACTCCCTGCTCATGGTATCTGCAAACTCGGCAACTAAAGCATGAGAAGAGCCACCAAAGATGATATCATCCACATAAATCTGCACTAGGAGGAAATCTTTGCCATGCCTGAGAGTAAACAAAGTTTTATCAACAGAGCCCATCAAATACCCTCGCTCAAGCAGAAAAGACTTAAGTCTATCATACCAAGCCCGAGGGGCCTACTTGAGTCCATAAAGAGCCTTATGAAGTTTAAGGACTTTATGTGGGTACTTGGGGTTTTCAAAACCAGGGGGTTGTTTTACATAAACATCTTCACCTATGAAGCCATTAAGAAAAGCACTTTTGACATCCATTTGATAGAGTTTGAATCCCCGGGATGTCGCAAAGGCAAGCAAAATCCTAATGGCCTCAAGGCGAGCAACAGGTGCAAAAGTTTCAGTAAAATCAATCCCTTCTAGTTGAGAAAAGCCCTGAGCTACAAGTCTAGCCTTATTTCTAACAATTGTCCCATCCTCCCCTTGTTTATTTTTGAAAATCCATTTTGTTCCTATGAAATGAACATTTGGTGGAGGATCAACTAAAGTCCAGACTTGGTTTCTCTCAAAATTTTCAAGTTCCTCATGCATGGCATTGATCCAACTAGAATCAGAAAGTGCATGACTAACATCTAGAGGCTCGAAAGAAGCAACAAAAGCAGCATTAGTGAAATGGGCATGAGAACGAGTTACCCTTTGATCAAGCTCACCAATGATCTGCTCGGAAGGGTGCATCCTTTGAACATGATGTGGAGCCTCGCGGCGGGATGCAGTCTCCCCCTCAACTTGTGCGTTGGAGTGGTCCAAGATGACCGATGTCGAGGTAGTCGCTTCGGGACCTCGTGCCGAAGTAGTAGAAGCGGGGTCAGCTTCTGGGGTTGATGTCGAGGGTAGTAGGGGATCATCCTCGAATTCTCCGGGATCTTCGTCTTCGAATAAGGTCTGTTCCATGTCGTGTTCATTTGCCTGTTCAAGAGCAGAACTAACAGAGGGGGTTGATTCATCAAAAGTCACATCACATGACTCGATGACAGTGTTAGTCTCTAAATTATAAACACGATAAGAATGACCATGAGTAGTATAACCCAAAAAGATCCCATCAGAAGAGCGCGACTCAAATTTATCCAAGTTACCACGTTTTAGGATAAAGCAGCGACAGCCAAAAACTCGAAGATGAGTAACCTTGGGCTGTCTCCCAAAACGTAGCTCATAAGATGTCAAGTTTAAAATTGAGCGCAAGAAAATTCGGTTTGAGATGTAGCAAGCAGTGTTCATGGCCTCAGCCCAGAATTTTCTAGGAGTCCTATGCTCATCAAGCATCGTCCTAGCCATCTCAACCAAAGTGCGGTTCTTCCTCTCAACAACACCGTTCTGTTGAGGAACCCGCGGAGCAGAGAATTGATGTTCTATGCCATGCTCCATGCAAAAGTCAACAAAGAGACTATTTTTGAACTCAGTGCCATTATCGCTTCGAATGAATTTTAATGCACCAGGGAGTTCAGTGAACAGTCTCAAAGCCAAGCTCCGAAAGTGTGAAAACACTTCATCCTTGCTGGCAAGAAAGAAGACCCAAGAGTAGCGAGAGTAATCATCGACAATAACTAAAACATACCACTTGCCGCCTAAAGAACTAACCCGAGAAGGACCTACAGTGTCCATGTGGAGAAGTTCTCCGGGCTGTTCAGTCATCACTGTGGTGACTGGCGAATGTGAAGCGGCAATCATTTTTCCATGTCGACAAGGAGCGCAAACTAAATTCTTCTCAAACTTGAGCTTGGGCAATCCTCGGATCAAACCTAGGGCGCTCAGACGAGCGAGCAACTCAAAGCTCATATGCCCTAGTCTCCTATGCCACTTCCAAAGCTCAGAAGTCGAATGTGCAACAAGGCAATGAGAAGAACCAGATGACTCTGAAAAATCAGCTCCAAAAACTCTCCCAACCCTAAAGATCTTACACACAACAACGCCATCAGAATTGAGCACTTGCGAAGTATCGCGATGAAATCGCACTTCGAAGCCCTCATCAAGCAACTGAGATACAGACAACAAATTGTATCCCAGGTTCTCAACCAAAGCAACATCTTTGAGAGTGAAGTTCGAATTAATTCTTACCACACCTTTACCTTTCACTCTACTCCTTCGATTGTTTCCGAAGGTGATATGTTCCCTTTGCTTGGTTGTGGTGAGGCTGGAGAACCAAGCTGCATCTCCGGTCATGTGGCGCGAACACCCGGAGTCCATGATCCACGTGCCCTCCAAGCCTCGACCTGTCGCCTACACATGATAAAAACGTCTCGATCGCTCAGTGCTGGGGTGAGTAAAATAATGACGAGGCATCCAGCACTGAGTGACACGAGTAGTAGGCACAGTAAAGGTAGACGGTCTACGCACATAAAAATCAGAATGATGCAGAGTGCGAGGTCTACCTACATGCAAAGAACGCAAAGCATGTCGAGGTCTCCTACTCTGACGAGGTACAAGGATACTCGCCCGAGGTCTACCACCATATGGAACATGGTGAACACCTCGAGGAGCAAAACCTCTCCGAGAAGCACGAGGAGCCTCGAAAACAGGACGAGAGTAATACTCAGACTCATGCATACCTAAAGATGGGTAATGCCTGTCCTGATAGCTCATCGCATGTGCACGTCGCTCATCCTTGATGCGACGGAAACAGAAACCAATCAAATGACCCGCCTGCTGACAATAAGAATAATGAAACACTCTTCTGGGGGCCCTCTCATGGGTCATAGGAGCAACTCTCACAGGCTCCTTGGGTTTCTTCTGAGTGGTTTTCTTGGGAGGATTTTTCTTGGCAGGAGGAGTGGTTTTCTTTGGTGGATGGGTAGGCTTTTTGGCTGAAGGGGTGTCCAACAGAGCTCTCTCTTTCTCTAGAGTGGTAGGAGAGGTAAAAACAGTTTTGGTCTTACTGTCTGAAGCTATCCTCTCAAAACCCAAACCTAGAGCTACCCCGGCTCTGTCAGCACACAACTTGGTCTTGGCCAAGAGCAAATCCATCCTACCCTTTCCCTCAGTGCATTTATTAACCACGGAAAGAAGGTATTCATTTTCAGACATGAGGTTCTCAGCTCGCTCTCTAGCAGTGCCTAGCTGGTCCTTAAGGGTGATGCAAGTGTCACAAACAGGTTGCACATCCTTAGAACTACCGGCCCTCTCCAATCTAGCCTCTAAATCATGAACATGTTTATCACGTAAATTAATGCTACCGCGTAATAAAGAGCAGTTCATGCAATCAATAACATCATGAGGTCTAGAATCCACCTCCAAAAGCTGCTTCTGTGCAGTCTCAAGCTCAGAAAGAGTTTGAGCATGAACAGAACGCAACTGAGCAAGCTCACTCATGACAACAGAACATGATTCACATTCAGCATCATCAAATTTAGACTTAAGCATGGCATATTCAGTAGAAACATTTTCTAGCCTAAGTCTAAGGTCTTTTCTTTCTCTAGCGGCTTGCACAAGTAATCTATCCTGACCAAGCACTACTTCATTCAGCTCATCTAATTTAATTAGAAGCTGGTCAGATGATAGGTTTACCTCAGATGAGTCAAGCTCATCGCCGCTGTGATCGCTGTCGGCCATGAAGCAAAGGCCGGTGAAGTCACATCCCTTCTTGTCCTTCTTGTCCTCCTTCCTTGGGGACTCCTCCTCCTCAGAGCTCGACTCCTCAGTTGAGGAAGTGTCGATGTCACTGAGAGCAGCAACAAAGGCTCTGGAAGCGGCCTTGGCTACTTTCTTAGCCATCTTGCCGCGCTTGCCCTTCACAAAGGGCTTCCTCTCCTTTTTGTGGTATTTGGGGCGCTCACTCTCATCTCTCTTCTTGACCTTGGGGCAATTGGCCTTAATGTGAGAGGTGTCGCCACATTCATAGCAACCACTAAAACCACTTCTCCTCTGATCCCGTCTCTCATGATGAAAGCGGGTGAACCTCCGGGCAATGAGAGCAAGCTCATCATCAGCTAGAGTGTCCACCTGCTCCTTTGTGACGGAGACCAGGGAGGACAAAGCAAAACCATCTGCAAGAACACAAGTGCCTGATGTGCTTGGTTCTGCAGTGGTGCCACGGCTAGTGCTAGAAACCAACGCCAATGGCTGTGGCAAAGAGCTTCTGTGCACAGCAAGAGATGCCTTGGCAATCTCTGTGGACTTCAGCTTGCTAAAGAGTTCGTCACAGGTCAATGTGTCATAGCCTGTGGACTCCTCAATGCTGGATATCTTCACTTCCCATATGCTACGGACAAGAGCATAGAGAAGCTTGATAGCCCTATCGTGATCACTGTAAGCAAGCGTCCCGTTGGACCGCAAGTTACTCACTATCGCGTCAAAGCGAGAAAACATGGCATCTACAGATTCACCAGGTGCCTGCACAAACAGCTGATACTGTTGATTGTAGGTGCTTTGGCGCCTGGCCTTAATCTGAGCAGAGCCCTCATGAAAGACAGTGAGTGTTGTCCAAATCTCCCTAGCAGTCCTAAGGTGTTGCACCCTATCAAACTCACTCCGACTCAAACCAATGAACAGTATGTTCCTTGCCTTCGAGTTGGCAACATACTGATCTTTTTCAGTTTGAGTGGTGCGGGTATCAGGGATGGAGTATTGTGAGTCCACAATCTCCCAAATTGCATTTCCTTGGCTTAACAAGTAAGCCTCCATGCGCACCTTCCAGTATGCAAAATCTGTCCCATCGAATAGAGGAATTTTACTGCCTCTATCCATGTCGCCAACAGATCACAAAACCGGTTAAGGTCAACTGGTGATCTTAACCTGCTCTGATACCAATTGTTGGACCGGAAACGGCGACCAGAGGGGGGGTGAATGGGAGCTTTTAAAATTTCGGGCTAAAAACTTAGCCTTCGGTTCTGTTCTGTCTTCTGCGGAACAGGCTTCGAACACTACCTTCGAAGGTCTGGTTCGGAGGTACTTCGACAGCTCCGAACACAGGCTTCGCAGGAGCAAAAGTTCGAAGCCAAGAAGACTTCGCTCCACTAACACCCTTCGAAAATCTACTCTGCTTAGTCAGTGCGGGCTTCGCACACGAGGTGCTACGAGCAGGCTTCGCACTTCACCCTTCGCAAGAGTGGACAGCCCTCTGAGGACTTCGACCAAGTACTTAGCGACAGCAACTGGTGCTGGGCTTCGTACGCGAAGGTCTACACGCACACAAAACGGACTTCGCTAAGGGCTTCGACACAGGAAGCAAAACGGGATACTACCAGGGCTTCGCTAGTAAGCAGCGAGGTCTTGCCTCGTGTTACACAGAGCGACAGCACACTGAAAAGCACACTTCGCCAGAAAAACACCCTTCGCCAAGACAGGCTTCGGTGAACTAAAAACTAGCGAGGTATGCAACGCGAGCTCAAGCAAAAAGCACAAGGAAGCAGGGCTTCGCCGCTTGAACAAGGAACACAAAATATATTGAACTCTGGATGAAAAACCAGCGAGGTCTGTGTACAGGAGCTCAACAGTAAATGCTCAAAGTGTTAAATGTTACCTACCGAGCCCCCATATTTATAGCTCACGGCTTCATCCTAAGGAAGTGACTACTTTACCCCTAGGGTTTACAACAGATTTGTCTCTACAGAACTAAGGGGTACAAAAGGTAGTCCACCTTTATTTTGGAGGCTTCTCTGTCAGCTGCAGAGGGGACAGTGTCAGCCTTTTCAGAACAGACAGTGTCAGCCTTTACAGTGTTGACTTCTGGAACCTCCCTTCGCACCGGAGGGTGCGGAAGCTTCGGCGAGAAGCCTGCAGCCTGTTGGCCTTCGCTCCGCCGAAGAAGTCCTTCGATACAGTGACGGTTTTGAGCCGAAGCCGTCAAAGCCCCTTGGGCCTTCGCACCACCACCTCCGGAGTGGACCACCACGGCTTCGCAGCTACTCCCAGCTTGAACACCGTCCGTCCGTGTACCGAAGCCATGCATGGCCGAAGTACCACAAGTCATCCTCACTCCGAAGCCCCACCTTCAGAGTACCACCCTTCGAAGTCCCTCCTTCGTCCAAGGCCTCCGCATGAAGCATTCCATGAGCACTTCGTCGCAGTGCCTCTCCCCGAGCACACTCCTCGACGAGCCTCACCCGGACCATGCCTTCGATGCACCTCGACTTCTGAGACCTTCGTCGGGTACCTTCGAGTGTCTCCCTCCGGAGCACACTTCGAACTCCTTGCCTTCGCAGAGGACTTGATCCACCAACTCCGAAGTCACTCCATTCGGAGTACCTTCGAAGTGCCTCACCTCCGAGGACTTGTCTCGGAGAACCTTCAGCCGGAGCTACACTCCGCACTCTCTGCCTTCACCTGGCACGCCTCGACCCGAGGACCGACCTGGACCACCTTCGCAGCCACCGTGACGGAGCTCCCCACTCCCCTAGCATCAAGCCTCCCGCTTGACCTAGGTTCACCCGGCTCGAACCTTGTCCGTCGCCTCCGAAGTCCCTGCGCACCACCGACAAGCAAACAAGTGTATCCAGTACTCCGGAGACCTCTCCGGGTTAGCAACCTCCGGCACACACTCCGGTGTACCGCCCAAAGTACCGAAGCCATCGGTACGAACCCAGTCATCGCGTACTGTCGGACCCCTCCGACAGGTACACTCCGCTGCACAGCTGCAGCAAGCAAACACCGAACATACTCCGGTGCCACACCTCCGAACACCCTTCGGAGGTACCCTTCGAACAGAGGGTAAATAAACTTGTCAATCACTCATCACATACACCGAAACCACCCTTGGTTTCTCATAATCCTTCTGTTCTTGTTGGCGGTACCCCTTCGGGTAAAGAGGCTCCAGAAGGCTTCGTCACGTTATGGTCTTGACGGAGGTCTTCGCTGTGGAGAGCTCCGAATACAGCGAAGCTTCGATGCTTTTAGGATCTTCGGAGACCAACACTTTAGACTTTGTTTTTTTGCTTGTATTGATGTTGAGGTTTCCTTGGCCTCTAGAGGATGAAATATTTTCCCCCAACAGAGACGTAGGGGTAAAGAGAGAGTCAAAAAAGATCTTTCGTGTATAATCCTATATAATCTTGAATGTTATCAGTTCCGATACATATAATACAAACAAAAGTTCCTAAATTCATGGAGATACGGAACATATTATTCCATTCCAATTTCTTTCCTAAACTTTCCAAGAAAATCATGAATTGGATCCAAAATTGACAGGTTAATGGGTTAATGTGAGATTATTCATGTGATTAGGCACTCTTCAAATATGAATCCATTTTCTAACTGACTTTCTTGGGTCTGAGATTCTTTTGTGTTGAAGAGATATCTATGTGATTCGATCGATTGCATAGCATAAGACCAACATATAAGTTATCATGTTTATCCGAATTATTTTATGGACGAATATGCAAGCATAAAAGTTTTATGGTTGTTTGAGTAATATTTATGCCAGCGACGGCGTCTGCTCGATCCAAGAAAACATTAGCGCCAAAAACCTCTCGCAGTCTCGCTCCCCTTCTCCCTCGATCCAATCCAAGAAGGCGATCGATGGCGGCGGCGGCGTCGCAGGGTCTCTCTCCAGGGTTCAAGTTCTCGCCGAGCGACGACCAGCTCGTCCAGTTCTTCCTCCTGCCGTACCTGCTCCGGCAGCCGCTCCCCGCCGACGGACTCGTCGTCGTGGACGACCCATACAAGGCACCCCCGTGGAGCCTCCTTCAGCGCAACGATCGGGGCATGGAGAACGACGGCTACTTCTTCGCGCCTGTGGCCGGCGAGGGACGGCAGGCACGCGACGTCGAGGGCGGCGGCAAGTAGATCACGCAGAAAGTCGAAGGCAACGGGGAGCTACTCGTCGACGGCATGGCGATCGAGTGGCAGAAGATGAGACTCAACTTCCACTACGGCAAAGGCCGGAGCGGCAGCACCGGGTGGGTGATGCACGAGTACGCCGTCGTCAAGCCGCCCGGCATCGGCGCCTCCCACAGGGTCAGCCACATTGCCTTCACCGGTCACGGCGAGAAGCGCAAGCGCGTGCCCGACGGCGACCTCACCGAGGACGTCGACGGCCACAAGAGAAATCGCGTGCCCGACGGCCACCTCACCCAGGACGACGGCCACGGCGCCGAGGTTGGCCAAACCACCGCGCCTCCTCCGGCGGAGATGTGCTGCCCACCGCAATCAGACCAAGAATACTTCTCGGACCAGCCACCGAACGTTTCTTGGGTCTCGCAGCACCAGTATTTCTTCCCGGAGGCAGAGCAGCCAGTACCTCCAAGAACAAGGCCAAAACTTCTTTCAGCAGCAGACCACCCAAGAACATAAAGGATTTCAAGGCTAGCTACGCCTCGCAGCAGTTTGTCGATCAGGAGGAGGAGCCAGTGCCACCGGCTGGCCTCAACGGTGGTAACGTCGTGATCTCGCCGGAGGGCGCCATGTCAAACGACGGTGGGAACGCCGCGGCGCTGGTTACGGAGCCATCGTCGGTTCAGCATCAGCATGACGTGGCGCCGCCGACGGACGGAGCGTCGTTGACGGAGGAGCAGGAGCTGTGCTTGACGACATGGCCATGCAAGAGTTCTTTAGAACCAAAATTAATTGTATCCCATGATTGAGCAATATAAACAGTACACATTGTTGCATTAACTCGGACCTTCTTGTCTAATCCCGGCATTTGCAACTAATGTACTTTTGCTGGAAAGATCATTGCAAAACGTGTAGCTGCATGAATCGTGTGTATATTGTATCTACGTGTCCTACAAACATATCAACAGCTGACGTTGACTATCCCAGGTTCTCTCTAATGAGGAATCAATATAATAATGTGGCAATCGTTGCAAAATTGTGTATAATCCTATATCCGAATGATCCGGCAATCTGCAGAGCAAGGTGACTGGTTTGTATAACGCCAATCTCATCCCTGGCGAAGCAGCAGCTCCAAAAGTATAGGAAGCTTGAAGGAGTAACCTCCAGTACTGTATCATCGGTTTTTCTTCGAAATTTTTGGGTTCTTGCACATGCGGATGCTTGCAGGAGTAACCTCCACTAGCTCATCTTCTTGAATAAATTCTATGCAGTCATCCAAACTGTAGCTTAACGCTTCATCGAGAACCACTGCAGAATAGCAAAACGGAAGGGAATTAATCGTATTTTCATCCAAAGTTGACAGCTGTTGTGAAAATGTGATAATAAGATCAGTTCTTGGTACGTTGGTAATCCTAACAGTTTTATTCTGACAGCGCAATCCACTTCCCCACAAGCCTAAAAGACATTATTAATATATTGATGATTTGTCGCCCTTGAAAAGTGACTCCGATTCTTTGCCATTTTGACTCGCAAACTCAAATGGTCCCACATATCATCCACATAAGTGACAAATAATCAAATAGTCTAAAAATTTTAGTGGCCAATCGTTAAATCTCTCGGCAAGCACGCAGATGTTGAAAAGCCCAGGAGGATAGACCGATAGACATTATAACGGTATGGTTGTATGGAGCATATATTGCTCCCTTTCTACGCTCAAAGGCAGATCACATGGCAGCAGAGCTGTAGAGGTGATTGTCACAGCTGCTAGAGGATTGCCAGTAAGAAGCAATGCTAAAATGGATAGCTATGGATTTAAAGGTGGAGGAAGGCTGCTTATCCTATGATACTGGAAGAAGTATGCCTACAATTAGGCTATTCCAAGGACCCAAGTCAATGGTGCGGAAGAAGAAAATGCTGGCTGTCATAGCAGTGGTAATGCTGGCTGCATAGTAGAGCTACTATTTGTGATGTTTTGGTTGTATTTGCATAGAACAGGTCAATAGGCACTAAAGCCCCTCCAACCAGCCCAGCATGATGATGCCGGGCTTTACTTGTCAGGAAGCCCTGCTTGAGACGGAAACTTTCGGGGCAAAGCTGTAACAGGGTTCAAGATATGCATGGTTATGTGAGTTTGGGCTAACCTATGGTTTGGTGAAAATAATCACACTTGGGATTTGATACAGTTTCCTCTTTCTAATTATTGCTTCTAATAGTGTCATATTTTTCTACCCAAAAAATATCTTTCTAGTGAAGAATATCATTGCAGTAACAAGTAGTGATTGCTGATGAAATTTAACCTGTAGTTTCCTTGTTGGAACGGACATTTGTTGCAGCCTTTTTCTTGCAGACATTAATCGCTAAGTCACCTGGTCGCTGATGGATACCAACTATTTGGCCTTTGTAAACATCCTGCCCTGGACTCACAAATAGTATACCTCTTTCTTGTGCATTAATAAGTGCGTAGGAAGTAGTACTTCCATCTTCAAATGCAACCTGTATAATTTTATCCAAGTTAGATGCCAAAAAACTGAAGAAAAAACTTACTGCTTGAAACTAATTCATACCAAGGAGCCTTGATCACGTGAACTAAGATCTCCGGCCCAAGGGCCATAGCTATCAAAGATTGTGTTGAGTACCGCTGTGCCCCTAGAAGCTGTTAGAACTGCATTCCTTAGTCCAATGAGACCTCTAGTAGGAATCTTGTATTTCAGCAATGTTGTTCCCTCAGGCCTGCCATTTGAAATTATTTTCATTATTGCAACAACTTAATATCATGGATAAGATGTATGCAACAAAATTTTATTTCAAAAACCAAATTGCATCCATTAGATCCATTCCTACATGATTTTCTTCATAGAATAAGATACCTACTTTGCAAATAAGAATAAACCATCTGACAATTCAGTTTCAATGGACATATGAAAATGGATAAACCATGCAAACAATTGTTCTAGCATTCATGCGATTGAGCATCAGATATTATTCCAAAACATAATAGTCTTGTACTCTTGTAATAAAATGTCAAGTAAAGTCCTCAAGTCCTCAGAATAATGTAAGATGGAAACTAATAGTGTTTGTTGGTTACTTAATTAAATTTAACAGGAACTTTTAGGTACGAACCCACTAGGTTGCATATCAGCCATTTGCCCTCGCCTTTTACCCAAAAGCTCGACAACTGATCCCATATATTGCTCTGGAACCTCCACAGCAGCTATCTGGAGTACAGTACCAAGAACAAGTTGGTTACATGGAAATTGAGGGATCAGGAGTTTTAGGATACTAAAATCAATAGAAATGCCATTGAAGAAGTTATTTGTTGAGAAATTATCAAATATACAACTGGATCCTGGCATCAAGGCAGATACCTCATAAGGCTCTAGTGTCTTTCCATCCACTGTTTTGTTAATGACCTTTGGAGGTCCAATCATAAATTCAAATCCTTCTCTCCGCCTGTAAACAATTGTGATGTTTTCAAGACAATGCCAGAGTACATATTGTACTGAATTACTGATGGTGATAGTAAGTGCTTACATGTTCTCTATCAATATGGTGAGGTGCAGTGTTCCTCTGCCACTAACAAGAAATGTGTCGGCAGTTTCCCCGTCTTCTACTTTCATTGCTAAGTTCCTTTCAAGCTCACGATATAACCTATCACGGAGATTACGGCTCGTGACATATTTCCCCTGCGATAAATCCAGTGAGAATGGGCAAAAATTTCAGCATTCCAGAAAAGGAAGAAAATTGTCACATTGTAATTTACATGCTATTGATACTATTAGAGCAGAATGGCGGGAAAACACCATTATGGATAGTCCTAATTTAAATGACTTGCAAGATTGAGGACAGTACATCCAATTTTTTTAGGGAAAAAGATACAAATTGACAAAGGAGATTCGGACCAGCATCTGTGAAATACAATCATGACTTGGTACTTCCTAAGCATAGAGGAGAGGTCCTCCAATTGTCAAATTGGAATGACATTTAGTTTAATTACTTGGAATGCCCACGTGGTGTGTAATATTGGCATCAAATTTATTATCATTTGAACCCAAAACCTTATAGTCAAAAATCTGTCAGGCATTTTTTCAACTCTTTCCAGCAGGGCATGCTAGAAAACAGAGATACGATGATTTAAGTTAAGAGTTGAAATTAGCCATACCTCTTTCCCAACAAAAGGTGAAGTATTGATTGAGAAAGACATTCTGACTGTTGGCTCCTCTATTTTGATAGTGGGCAAGGGTGTTCCAGAAACTTTATCTGCTATCGTTTCCCCAATCTGCACAGTTCAAGCAATAATACATTTTATAAATATCATGTTCTAAGATAAATGTATACTGGAAAACTTGAATACAAGATTGAATAAACCACCAACCATAATATCATTGATTCCACATACAGCACAAATGTCACCAGCATGAACAATTTCAACTGGAACACGGCTGAAGTTCTGATAAACGAAAAGCTCACTTATTTTGCTGATCCTACAAGCATCATCTGGAGTACAAATCTGCAAAATATATTGAAATCAAAACAAGCTATACTGCAACTATAAGAAAAGATATTTCTTTTTTCCTAACAAAAAAGATGCATTGATATGCATCTTTTTAGACATGCCTAGATGTAATTTTTGAAAATCCAGTTTAACACTTTGTTCTGATTATCAAGATTATAAGCATAATTAACAGAGAAAGGACAACCGAAAGGTGCAGACTGACAGTTCAAAGCAGCAGCAACGTGTAGATATCTGAACACTGATGATAAATGATATATTTAACAGTGGAAACTTAAAAAATGAATCATTCACCAAGATTGCAATGGACACATGTTGCAAAGCAAACATAAAATGGAGTGCATCAACTAAGGTTACAAAGAGTATGAGAGATCTAAAACAAAATTCAGCAAGGTTGTACATATCCTTGATGCTACCCCATTGCTCTTTCTTAATCTCTCGTTGAAATATCGATGTCTGCACTGCATGCAGGAAAAAAACAAATTTATGTACCTTCACTTCCATGCCTCGCTGCAGTTCACCTCCATGCAGTCGTCCAATTGCTATCCGTCCTTTATGTTCATCATACTCAGTATTAGATACCTGTACAACAGTCAGCATCGTCGAATTAGCATATAACTGGAATGAATGAAAGAAAATTTCTGATATAGCCTGTGACCAGAAAAAAGTTGATAAGTAAAACAACCATCTCTGCAGAAATTTGCTTAGAAGAAGACAAATTGAGCTTTCATACAATAGCAGAAAGTGATGCAAGAAATAAACAAAAATACAAAATAGCTAAGGTACATATGTGCTTAGTGAGAGCCCGGACTTCAAAATTAGCTAATGTAACTTTGCATGGCAAATAATTAGTATTCTTAGAAATGTTAAAAATGTTCATTTGTGCATGTGACATCAGTTATTGTGAGTTGATCTGCGAATATTAATCATGTAAGAGTGCAAGAAGCTGTCCCAACCCAAGTACACAAGATATTGTTTCTTGATTGAGCAGATTTCAGCCATTCTCAACAATAATAGATAAGCTAGTTTCCATGTCATGGCTTTCAGCATCTTGGAGCTACTTCATCACTTCCGATTGTATGGAGTTTAGCATCTCAAAGTTCAAGCTTTGCCACAAATGAAAATTACTAGTAATAAACAAACAGAAAAGAAATTGTAGTGATCCAGGTTATGAGGTGCCATTTGTGAGATAAGGTCCATCTTTGTACAACAATGTAAAGCATCATAAGAGGGACATCTAAGCAAATGATCACAATCACTGGACAGAAAGTCTAAAGCATAGATTATGCCATCGAATAAGTGCATGCAAATGTAATGCAAAGTTTATTACTCACAAGCAATTGTAGGGCACCATCTTTCTCAATTCGTGGCTCTGGTATGCATCTAAGGATTGTCTCAAAAAGGGGTCCAAGATCATCAGCCAAATTTTCTGGATTTAACCCAGCTTTTCCTTTAATACCACTCGCATAGACTGTTTGAAAATCACACTGACATATTGCAGAAAGATAAGATCATGAGGAATAGGAAATGACCATGATACTCAAAGAGATCAAATCAATGAACAAAAGTAAGGACTTAAATATTTTACCTGTTCATCGGTTGCATTTAATTCAATAAATAACTCAAATGTTGAATTCACCACAAACTCCGGACGAGCAGTAGGCCTGTCAATCTTGTTTACAACTACTACAACAGCATGCCCAAACTCTAGAGCTTTCTTCAGAACAAATCTCGTCTGTGGCATAGGCCCCTCTACAGAATCAACCTATACAGCATAAACCAGTTCAATAGGAAGTTGTGTAACATGCAGACGAAAATGGGATCAGTACCCATGCTGTGTGGCAAAATTTATGATGAAATATATACGCATAAGGCATGTCAAAATATCATGGCATCACAACATTTGTTGAACAAAAAACAGCAGTAAAGCACAAAAGAAGCCAAAAGGTTTGTTTTAAGCATTAAGTAAGAAATATGCCAACATATTCTTGTAAAACATTCAATGACAAGCAGTAGCTAGTACCACTAGGAGAACTCCTTCCACCATGTTGAGAACACGTTCCACCTCCCCACCAAAGTCTGAATGTCCAGGAGTGTCAATTATATTGATTTTAGTAGCCTTATAAGTAATCGAAGTGTTTTTGCTAAGTATAGTGATTCCTCTTTCCCTCTCCAGATCATTGGAGTCCATTATTCTTTCCTGTACAACTTGATTATCTCGGAAAACCTGCATAATGTAAACAGTCAAAATAATCCAGCAAGGGAAACATTACACAATACATGCACTATAACTTGGCCTTGGTGGTTCAACAGAAATAATTTTACAAACAGTTTATCATTTGTCTAAGGTATTTTGTGAAGTACATATTCCTACATTCTGAGTAAAGTTTACCTTAACATTGAAATTAATCTCAGAAAAAAAAAGAAATTTCTAGAATGTACCTTGGCTTGCCTTAACATTGAATCCACCAAAGTTGTCTTTCCGTGATCAACATGAGCGACAATTGCTATATTCCTCACATCTCTTCTAGTTGCTTGGCTGCTCTTCCCAGCTAAATTATCCAGTGAAAAAAGATATATAGATTGGCATCATATAACAGAAAAGAAGGGAAGCCAATATGTGTAGAACTGTAGATAAATGACATGAAAAAAATTTGTTCTGATGGCAGCAAGCCAAACGAGTGTTCAAAATAATGTGAAAGAAAGATGGTATTTGTAATACTATCTTTCACATTAAAAAAACTGTTTCAAAAAAATTCAATGAAATAATATGCAAGACTAGACAGCAATAACTAAATACATTTCATGAAGTGTCAAGACCACCTTGAACCACCCATCCATTCATTAGCAGTTACAGCTAAGGAGCTATCAGCTTGTGATGCCACGACCATTGGTGTACCAAAATATTAGATATGTCAGACTGTACAACCACCTATTCTAAAAATAATGAAGCAAAGAGAACCACCAGTGCCGCACTACCACTAGCAGATTGCTCAGTGCTCACTCATTCCAGGGGAAGGAAAAACTGGGACCAGACAAACACCTTAAGCCATTTACTAAGCACCAACTTACACATTACATGCTCATTACACTTCATCAGGGAGGCATAGCAACACTAGCGTCAATTAACATACTGATCAGTGATCCAGCAACTTCACCAGTTCACTACACGTCTGCACTAATCAGATAGCTTCACTAGTTCACTACACGTCTGCACTAATCCAGGCTAAACCCCTAGTCCTAGCTAGTAGGTCCGAAGTACACACCAACCCGGGCTCTGATTAGCTCACCTCGGACGAAGCAGGGGAGCAAGCAACCAACCAACCAAGCAAGCAAGAAGGCAGGAGAGTCCATTTACCGGCAGGAGACGGGGACCCGGCGCGCTCCTTGACCTCCTGTTCGAGTGAGGCCGAGGCCCTGAGGGAGCGGGCCCTCCTGCGGCACCTCGCCGCGGAGAGGCTCGAGGGGCGGGCAGCCGGCGGCGGCGCGAGGCGGCGGGCGGAGGGGCCGGCGCGGAGGGCGGCGGTGGTCTGCATGGCTGGAGGAGCGGAGGCGGAGGTGGAGGCGGAGCCGCGGCGACTGGGTGAGGGTGGGGGTGGGGGTCGTTTTGTAGGGCGGGGATGTGGCGGTGGAGGGTTGGAAGATAACGGCCATCGGTGCGGCTGTGGCGCTGCGAGGCCAGCCACGTCGGCCGCCGGCTCTCGGCTGGGTGGAAGGAAATGGCCAATGGCCAATGGGTGAGGAGAAAGCGGAGAGGTTTTTCGGATATTCAAGTTTTGAATTATTCGGAAAATAAAAATGAAAATTACGCTCGAAAACAGCACACGGCGTCACAGTTTCGAACTTGTTTGAGTTGAGTTGTAGCAGTGAAAAAAATATTATGGACTGTGGGTTATGGAAAAGTTGTTGTGGATATCAATTGTGAGAAAGTTTAAAGTCGTTTGGCTCAAATGATTGTGGAGAAGCTGTTTTGAGCTGTGAATTGTGTAAAAAAACAATTTATGAAATTTTGTATGGTTGTATGAAATTTAAAATGTCAATTTATGAAATTTTGTATGGTTGTATGAAATTTGAAATATCAATTTATAAATTTTTGTATGGTTGTATGAAATTTGAAATGTCAAATTACGAGGTATGTATGAGGGGGTCTTTATGGTGCTCCACTATCCTATTTAGGAGGTAAGAGGTAAGATAAATCTCAGCCCTTGATTTTATTAAATTAACAAAAATAAAATTAATTCTTAATGTCTTTTACCGGCTATAGTCAGTGTCCTTCTCTCTCCTCTCTCTGCTTTTTTTTCCGTAGTTGCCTTATTTACTCTCATATTTCTTATTCCCTCCGTACTTGCTTTGGTAAAGGCCAGGTCATTATATGATAAAAGCTGGTAATGGATATAGCTAGTACTAGTTATTAAACTATTAATAATTTAAGATTTTGATCTAGTAATAATTTAAAATTTTGATGATCCCTGAATAACTTCCAAGACAGTAATAATTTAAAATTTTGATGATCCCCGAATAACTTCCAAGACCTCTATTTGTTGTAGCTTTAAATTCAAGTTTTTTAAAAAAAAATAGATTTAATTAGCTTTGAAAATTTTTGGATGATCTATTATTTTTTTCTGATAGCGATACTTTGCTCCTTGTGAATGCACAGATAGTCAATTCTTTCCTACTCTATTTTTATCCGTACATGTCAGTCTACATGGGATTGGGAACCGAGGAAAAAGATAGCTATATTAATGTATATCTATTACAAGAATATATATTAAATTAAAATTTTCTAACTCATAGTATGCGTCAAACATATGTACACAAATTTCAAAAAATCAAGCGGTCATAATTTCACAGTATTATCTGATTACGTGAAAAAATAGAAAAGTAAATGATATTGCATGTTATAAACGGAAACATATCAAATAATGTCTGATGTGCGCATGATTTTAAATGGAAGACGAACTGAAAAAAGGAAATATATCAACTTCCTTATGCATGCATGATTTTAAATGGAAGGAGATATGACCTATTACCTCCTAGAAGGTAATAGGTCACTCTAATCAAATCTGAACCATTGGATGGAATATAATCAACGGTTCACAGATCTTTAGGAGTACCATAAAAATCTCCATGTATGATTGTATGAAATTTGAAATGTCAATCTATGGAATTTTGTATGGTTGCATGAAATTTGAAATGCCAATTTATGAATATTAGCATTATCAAAGATTTAAAAAACAGAAACCAGAAGCTAGAAAGCAGGTATAGAGAAGCTTCCACAGCTTCATTGCGCCAAAATCTATTTTTACTAAAAGTTGGTGGTTTAAAATAGGTCTTTTGTTGACTTTTGGCTTCTAAAAAACAAAAGCGACTCTTTCTTAAATAGTCATCTTTCTTAAATTTTTAGATTATAATTAAAAAAATCAACTCGAACATATACTTTAAATGATTTTTAAGAATAAAGGATCTCAGAATTAATCATTTTGCTCTCTATTTTTAGATAAAGCATACACACTGTTTAAATTTAAGAACTTTGTCAGAGATAAACATGTTTAAAGCCTTTTCAATCCCAAAAAGGAATACTTGGAAATGCTCTTAAATAGTCTAGTTTTTCTTTTATATTGTATAAATTAGTAGTTATATAATAAAACTGGACTAATATATAGAAATTAATTAGCACTAACGTATTGAGCACCCATTGATTTATCCGAGATTCAGACTAATTCCATTCTGGCAAGAGGCAAGTATGGTTTTTTTTGGTTACTAATATGATTAGGAGTGAAAACAAAATTGATATAGACGGAAACTAATAATATTATATACAAATGCTATCTTACACCACGGGTGTAGAATAGCTATTGTACCAACAAATCTACTACTGAGAAAATTTAGTACTCAATAGCTATTCTATTGAGAAAATCGACTACTGAAAGTAGTCGGTGTAGAATAGTTATTCTACACACGTGGCGTAGAATAGCGCTCCCGTAATATTATATTCGTTTTATAGTACAAAGGTAGTAGTTTATTTATAGATTCGGTGGCGACAGAGTTTTACAATAAAAACTAAAATATGTTGAGTTTTATAATAAAATAATAAAATGTTTAGAAACTGCAATTCTAAATGTAAATATAACAAGTCTGTTTGGTATAACTTCAACTCTAAGATTTAAGTTGGATCTAAAGTTTGTGTAATATAATAAAATAGTTTAAATACTTATTTTTAATACAAAATAAAACTAAATTACTCAATTAAATTTAGTTTCAGGATTTACTGTAACTGTTCAAAAAAAATCTTGGAGTTACGGCTGTTGTGCTTCCGTGTATTTGTAAAATCCTGATTTTTCTCTTGTCTTCACACGTACAGAACAATCGTGGCCTGCTCGACCTAAAGAAAAGTGGGCTTTTCTTTGGATCGGCCCATGCTGCCAGACAGTCCCATTTATTTTGAAAAAAACTTGCTAGCAAAATATGGGCCGGGCCGGGCCGGGCCGGCAATGAAAAAGCAAGGTACTTAGAGCCAGACCCGAACCCGATACTTCTGTACTTAGAGTCTAGCCGGTGGCATGAAAAAAACCCGAAAATATATGTAAACAAACTGATGTTTGTTTCGATCGAGTTAGCGTAAATGGTAATGGAATTTAATTATAGTGCAAAGTGATGATAATGTATCAGATTGTTAGATTTGTTTGGTTAACAAATATAATGAATTTTGTTTACATTATAGTGTTTGGTTGATAAGTATAATGTATTCTGGTAACGTAATCTGGTACTAGACTGGTTAGAGTATAATAGGTTGATTACTAGGTTGTAATCCGATTACGTAGTATCTAATACCAGCGCATTAAAACCAAACAAAATCTAACGTAATTAATTTACACCGTAAACAAATTACACTTAAAATAAACCCAACCAAATGCCTTCGTAGTAGATTTTTTCTTAGAGATTGTATATTTTCTTTTAGGGTTTTTTATATAAATTGAGAGATACTCTACTCATTAGAACAGACACCAAATGAATAAATAAAGAAGTGCCGCAATGTTTCTAAACGTAAGTCATTATTATTATTTCAGGTTTATTGACCTATAAATTAATCTTAAAAACACAAACACTCGAATGAATTATATTCAGAAACGAAAATAGTACGATTTATCTCTATATCTTATGTCTATGTTACTTTTGTAAAATTGTTCGTGGTAGACGGAATCTCCAAATTACATTTGATAATAAAAGTAATAGACATGAAAAGGTGGAGATGGCAACCGTTAGTTGTCTGTCTGTACGAGGCTAAATCATTAATGATGGAAGGGAAAATTACTCACGTGTCATTATAATTTTTAGAAATTGCTTATATATCACTGTCAGTGACTGTGGCGGCCCCCATCTGTCAATGACACATCGATGACATATTGACAAACCACAAAAATTATAATGGCATGAAAAAAATTAACCCTTAATGGAATGCAATGCATGCACGCACCAACCGACCGATGACTCTAGCCATGTAAGACTACATATCGTGTCTATGCAAGACTGCTAACGGAAAAAATGATCACTTGAAACTCACGCGCAATTTAATTGTGATATTATTTTTGAGATTAAAATGTAGGATAAAATTGGATTCGGATAGCAAAAATATGAATCAAATTTATTTAAGAATGGCAAGTTCTTGAATATCTCGTTGCTAACGACACCCTAATCCACCGGTTAATATGCTAATGACACCGTAATCCATCGATTATTAATGTAACCAAACTCACCACACTGTCATGCTTGCTAGTTTGTGCACTGCTAACCGCCATTACCCTGCCACCGAACTCACGTCTGTTGTGTGTATATGTGTGCCTCTTTTACTATTGTCAAGTTCTTGACGTCAAGATTTTGGTAAAGTCAGGGGCTATCAAGAATGTCATATGGTCAACGAAAATCCAGAAGAGTCCGATTAAAAATGGTCATAGAAGGTCGTTCGTTATAACATGACTGGATATGAAGGAGCTGATAATGAGAAGATGAAGTTTTAACCAAAATCGGTTAGAATAGATTGCTTGGACGACAAGTTTTCGGATTATAAATATATATATCCCTTAGTTAGGTCAAATACACACTTATGTCAATCAACTACTCGACGCATTGTCACCCTTGGTTTCCCAAGGTTAATCCCGCGCGGGATTCGACACTCGGAGCTGGGCTATATTGTTCTGATCTCCGACGAAGAGGTGAGTCCCGACACCCTCGACGATTGTATCGACTAGGTCAGTATCTTCACGGATGCATCAATTTGATCTCTTAAAGACATTAACTGAAACAGTATGATCGTCGGTTTATCATGATGTATTGGCTAAGTCTAAGGCTACATCAGATTGTTCTCTTAGATTGATGTGATCTAGGTGTGTTAGTTTGAGGCTTTATCGGTTAAGTCTGATATCTCTTGCTATCAAATATTTTTCACGTTGTATACCGTTCATCTAAATAAAACATGTCTGATACTTTGACATATTATTAAGATCATCGTGATTAGTTACTGTCTTAGTTAGGTTTGATCTAGTTATTGTGATGATTTTCATGATATAGACATGTTATCTAGCACATTTTATTTATTTTTGTCAGAGTACAAGTCAATAGGTTAATCTTCAATTCAATACTACATCCTATGTGACGTCACGAGATGCTCATCGGCCTATATGCGTGAACCGCCCATCTCATCGGATGATGGTGCGTTTGCCCCGATCGTTTTGTCTGTGGTCATCAGCCCTGCGGCCGATCGGCACACTCATCCACGATTATTCCATATTTATCGCAGTCATCAGCTCGATGGCCGATCGGCTATGCTATTAACATTATTCTCTCTGTTTTCTTATCAGTTGCAGAATCAAACTGATTGGCACGCCTTAAACTCTTTTTCTAAGGACGTTGGACCTGCACTAGAGTTAAGCAAATTTTCCAGATCACACGTGTATCAAAGTGTGACCAAAAACGCACCAACACAAGTTAGTGCACTGTTAGGGTTTGAAGGACTGAAATTATGCAACGCCATTTTGTCATGCAAATGGAACGAAGAAAAGATAATATAATATAAATTAATTAAAAAATGACTCTTCCCACAACATATCAAGTGGAACGACTTGGATATATTCTTTCTATTCAAAAATCAGTGTGTTTGGTTGAGCTGTAGATTCTAAAAAAGCTGTTTCTGAGTTGTGGAAAAACTGTTATGAGCTGTAAAAAGCTGAGAATTTGTTTAGTTGGAATAGTTGTGGATTTATATTTTGGTAGTTTATTGTTTTTAATTACATTATTAATGTGTAATTTTACATGTAAATCATTCTAATCATGAAATTTTGTAATGTTTATATTAAAATTATATATTTTAAATTACACTAAAATGATATATTTTACTAAAAACACTTTTTTAAATTTTACATGAACTGATATGTTTTAATAACATGGTAGGTAATATTCATTCAAAGTTAAATTGAGAAGCTATGAAATCTGAGTTATATCAACTTTCAAATTTGTACGAGAATCTGTAGATTCTAGAAAAGCTATGTGACCAAAAAAATCGTTTGGTTCAGATTCCAGCTTCCGAGCTAAGAAGTTGGTTCAAAAATCTGAACCAAACAGTCCCTAAGTGTTACTATCTTTTTTCATCGAGATCAAGGAAAAAATAAATTCTATTTGTCATATTAATCCTAATATGCATGACTTAGAAGGAGTTATACATGTGAGACTACTTAAGCTATGGCTATTCAAGACATGCATACATATAACCTACAAATACACTACAAATACACGTGACTTTTCTGAAAATAATAGAAAATATAATATATAGGAGATTTTTGAACAAAGAGAATAATACAAAGATATAATTACTAGAACTGGAATATAAATTGAGTTTCCGCACATACTCTTATTTTAATAAAAATCTCTATTAATATAAAGCGTGGACTTCGTCCGTGGATTCCGTCCGCACCTCTCCTTGCACGTCCCAACCGCGCGCTCACCTACCCCACATGCATGCCAGACACACTCCAAACTACCTCCCCCTACAACAATCCGGGAAACTTCCGTCGGCCAAAGCCGACGGAAGTTAGCCCTTTCCCGACGGAAGAAGCTAACTTCCGTCGGCAAAAAGCTAACTTCCGTCGGCATTTGGCCGACGGAAGGGGTAGACGGAAGTTAGCTAACTTCCGTCGGCCGTCGATGGAAGTTAGCTAACTTCCGTTGGCTAACCATGGCCGACGAAAATTAACAAAGGAAATCGATAACTTCTGTCGGCCAAACATTAGCCGACGGAAGTTGTTGTTTTTTTCTTTTTCTTTTGCTATTTTTTGTACATTCCGGCAATGCACTAAAGTAAGCACTGATATTTTTTTTGCTTATCAGTATACATCCTCAGTATACAACATCACAAACATGTATTCAAATTCATATTACAAGTTCTAGCACAAATTCTTCGATAGAACAAATTCTAGCACAATCACAACATACACATACAAGCAACTTGACATATTGGCATTTCATCGTGATCAAAACCATATCAGTCAAGCAGTCGACAAGCAGTCAAGCAAGCACCAATGCAAGGAATCCAGAACACACAAGCAACTTGACATACACATACAAGCAACTTGACATACAAGCCACCACGAACTGGACAAGCAGTCAAGCAAGCACCAAGGAATCCAGAACACACACATGCTCTCTTGCAAACGTGTCCAGATCCAATCCCAATCCGGGCGTGCTGCACCGCATCCGATCGATCTAGATTGGGCTCGAACAAAAAGAAATCCCCAATCCTATTTCCAGCGATATCTAATCATCTAATCTTTAATCCTGGGGGGATTTCCCATTTACTTGTCGAGCAGTGGTAATGAGGAAAAGAAAATGAAAAGCGCTGGGTCTCAAAGGGGACTTCGATCTCCAGCCCTGGGTCCCAGCTCGAGCCGTTGCGGCCAGTGAAGCCGCTGCCGCGGCTGCCTTCCGGCTCCTCCTTGAGCACCATCGTCACCGTGACGAAGCTCCTCGCCCTCCTCCTCGGCGTCGTCACCGTTGCTCCCCCGCCGGCCTCCCTCCACCACCTGCATTCGTAATCCGCCCGCGCCCTCCTCCAGTCAGTCAAGGCGGAGCGGCCGAGATCGGATCGGGGCGTGGCTAGGGTTTCCTTACCGATGGAGCACGAGGAAGATGCGTGTAACACCCCAAGAAATAAAAACAAATAAAAATATTATTTAAATCATTTCTGGATTTATTATTAAAGGAAAATTCATAAAAGAACCCAAATAAAGCCAAACAGGGAGAAATATTCAAAATCTGGACTTGAAAATTTTATGAGATAAACTAAAGCCCAAGATATAATTTTAGGAATTTTTACAAATTTTTATCAACAGTGATTCAACCCTTAATAAAATAAATGAATTACTGGAATTATTTTAAATCAGAAAACAATTTTAAATCCTTAATGGGCCTCAACCTCGAATTCACCCTGAGCCCGGCCCAATCCAGCAGCGTGCCACCGACAGGTGGGGTCCGCCTGTCGGCGCACCTCCCCCGCTCCTCTCTCCTCCACCGCGCCCCGCCTGGCCCACGTGTCAGCCTCCTCTCGCTCGCCCTCGCTCCCTGACACCCATGGCTCGCTTGTCGGCCTTTCCTTTTTGGATTCGCCCGCTGACAGGTGGGGGCCACCTGTCAGGTGCTTCGTCTCCGATGGAAGGGGATCACCCCCTTCCTTTCTCCCGGCGATCACCTTCTGTTCCTCGCCGCCGGCCGCCCGCGATCGCCCGGATCACCTTCCCCGCATGCCACCGCCTCCCTTCCATCCATGGCCGACGCATTTTCACGCTTATGGAAAGCTTCCCGAAGCTTTTGGTAACCCTCGCTGGAGCTCACGGGAACCCTTCGGTTCCTTGCCATAGGGAGGCCGACGACCCCCCTATTTAAACCACCAGCGACCACCGCCCTCAGCCACACCGTAGCAGCCCGAGCCGAGCGAGAACAGAGCGCCCATTTCCCGTTTTTCGGGCTCCCTCTCTGCCTCGACTCCGACGAGCCATCGCCGTCGACCCCGGCCTCCTCCGCCCTAGCCACCGCCACCAGAGGGACCGTCGACGACCCCCCGTCCCCGGCCAGCCCTCCGTTGGCCTTGGAACCCACCGGATCATCGTCGTCGTCGAGCTCCCGAACCCTCTCCGTCGTCTACGCTCGCCGCCGGTCACCTCCAGGCCCCCATCGTCGCCACCGAAGGTACTGTCAGGACCTCCTTCCCCTCCGCGTTCCATTTTTGGCCATAGCTAAGCTCCTAGGCGCTCGCCGCCACCGTCGCCACCGCACCCGAACCCCCGCCGTCGTCGGAGACGAAGGGTACGAGCTCCTTTGCACACGTGTCGTGCCGGATCGCGTCACGGTCGTCCGATCGTGATCGGAGAGATACGATATTCGGGATTTAATCTGGGCCCTCGGATCTGGTCAAAGGGGTATCGTGCGCTCACAGCCGTCGATCGCGACTTAAGGCGCTGGAGCGATCTGGTGCGTCCACGTCATACCGGTTCGCGAGATCTAATTGTGGCCGTCCATTTTCACTTACGCCTCCCGCCTCACGCCCGATCGCTGGATCCAGATCCAACGGCCCTGGTTGATCCGGTCCACGCGCACAGTGGCGCAGTCCACCGTGGGCCTGGCTCACCGTGGACCAAAGGCTGATTTCTGGTTTTAAATAAAATTCAGAAAATAGTTTAGACTTCAAAAATTCATATCTTGCTCAATTTAACTCCAAATTTCACCATTCAAATTTTGTTAAATTCAGTAAATTATTCTCTACACATTAATGCCATAAAAACCGTATGTTACTATTACCCAAAATATTCTTAATAAATAAATAAAAACCCCTTAGGATTAAAATTAATAATACAGAAAATAAATTAGGACAAATCCTAAAAAGTTAAACTTTACTGTTTTATGCAAAAACTCGGAATATTAAAATATTACTTCACATAAAAACACCCACAACTATGTATGTTCATTTATTTGGTGGATTTTATCTGTTTATTGAATGTATTATTTATTTTTCCGTATCGAGAAGACTACGAGTTCGTCGAGGAGCAGGAGTTCTACCTCGAGGTTCCTCCATCCCCCTTTGCTGATCAAGGCAAGTCATCGACCCTTCTGTGGAAACAGTTGATCATAATTGAGCCCATGTTTTAATAAGTTATCGCTATAACCCATAGGTTAATATTGCATTAGTCCAATAATCAAGCCTTACACTTATATTTATTAGATCCCCGTCCTTGTGTGCAAACCCAAGCAATGCTTATTGAGCCTTAACTCCTTGTCACTCTACTATAAAAATATTAGCTAGTGCCCAATGTACCGGCACAACTGCTATAGGATAAAAAGAATGAGTCGTAGATAGCTGGATTCTGTATATGAATTTCCCTGTTATTCTCGTCTCTGGACTCTGTTGGAGTTGGCTAAGTTATAAGTATGGTGGGTTCCGGGTGCAAGCTCGGGCACTGGTTTGTCGCACCCGGGGCACTATAAGGACCGGTCTGCGGGATCTGTTGCAAAGCACTTCCGTACCAACCACAAGTCTAATGGGTAAGTCCTAACCGGAAGTATGGAAGACTCCGGCTCGATGCACCATAGAGGAGGGGGCAAGGGGCTAGCCTGCGGGCGACTTGTACCGACGAGGCTCAAGGGGGGGTATGGTGGGGCTCCGATGCGTCGGGACACCATATGAAACCCATAAGAGGGTGCTATTGGGTCGGGGAGGACTATATAGAAGGTTTTGGCACGAGTTCCCGTGTGATGGGTCATCTCGTTACACTTCGGTGTAGGTGATGAGTGCGTGCCTTGTGGGTACAGTGGTACATCTCTGATCAGAGTAATTTAATCTTTTCGAAAAGCCGAGCCCACGGTCAAGGGCGGGTTGTGTGACTACTCGCAGTTAGTTTACAATTGTTTGAAATGTCGAGTTTGAGAAACCAAGGGTGGTTTCGGTGTTTTGTGATGAGTGATTGACAGGCTTTTACCCTCTGTTCGAAGGGTACCTCCGGAGGGGCTTCGGAGGTGGTACCTCCGAAGGGTGTTCGGAGGTGTTTCACCGAAGGGTGTTCGGTGTGTGTTTGCTGCAGCTGTTGCAGCGGAGTGTACTTGTCGGAGGGGTCCGGCAGTACACGATGACAGGGTTCGTACCGATGGCTTCGGTACTTTGGGCGGTACATCGGAGTGTGTGCCGAAGGTTGCTAACCCGGAGAGGTCTCCGGAGTACTGGATACACTTGTTTGTTTGTCTGTGGTGCGCAGGGACTTCGGAGGCGACGGACAGGGTTCGAGCCAGGTGAACTTGGGTCAAGCAGGTGGTTTGATGCCAAGGGAGCGGGGAGCTCCGTCACGGTGGCTGCGAAGGTGGTCCGGGTCGGTCCTCGGGTCGAGGCGTGCCAGGTGAAGGCAGAGAGTGCGGAGCGTGGCTCCGGCTGAAGGTACTCCGAGACAAAGTCCTCGGAGGTGAGGCACTTCGAAGGTACTCCGAATGGAGTGACTTCGGAGTTGGTGGACCAAGTCCTCTGCGGAGGCAAGGTGTTCGAAGTGTGCTCCGGAGGGAGACACTCGAAGGTGGCCCGACGAAGGTCTCAGAAGTCGAGGCGCATCGAAGGCATGGTCCGGGTGAGGCTCGTCGAGGAGTGTGCTCGGAGTGAGACACTGCGACGAAGTGCTCATGGAATGCTTCATGCGGAGGCCTTGGACGAAGGAGGGACTTCGAAGGGTGGTACTCCGAAGGTTGGGCTTCGGAGTGTGAAGGACTTCGGAGCGAGGCTAGCTCCGGAGTGAGGATGACTTGAGGTGCTTCGGCCATGCATGGCTTCGGTACACGGACGGACGGTGTTCGAGCTCGGAGTAGCTGCGAAGCCGTGGTGATCCACTCCGGAGGTGGTGGTGCGAAGGCCCAAGGGCTTTGACGGCTTCGGCTCAAAACCGTCACTGTATCGAAGGTCATCTTCGGCGGAGCGAAGGCCAACAGGCTGCAGGCTTCTCGCCGAAGCTTCCGCACCCCTCGGTGCGAAGGGAGGTTCCAGAAGTCAACACTGTAAAGGCTGACACTGTCTGTTCTGAAAAAGGCTGACACTGTCCCCTCTGCAGCTGACAGAGAAGCCTCCAAAATAAAGGTGGACTACCTTTTGTACCCCTTAGTTCTGTAGAGACAAATCTGTTGTAAACCCTAGGGGTAAAGTAGTCACTTCCTTAGGATGAATCCATGGGCTATAAATATGGGGGCTCGGTAGGTAACATTTAACACTTTGAGCATTTACTGTTGAGCTCCTGTAGCCACACTTCGATTGAATACATCCTGAGTTCATTTTCAGTGTTCCTTGTTCAAGCGGCGAAGCCCTGTTTGTCTTGTGCTTTTTGCTTGAGCTCGCGTTGCATACTTCGCTAGTTCAGTGCACCGAAGCCTGTTGAGGCGAAGGTTGTTTTTCGTGCGAGGTGTGTTTTGTCAGTGTGCTGTCGCTCTGTGTAACACGAGGCAAGACCTCGCTGCTTACTAGCGAAGCCCTGGTAGTTTCCCGTTTTGCTTCTTGTGTCGAAGCCCTTAGCGAAGTCCGTTGTGTGTGCGTGTAGACCTTCGGGTACGAAGCCCAGCACTCGTTGCAGTCGCCAAGTACTTGGTCGAAGTCCTCAGGGGGCTGTCTACTCCTGCGAAGGGTGAAGTGCGAAGCCTGCTCGAAGCACCTGTGTGCGGAGCCTGCACTGACTTAGCAGAGTAGATTTTCGAGGGTTGTAAGTGGAGCGAAGTCTTCTTGGCTTCGAACTTTTGCCTCTCCGAAGCCTGTGTTCGAAGGTGTCGAAGTACCTCCGAACCAGACCTTCGAAGGCTGTGTTCGAAGCCTGTTCCGCAGAAGACTGAACAGAACCAAAGGCTAAGTTTTTAGCCCGAAATTTTAAAAGCTCCCATTCACCCCCCCTCTGGTCGCCGTTTCCGGTCCAACAATTGGTATCAGAGCGGGTTAAGATCACCAGTTGACCTTAACCGGTTTTGTGATCTGTTGGCGACATGGATAGAGGCAGTAAAATTCCTCTGTTCGATGGGACAGATTTTGCATACTGGAAGGTGCGCATGGAGGCTTATTTGTTAAGCCAAGGAAATGCAATTTGGGAGATTGTGGACTCACAATACTCCATCCCTGATACCCGCACCACTCAAACCGAAAAGGATCAATATATTGCCAACTCGAAGGCAAGGAACATACTGTTCATTGGTTTGAGTAGGAGTGAGTTTGATAGGGTGCAGCACCTTAGGACTGCTAGGGAAATTTGGACAACGCTCACTATTTATCATGAGGGCTCTATTCAGATTAAGGCCAGGCGCCAAAGCACCTACAACCAACAGTATCAGCTGTTTGTGCAGGCACCTGGTGAATCTATAGATGCCATGTTTTCTCGCTTTGACGCGATAGTGAGTAACTTGCGATCCAACGGGACGCTTGCTTACAGTGATCATGATAGGGCTATCAAGCTTCTCTATGCTCTTGACCGTAGCATATGGGAGGTGAAGATATCCAGCATTGAGGAGTCCACAGGCTATGACACTCTAACCTGTGATGAACTCTTTAGCAAGCTGAAGTCCACAGAGATTGCCAAGGCATCTCTTGCAGTGCACAGAAGCTCTTTGCCACAGCCATTGGCATTGGTTTCTAGCACTAGCCGTGGCACCACTGCAGAACCAAGCTCATCAGGCACTTGTGTTCTTGCAGATGGTTTTGCTTTGTCCTCCCTGGTCTCCGTCACAAAGGAGCAGGTGGATACTCTAGCAGATGACGAGCTTGCTCTCATTGCCCGGAGGTTCACCCGCTTTCATCACGAGAGACGGGATCAGCGGAGAAGTGGTTTTAGTGGTTGCTATGAATGTGGCGACACTTCTCACATCAAGGCTAATTGCCCCAAGGTCAAAAAGAGAGATGAGAGTGACCGCCCCAAATACCACAAAAAGGAGAGGAAGCCCGTTGTGAAGGGCAAGCGCGGCAAGATGGCTAAGAAAGTAGCCAAGGCCGCTTCCAGAGCATTTGTTGCTGCTCTCAGCGACATCGACACATCCTCAACTGAGGAGTCGAGCTCTGAGGAGGAGGAGTCCCCAAGGAAGGAGGACAAGAAGGACAAGAAGGGACGTGACTTCACCGGCCTTTGCTTCATGGCCGACAGCGATCACAGCGGCGATGAGCTAGACTCATCTGAGGTAAACCTATCTCCTGACCAGCTTCTAATTAAATTAGATGAGCTGAATGAAGTTGTGCTAGGTCAGGATAGATTGCTTGTGCAAGCCGCTAGAGAAAGAAAAGACCTTAGACTTAGGCTAGAATCTGTATCTACTGAATATGCCATGCTTAAGTCTAAATATGATGATGCTGATTGTGAATCATGTTCTGTTGTCATGGGTGAGCTTGCTCAGTTGCGCTCTGTTCATGCTCAAACTCTTTCTGAGCTTGAGACTGCACAGAAGCAGCTTTTGGAGGTGGATTCTAGACCTCATGAAATTATTGATTGTATGAACTGCTCTTTATTGCGCGATAGCATTAATTTACGTGATAAGCATGTTCATGATCTAGAGGCTAGATTGGAGAGGGCCGGTAGTTCTAAGGATGTGCAACCTGTTTGTGACACTTGCATTACCCTTAAGGACCAGCTAGGCACTGTTAGAGAGCGGGCTGAAAACCTCATGTCCGAAAATGAATACCTTCTTTCTGTGGTAAATAAATGCACTGAAGGGAAGGGTAGGATGGATTTGCTCTTGGCCAAGACCAAGTTGTGTGCTGACAGAGCCGGGGTAGCTCTAGGTTTGGGTTTTGAGAGGATAGCTTCAGACAGTAAGACCAAAACTGTTTTTACCTCTCCCACCACCCTAGAGAAAGAGAGAGCTCTGTTGGACACCCCTCCAGCCAAAAAGCCTACCCATCCACCAAAGAAAACCACACCTCCTCCCAAGAAAAATCCTCCCAAGAAAACCACTCAGAAGAAACCCAAGGAGCCTGTGAGAGTTGCTCCTGTGACCCATGAGAGTGCCCCCAGGAGAGTGTTTCATTGTTCTTATTGTCAGCGGGCGGGTCATTTGATTGGTTTCTGTTTCCGTCGCATCAAGGATGAGCGACGTGCACAGGCGTTGAGCTATCAGGACATGCGTTACCCATCTTTAGGTATGCATGAGTCTGAGTATTACTCTCGTCCTGTTTTCGAGGCTCCTCGTGCTTCTCAGAGAGGTTTTGCTCCTCGAGGTGTTCACCATGTTCCATATGGTGGTAGACCTCGGGCGAGTAGCTTTGTACCTCGTCAGAGTAGGAGACCTCGACATGCTTTGCGTTCTTTGCATGTAGGTAGACCTCGCACCTTGCATCATTCTGATTATTATGTGCGTAGACCGTCTGCTTTTACTGTGCCTACTACTCGTGTCACTCAGTGCTGGATGCCTCGTCATTATTTTACTCACCCCAGCACTGAGCGATCGAGGCGTTCTTATCATGTGTAGGCAACAGGTCGAGGCTTGGAGGGCACGTGGATCATGGACTCCGGTTGTTCGCGCCACATGACCGGAGATGCAAATTGGTTCTCCAGCCTCACCACAACCAAGCAAAGGGAACATATCACCTTCGGAAACAATCGAAGGAGTAGAGTGAAAGGTAAAGGTGTGGTAAGAATTAACTCGAATTTCACTCTCAAAGATGTTGCTTTGGTTGAGAACCTGGGATACAATTTGTTGTCTGTATCTCAGTTGCTTGATGAGGGCTTCGAAGTGCGATTTCATCGCGATACTTCGCAAGTGCTCAATTCTGATGGCGTTGTGGTTTGTAAGATCTTTAGGGTTGGGAGAGTCTTTGGAGCTGATTTTTCAGAGTCATCTGGTTCTTCTCATTGTCTTGTTGCACATTCGACTTCTGAGCTTTGGAAGTGGCATAGGAGGCTAGGGCATATGAGCTTTGAGTTGCTCGCTCGTCTGAGCGCCCTAGGTTTGATCCGAGGATTGCCCAAGCTCAAGTTTGAGAAGAATTTAGTTTGCGCTCCTTGTCGACATGGAAAAATGATTGCCGCTTCGCATTCGCCAGTCACCACAGTGATGACTGAACAGCCCGGAGAACTTCTCCATATGGACACTGTAGGTCCTTCTCGGGTTAGTTCTTTAGGCGGCAAGTGGTA
Organism: Zizania palustris; assembly: GCA_019279435.1. NCBI lineage: Eukaryota > Viridiplantae > Streptophyta > Magnoliopsida > Poales > Poaceae > Zizania > Zizania palustris. The sequence goes on from JAAALK010000283.1 coordinate 29,369,493, forward strand.
TGTTTTAGTTATTGTCGACGATTTCTCTCGCTACTCTTGGGTCTTCTTTCTTGCCAGCAAGGACGAAGTGTTTTCACACTTTCGGAGCTTGGCTTTGAGACTTTTCACTGAACTCCCTGGTGCATTAAAATTCATTCGAAGCGATAATGGCACCGAGTTCAAAAATAGTCTCTTTGTTGACTTTTGCATGGAGCATGGCATAGAACATCAATTCTCTGCTCCGCGGGTTCCTCAACAGAACGGTGTTGTTGAGAGGAAAAACCGCACTTTGGTTGAGATGGCTAGGACGATGCTTGATGAGCATAGGACTCCTAGAAAATTCTGGGCTGAGGCCATGAACACAGCATGTTACATCTCAAACCGAATTTTCTTGCGCTCAATTTTAAATTTGACATCTTATGAGCTGCGTTTTGGGAGACAGCCCAAGGTTACTCATCTTCGAGTTTTTGGCTGTCGCTGCTTTATCCTAAAACGTGGTAACTTGGATAAATTTGAGTCGCGATCTTCTGACGGGATCTTTTTGGGCTATACAACTCATGGTCATTCCTATCGTGTTTATAACTTGGAAACTAACACTGTCATCGAGTCATGTGATGTGACTTTTGATGAATCAACCCCCTCTGTTAGTTCTGTTTTTGAACAGGCAAATGAACACGACATGGAACAGACCTTATTCGAAGACGAAGATCCCGGAGAATTCGAGGATGATCCCCTACTACCCTCGACATCGACCCCCGAAGCTGACCCCGCTTCTACTACTTCGGCACGAGGTCCCGAAGCGACTACCTCAACATCGGTCATCTTGGACCACTCCAACGCACAAGTTGAGGGGGAGACTGCATCCCGCCGCGAGGCTCCACATCATGTCCAAAGGATGCACCCTCCCGAGCAGATCATTGGTGAGCTTGATCAAAGGGTAACACGTTCTCACGCTCATTTTACTAATGCTGCTTTTGTTGCTTCTTTCGAGCCCTTAGATGTTAGTCATGCACTTTCTGATTCTAGTTGGATCAATGCCATGCATGAGGAACTTGAAAATTTTGAGAGAAATCAAGTCTGGACTTTAGTTGATCCTCCACCAAATGTTCATTTCATAGGAACAAAATGGATTTTTAAAAATAAACAAGGGGAGGATGGGACAATTGTTAGAAATAAGGCTAGACTAGTAGCTCAGGGCTTTTCTCAACTAGAAGGGATTGATTTTACTGAAACTTTTGCACCTGTTGCTCGCCTTGAGGCCATTAGGATTTTGCTTGCCTTTGCGACATCCCGGGGATTCAAACTCTATCAAATGGATGTCAAAAGTGCTTTTCTTAATGGCTTCATAGGTGAAGATGTTTATGTAAAACAACCCCCTGGTTTTGAAAACCCCAAGTACCCACATAAAGTCCTTAAACTTCATAAGGCTCTTTATGGACTCAAGCAGGCCCCTCGGGCGTGGTATGATAGACTTAAGTCTTTTCTGCTTGAGCGAGGGTATTTGATGGGCTCTGTTGATAAAACTTTGTTTACTCTCAAGCATGGCAAAGATTTCCTCCTAGTTCAGATTTATGTGGATGATATCATCTTTGGTGGCTCTTCTCATGCTTTGGTTGCCGAGTTTGCAGATACCATGAGCAGGGAATTTGAAATGTCGATGATGGGTGAACTCACCTTTTTCCTTGGTTTGCAAATCAAGCAAAGCAAACAAGGTACTTTTGTCCACCAGACAAAGTACACCAAGGACCTGCTCAAGAAGTTCGACATGTCCGATGCGAAGCCCCTCGCCACTCCAATGGCTACATCTGTAGCATTGGACCCTGACGAAGATGGAGAAGCCGTAGATCAGAAGGAGTTCCGGAGCATGATCGGCTCCCTCCTCTACTTGACTGCCACGAGGCCGGACATACACTTCACAGTATGTCTGTGCGCTCGTTTTCAGGCTTCACCACGAGCTTCGCACCGCCAAGCGGTTAAGCGCATTCTAAGGTATCTCAAGCACACCCTTGAGTTTGGCATATGGTATTCATCGTCTTCATCTTTATGTCTTAGAGGTTATTCTGATGCGGATTTTGCTGGGTGTAGAATTGATAGGAAGAGTACCTCTGGTACTTGTCATTTTCTGGGTACGTCTCTGGTTTGCTGGTCTTCTCGCAAACAGTCTAGTGTTGCACAATCGACGGCTGAGGCCGAATATGTTGCTGCAGCTAGCTGTTGCTCTCAGATTTTGTGGATGGTTTCCACTTTGCGGGATTTCGGGTTAGATTATAAGAGTGTTCCACTTTTCTGTGATAACACTAGTGCCATTTGTATTGCAAACAACCCGGTTCAGCACTCCAGAACCAAACACATTGATGTACGGTATCATTTTCTCAGAGATCACAATGAGAAGGGTGATATTGAACTTCAATATGTTGATACCCAACACCAGCTTGCCGATATTTTTACAAAACCCCTCGATGCTTCTCGGTTTGCTTACTTGCGTGGGGAACTTGGCATTTGTCACCCTTACGGCATTTTGTGAGGGGGAGCTGATTTTAATTGTCTTGCATATGCTCATTATGTGTGGAATTGCACTTACATCTTTTGCTATTATATGCCTGCTTTTAATTCAAAGAAATCATGACAGCTCAGCTCTATGAAATATGTCTGGAACATTGATTGTGCATGATGTTTTATTTTCTAAAAAAAAAAAAAACAAAACTTGCTCACCGCATAATCTTGTAACTAGCTTGTTTAGGGTGGACTGCTTTTAGCTATCTTTTATCTACTTGACAGCAAGACAATGTTCCTTGGATGCTAAAATTTGCAACTTGAAAAATTGTGTTCTTTTTTCATGGATATTCATCAAAATGTTTCATTCATCTGAATCAAAATCAAAAATTCCATGATTTACCTGGTTTAAATGAAAAGATCCAGGAGGGTTTGTTTGTCGCACTACTCTATTCTAGACTGCTTACCATTGCACTTTGGTCTGAACTGGAATGGTGTAGTGTATGCCAAAATCACCGCCTTAAGCTTCAGATGGCTTTCATGCCTAGGCTTGGCCTGATTGGAAAGTATAAGGTGGACAAACAAATAACCCCTGGCATTAAGACAAAGAACAACAAAATTAATTGCTCATCAAGGTTGCTTTCACAGCTCCTTTTGAACAAACCTTGTCTGTCTAGGGTAGAATTTGTTAGCTTTGCGCAGTCCTTGCCTTTCATGTCTAGCTACTGTGATTAAGTGGTGATGCCTTCACTTCAAAATGACAAAATCACATGCCATCATCTTGATTCACAGATTGTTAAATTGAGCTGAGCCCATGATCATTTGTGTTAATTTTGGCATATTTTTGCATTATATGTCTTTGCAATTCTATTCATTTCGAAGCTTTGCATCTTTTGATTGCTCCTTGATGCTTGCATTGCCAAAGGGGGAGAGATTTTGCTATGTTCTTTACTGCAAGAAGGCATAATTTCTAAAGGGGAAGAGATTTTTGACATAAAGGGGGAGAAACTTTTGCTCAACTCAGGGGGAGTTTTTATCAAGGGGAGGTTTGCCAAAAAGGGCTTTTACTCTTTTGAGAAAGGGGGAGAAAAATTTCTTTTATCAAGTGACATGCTTTGGCTCTTTTTGAGTTTTTATGGTCACTTGTGTGCTGAAAGTTTTTTAAATTTTCTTGAACTTGGATTTGGTTGTCAATGCACTCATCAAGGGGGAGATTGAGAAACCAAGGGTGGTTTCGGTGTTTTGTGATGAGTGATTGACAGGCTTTTACCCTCTGTTCGAAGGGTACCTCCGGAGGGGCTTCGGAGGTGGTACCTCCGAAGGGTGTTCGGAGGTGTTTCACCGAAGGGTGTTCGGTGTGTGTTTGCTGCAGCTGTTGCAGCGGAGTGTACTTGTCGGAGGGGTCCGGCAGTACACGATGACAGGGTTCGTACCGATGGCTTCGGTACTTTGGGCGGTACATCGGAGTGTGTGCCGAAGGTTGCTAACCCGGAGAGGTCTCCGGAGTACTGGATACACTTGTTTGTTTGTCTGTGGTGCGCAGGGACTTCGGAGGCGACGGACAGGGTTCGAGCCAGGTGAACTTGGGTCAAGCAGGTGGTTTGATGCCAAGGGAGCGGGGAGCTCCGTCACGGTGGCTGCGAAGGTGGTCCGGGTCGGTCCTCGGGTCGAGGCGTGCCAGGTGAAGGCAGAGAGTGCGGAGCGTGGCTCCGGCTGAAGGTACTCCGAGACAAAGTCCTCGGAGGTGAGGCACTTCGAAGGTACTCCGAATGGAGTGACTTCGGAGTTGGTGGACCAAGTCCTCTGCGGAGGCAAGGTGTTCGAAGTGTGCTCCGGAGGGAGACACTCGAAGGTGGCCCGACGAAGGTCTCAGAAGTCGAGGCGCATCGAAGGCATGGTCCGGGTGAGGCTCGTCGAGGAGTGTGCTCGGAGTGAGACACTGCGACGAAGTGCTCATGGAATGCTTCATGCGGAGGCCTTGGACGAAGGAGGGACTTCGAAGGGTGGTACTCCGAAGGTTGGGCTTCGGAGTGTGAAGGACTTCGGAGCGAGGCTAGCTCCGGAGTGAGGATGACTTGAGGTGCTTCGGCCATGCATGGCTTCGGTACACGGACGGACGGTGTTCGAGCTCGGAGTAGCTGCGAAGCCGTGGTGATCCACTCCGGAGGTGGTGGTGCGAAGGCCCAAGGGCTTTGACGGCTTCGGCTCAAAACCGTCACTGTATCGAAGGTCATCTTCGGCGGAGCGAAGGCCAACAGGCTGCAGGCTTCTCGCCGAAGCTTCCGCACCCCTCGGTGCGAAGGGAGGTTCCAGAAGTCAACACTGTAAAGGCTGACACTGTCTGTTCTGAAAAAGGCTGACACTGTCCCCTCTGCAGCTGACAGAGAAGCCTCCAAAATAAAGGTGGACTACCTTTTGTACCCCTTAGTTCTGTAGAGACAAATCTGTTGTAAACCCTAGGGGTAAAGTAGTCACTTCCTTAGGATGAATCCATGGGCTATAAATATGGGGGCTCGGTAGGTAACATTTAACACTTTGAGCATTTACTGTTGAGCTCCTGTAGCCACACTTCGATTGAATACATCCTGAGTTCATTTTCAGTGTTCCTTGTTCAAGCGGCGAAGCCCTGTTTGTCTTGTGCTTTTTGCTTGAGCTCGCGTTGCATACTTCGCTAGTTCAGTGCACCGAAGCCTGTTGAGGCGAAGGTTGTTTTTCGTGCGAGGTGTGTTTTGTCAGTGTGCTGTCGCTCTGTGTAACACGAGGCAAGACCTCGCTGCTTACTAGCGAAGCCCTGGTAGTTTCCCGTTTTGCTTCTTGTGTCGAAGCCCTTAGCGAAGTCCGTTGTGTGTGCGTGTAGACCTTCGGGTACGAAGCCCAGCACTCGTTGCAGTCGCCAAGTACTTGGTCGAAGTCCTCAGGGGGCTGTCCACTCCTGCGAAGGGTGAAGTGCGAAGCCTGCTCGAAGCACCTGTGTGCGGAGCCTGCACTGACTTAGCAGAGTAGATTTTCGAGGGTTGTAAGTGGAGCGAAGTCTTCTTGGCTTCGAACTTTTGCCTCTCCGAAGCCTGTGTTCGAAGGTGTCGAAGTACCTCCGAACCAGACCTTCGAAGGCTGTGTTCGAAGCCTGTTCCGCAGAAGACTGAACAGAACCAAAGGCTAAGTTTTTAGCCCGAAATTTTAAAAGCTCCCATTCACCCCCCCTCTGGTCGCCGTTTCCGGTCCAACAGAGTTATTCATGGCACGTAAGGACTGTTGAGCGAGGTGGGGCTGACTGTACCCCTCGAGTTAGAAGATGATGATGCACACACACATGTTTACTTTTTCGTACTAATAAATTGCTCACATTTAAAGCTTTACAATTATGCTGCTTCCGCAAAACTAGCCACTATCCCCCTTGTTATTACCTTGCATTATATTTGCATTCGGTGGCTTGCTGAGTGCATCTGTACTCACCCCGTTGACTTACAACATCAGAGCCCGTCTACTACGAGGAGGATGCAGGTCTGGAGTAGCGACCCAGTCAAGACGAGACTGGAAGGAGGCGTTCATCTAGGACCCTTATTTTATTAGTTTCTCTTCATCTTTATTCACTTTTGTATTAATGCGGTCTACGAACCGTGAATGATTGCCCGTATTGTACGTGGTCGCGTGATGAACGTCTTGTTTTATTGATTTTCTATGGAATTTCAATAAAGTCCTGATTTATTAGATCGGGGCGCGACAATGCGGTCGTCATCATCCGCGGCGGTGGAGGTGGTCGGGTAGTCGCCGCCGCCCGCGCCGACGGGCGGAGCGGTCGTTCTAGATCGAGTCGACGCCGACGGTGCTTAGCTAGTCAACTCCATTGACGGGGGAGGCGATGGTCGGCTGGGCAGGGTGGGCAGAGGCGGGGGTCGGCCAAGCGGGAGAGGCAGCCAGCCGAGCGGCGGCGGCGACGGCCGAGCGGTTTGGTGGCGGCATCGGAGGCGAGGAGGCGACAACCGGAAGGTGGGGGCGGAAAAACTAGGGTTACTAGGTAGGCGCGTGGGGAAAAATAGAGGCACGGAAAAATTGCGCTGTTGGACTTCCGTCGGCCACAGCTAAAGCCGACGGAAGTTAACTTTAACTTCCGTCGTCTTTAAAGTTGGCCGATGGAAGTTAAAGTTTTTATCCCGGGTAGGGGCCGAAGCCTTTTAACTTCCGTCGGCCACAGTTAAAAGCCGACGGAAGTTAATTTAACTTTCGTCGGTTCCTGTAGGCCGACGAAAGTGAATTAACTTCCGTCGGCTTTTTCGAAAGCCGACGAAAATTAAAATTGCCGACGAAAATTTCCTGTTTTCTTGTAGTGCCCATGCGCTCGCGTGCCCACCATGCGTGTCCTGCACGCCCCAACCGCCCCGCATGCATGCATGAAGAAAAGCATAGGGGAGAAAAAGAAAAAAAGAAAAAAATATTTTTATATTTCAGTCCTTTAATTTCTATCTTGCGCAGAAGTACGAAATTTGCGTAAAACCCCTCAGATTTCTGAAAAATCACGCAGAAACTAAGAATTTTTCTATAAGGCCATTGAATTTCTTAAAAATTATAATTTTGCGTATAAACGGTTAGATTCGCTGATTTTTTTTACTATCGTATCAATAAAGCAAGCCACACGAATCCTTATTAGTTAACATAAAGTAAACTTGTTTAGTTTCACGTAATTGATATCATTGGATGCCAATTTGAAAATAACTACATTTGATGATAATTTTGTAGTTATCGATGATATACTATAAAACAAATAAATCGTCAAAATATACCATTAAAGATTATCACGTAACACATTTTTATCGTGCGTATACTTTTGTAAAATAAACAGTAGATGTAGATGAAGTAGTAACAATCACTCCATGCTTCCACCGGCCATATCTAGGGGCGAGATCGAGTCGAGCGGACAGCCAGCGAGGCCACGTGGTCCTCCTCCGCTGGCCCCACCCACCGGCCAGTCCACGGTCCACCAGCACGACCGTTGCAACGCTGGCTGAGACTGAGAGGTGGCGCCTACTTCCGGTGGGCCCGTGTGTCAGCGTGACATTGGCCCACTTCGGAGACGCGGACACGGCGATCAGCACGTGTACCATCTTCCTGTTTTCGATGTAACGAAGAATTAAGAGTGTTTAATATTATTTTGGAACATTAAATATAGATTATTTACAAAACTTATTTATAATTGGTGGATTATTTGCGAGACGAATCTAATTTGCCTGATTACGTCATGAATTGATAATATGTTGCTACAGTCAATATTTGCTAATAATAGATTAATTAAACTTAATAAATTTGTCTCGCCAATTAACCTTTGATTCTGCAATTATTTTTATAATTAGTTTAAGTTTACTACTTAAATTGATATCTAAACATGCAATATGACTCAGACTAAACTTTATTCCATGAAACCAAACACTACTTAATCTGTCGTTACTTCTTTATTTCACTTTTAAAAATAACTCGTTTTTTCGTAAGGAATAATTTATATATTTAAAAATTAAAACAATATCTACAAGAAATCGGAGGAGTATCACTATATACCGACAAAGGATTTGAATTGTATATAAAATATACATTTAATTTTCATTTAATTTAATTTCGACCGTATATAAATATTTTATACGAAACGACGAGACACCGAGGCGCGGGGGACCTACTCCTAGGCACCGCAGCTGGCAGGGCATCGCCAGGCGCCAGCTGTGCCTGCCACAGTGTCACTGTCACGGCCTCGATCTGCCCCTGCTTGTATATCTATTTACGCCCTTGCCCCTCGTACGGCAGAAAAAAAACCGACCGCTTCCCGAATCCCGATGCGTAGGAGAGATCGGATCTCCGTACAAAATAAAAGCATTCGAGTTTCAGTACTGGAAGTGAACTCATCAACGCGTTGCATAATATCGGTACTTGTGTGTTCCTTTGACTCGTCGTTGCTTTCCACTTCATATGTTTGATGGGTACCTTTCGGTTTTCTTTTAGCTAGTTTTTTTTAATAATTTATACTCCCTAAGACTTAATAAGCCTATTCATAGTAGAAGTTTTATAGGATATTTCATTATATTAATTATCATGTTACATCAGATTTTTTTGGTAACATGACATTGAATTAATGAGGAAAAGGAAGGAAGTAATGTCATCATCATGACATGGTGCTAACTCGTTTCCAAGACGGATGAAACACCCATTGAGAACCAAAACGTTTCATTAGAGAGAGAGTATTTCATGAGAGCTAGTTGCATTTAATTACATTGGTTAGCCTATAAAATAGTGAAATAAAACTCTCCACTGAGAAAGAGTATTTCATTCAATTGTAAAGCTGATGTGGCATTCTAGGAAACAATGTTATGAAACTCACCACTATGAATAGCCTAATTTTTTATCTAATTTTCATAATATGAAACATATTTAACCATTAGACATTATTAATGAATGGTGACCAATTTCCTAAGAGTCTTTAGGAGACATTGTTGCATGCAGGAGGTTCATGTAACTTATATTGGAAGTGTTTTGGTATATGTAAAAAAGTATTATGCGCTTTCTATTGAGGGAAAGGAGTAGTTTTGGGTGTAAATGTTTGTTTGTTATAAATTTGGTTGTCTACACATAAAAACATAAATTTAGAAGAAAAAAATCACGGTAAATCTATATTTTTATTTTTGTATGTTAAGTTCAAAAGGTAATTAATTTACCTACGCGAAGATCAATAATGCTAAGCGTTGTACTAGTAATGGACAAGGTAAAACAAGGACTCAAAACATGCACGCAAAGGAGGCTTATTAAGCCAGTTAATCATGTCATTTTGCGGATTATTTCCCTTATAAAAATTCTGTTTTATTTCTTACACGTATAAGATTATTCACAGTGGTGGATTTTATAAAACTGTTTTCTAGACGATCATATTAACTTTGCAACTGAATAAAATATCATGGAGAGTTTCATTTCACTATTTCCTAGGCCAAACAGTGTAATTAAATACAACTGAATTAAATAACATTTATCTGATGAAATGATTTGGTTTATAGTGGGCGTTTATTTTGTTTCATCGGTCTTAAAAATAGATTAGAACTATGTCATGGATATAACATTGCTTTACTCTCTTCTCTTATTAATTAATATCATGAAACCCCGTTCAATTGGAATAATAAAAAAACGGATTTGTTTTAAGATACAGCGGAGCTGTGCTGGCGCGGGCTGGAATTCCGTCCAATTATTAGCGGTCGGTGGCATTCCCGCAATTCCTGCCAACGCCGGAGCCTCTTGTGCTGGCGTCCATCTTATAACTCCAGCTAGTAGCGACCGGCGCCCACCATCAAAAGCTGCAGAACCACGAGCGGCGAGCGAGCGCCGGCGGCGTCCAGATCACGTATCCTTTCGAGCCATCAAATCAGCGGGCGAGCGCCGCAGTTCGCCTGCCGGCTTCCTCATCCTCGATCGTCTTCGTACGTCTCGGCTGATCATCAGTCCTCCGGCCAGCCGCCAGCCGCCAGCGAACTAGCTTAGCTAGCTAGCTAGCCTGCTATGGATTACTGGAAGTCCAAGGTGCTCCCCAAGATCAAGGTCGTCTTCGCCAAGGGCGGCGTCGGCGGCGGCAAGAAGGCCGCCACTGCCGAGCTCCTCAAGTCCTTCGACGAATCCAAGGTACGTACGTCCGTCACCGCGCCACCGTAGTTTTGCCGCGCTCTGCCTGCGATAAATCGATCGATCGACGGCGATACGATAACGCTGACCGCCGGCGCGGGCGTTTGTACAACAGGAGGGGATTAACGGTGAGTTCGACGAGAAGAAGGCCGGCCTCCAGCCCAAGGTCGTCGAGATCTACGAGGCTGCTCCTGCGCCGCTCAAGGTACTATACGTACTTAAATTTCACCATATATTCAAACTATATACTCACATATATATCCACATATACATGCATGATAGATGTGCATTTATATTGATATCCACTCATTCATAATCATTAAATATTTAGATTTGTAAACATCTTAAATTCACATTTATATATTCAATAATTGTTGGATAAAATGAACTACTCTTAAATATCAAAAGTTAATTGCAAAGATCGACGAATATCCTACTAGCCCATCATAGTCTCCCTTGAACATTGCGCCTTGATGACACATAAAGTGATTTAGCAAAAGGCAGCACATGAAAATCTTATACCAATTTACTTTATTGGGTCAATCAATATGCATGCTTTGCATGATCATTTTAAAGAAGACTGATGGGTTTGCAATCTGCATGGATATATTTTAGAGTTTCTACAAAATCTAGCTTAGGATCTAGCTAGATTAAGCTAAGCAAGTGACTGAAAACATTTGGTGCATGTTGGTTGCTGCTGCAGGTTCTGATCAAAGACAGGACGAAGGTGTCCGGGATCAAGAAGAACTCTGCCGCCGTCATCAAGTTCGTCGAAGATCTCGCCAATATCGGTAACACCTCATCTCAACTCTCTGCTGCTTAATTAATTACGTATATATCTAGAAGAGTAAAATCTTTGAGTTTTTTTTGGGGTGTGCTGATCATTAGCAGCTACGTACTATACGTTGTGGTTTCAGAGTTCCCCGGAGCGAAGCAAGTGAGCGAGGGCATCGGCAAGGTCGGCCCGGCGCTGCTCTCCGGCCCAATATTCGCCACCTTCGAGAAGGTCTCCAAGTTGCTCCCCGCCGCCGCCGACGACGAGGAGGTGGAGGTGGTGAAGCCCAAGGAGGCTCCGGCCGCCGCTGCCGAGGAGGAGAAGAAAGAGGAAGCGGCAGGCGAGGAGAAGAAGGAAGAAGCAGCCGCCGAGGAGAAGGTGGAACAAGAAGAGGCCCCTGCCCCTGCCGCCGCCGCCGTCGCCGCCGTGGTTGAGAGCGCAGCTGCCGCCGCGGCGGAGCCTGCAGCCGTCAAGGAGGAGAGCGCCGTTGCCGCCGCCGCAGCAACGACGGCTGAGACGGCGCCGGCGAAGGCCGAGGAGGAGGCACCGAAGGCCTAGCTAGACTGCGACCTGTCACCACCGTACCATTCCTCTGCTCTTCTTACACGCATGCATGCATGATGATATTCCATTATATTGTTCTTAATTAATTATTATTTTCTGCCTTTTTCTTTTCTAGGTGTGTAAGCCTATAGTTTTTGTCTGTACTTAAATTACATGCAGTGTGAGAACGTGAATGCATGGCATCTGTATATTAATTATCGCCAGTTTTGGAACTATTCATTTACATTAATTATCTCATTATTCTTAATTTCTCATATATATATATATATATATATATATACAAATGATATTCTATACCACGGGTGTAGAATAGCTATTCTACCGAGAAATCTATTACTGAAAAAATAGTACTCAATTGCTATTGTACGGAGAAAATCTACTACTGAAAGTAGTCGGTGTAGAATAGCTATTCTACACACGTGGTGTAGAATAACGTTCTCGTGTGTGTGTATATATATACAAATGTTATCAATAGTTATTCTACCGAAAAATCTATTACTGGTAAAAAAATAGTACTCAATTGCTATTCTGCTGTTAGTACTGAAAGTAGTCGGTGTAAAACAACACTTCCGTATGTATATATATAAATGTTATTCTACACCATGGGTGTAGAATGCTATTTTTGGAATGGAGGGGATGAGATTGGGTGGGGCGTGGGGGCACGCTGGATAAGGTGGGCATGGTTGGATTGATCAGTGTAGAATAACATTCTACACCCGTAGTGTAGAATAATGTTCCTGTATATATATACATACGGGATCGCTATTTTACACCACGTGTGTAGAATAACTATTCTACATCAACTACTTTCAGTAGTAGTTTTTTTCAGTAGAATAGCAGTTGAGTACTAATTTTTTCTCAGTAGTAGATTTCTCGGTAGAATAGTTATTCTTTAGAATAGCATATATATATATATACACACATATATATATATAAGACTGAGATCAAACTATTTCATGTAAGGGCTTAATATATTAATCTACGCTATATATTATAATAAAGTGACGTAATAACTTTAAAATGTTTGTTTTAAATTATAAAAATAAACTAAATTGTTACAATTTCGAACTAAAACAAATGTCTATGCCTCGTGTCAATCTGGGCAATGTACGCAATAAAAAAATCGGCACTGTTTGATCAGTTTTTGTAGGGCCCAATGGGCACGTGAGCCGTGTTGGATCTTCTGTGGTCTACTGCTGGACTGGGCCCCGCGTGCTAGTTTAGTAAGGGCCCACTTTGTCGGGCATATGCATGTGATGTGAGTAGCCCTGGCCTGCCCCTTGGATACCTACCTCTACCTCTACCGGCTATATCATGGATCTTTCTCGCTGAACCAAACTCGGAAATGACATTTTTCTAGCAGTTAAAAATAAGCAGTCACAATGGAGTTTTACGTAGGTGTTTCATGTCATATCAGATTTTTTATTGATATGACATTTAATTAATGAAAAAAGAGAAGGAAATAGTGTCATCATTATGACATGGTGTTAACCCATTTCCAAGACAGATGAAACGAAATAAAACACTAACTGAGAGCCAAATCGTTTCATCAGAGAGAGGATATTTCATGAGAACTAGTTGTATTTAATTACACTGGTTAGTCTAGGAAATAGTGAAATGAAACTCTCCACCGAGAGAGAGTGTATTTCATTCAGTTATAAAGCTGATATGATTTTCTAGAAAACAATGTTATAAAACTCATCACTGTGAATAACCTAATTAACATATCAGATAATTAAGCGTTGGAATTTGGAAACGACACGAGAGGTAACAAAAGGGAAAGTAAGATGAGCAACTAAAACAAAATTTCTAATATACTAGAACTAAATAAAACTCACAAGAAACATAATGGAAACTACATATAGGCTGGAATGTATATTTTTGTAATGTTTTTATAAGAACTGGAATAAAAATTGATAGCAAAGGTAAAAGAATCTATGATACATTCTAACATGGATAGGCCTGACCTTCTTGACACATAATTTAGATACACTGTGCGGCCTCACAAATTGAACGAGACCCAACACATTGTTCGTGCAACGCAACTCGAATTGGCAAAACCTGACGCTTTGATAGATCGATTCAATGGATAACGCTAGAGTGGATCTTTCGAACACTCAATTCTCAGTAGGAAAAAGTAAGAACAATAAATGACAAGAGCTTAGCGGTGGCAGCACAAAACACTGAGGATTGGTTTGAGAGCCTAGAATTTCGGCCCATTCCCTAGAGATGGGCCGGGATTTTAGTTCAAAATCTCCACCCATCACAAAGGAATGGGCTGAGATTCTGGACTCCCGAACAAGCCCTAAAAAACAAAAATATACTTGCATCAGTATAAACATGATCTTCTGTTTTAGTAGTACTGAAATATATATGCATACCTAACACTCGGAAACAAACTACGACTCGATCCGAAGACTAATAGCTCAAAAGAAAATGTCATGAGAAAATATCTTAGAAGGTAAATATTTACTAAATTCCTAAAATTTTGACTTTTTGATCTGTTGCTTGTATAACCGATTGTCGGGAACTGTGGTTGAATAGATCATCAAGACGATTCCATTTTTGATATTAAATAGGTATTTTGAATATCCGATGAATCACAATAGACACGATAATTTTTGGTCATTGGTTTTTTTATAAATAAATGGATGTCCCTCAAGAAATGTCAGAGTGCTCACCCGTGCAGCTCTTTTCCTCCTTGCGATCACGATTCTTCAATCGATTTTCCTCACCATTTAATCTTCGTGATCCACCGCAGAGTTTTATTTTTGTCAATCTCATCTATATGCTACAGTCATTATCTTCAATTGCTTCTTTTGTTTTGGTCACATAAGTTGTTGTATGGGGCTACTACCGTTTAATCGGTCATTTGCCTCTTTATTGTTTTGTCGACTATATCCATCCCTTCCTCTACTTATTCTAGGGTTTCCCAATCGTTTATCCATCAATTTGTATGGCTGAATTTGTTGTTTCTACTTCGTTTTAGTCATTTCACACCATATGTTCGATGAAATGTGTATAAAGTGTGTATATGCTATTTCCTTTATGAAACTAGTAGGAGTAATATTTCAACTTGCAAAGTGACATATTGTTGAAAAGTTGTTGTTTACTTTAAGAAAATCTAATTTTGGTTACTATGGAGTAGACCAAATAACACTGTATAAACGACGTTAAGGAGTATAGAAAGAATGTTTTGATGTTGTTTGTACCTTGGTTGTGTAATATTCAATATGTGCTTATACAGGTGGTAGCACTTCCGAGCACAATTAAACATAATTTTGTTTGTCGACATCGTTATAAAGGCAAGTAATATGTTATGTTTATATTCATGTCTTACTTCTTTCTCATATTAATTAAACTTGAGATGTTGTTTTTGAATTTAGTTCATCCATATTCATTTGGGCTATTTTGTTGAGATCATGTTGCATCAAAAAAATATAAGAATTTCCGTCAATTCACATGCATACACATACACATATGCATTACATAAGGTGATAAAGGCCGGTCACTGCCATTGTGCGTGACTTGTACTGGTACATGGAGTTGCATGAGAGGCTAGTATATCTAACACAAAAATCTCACATGGAGTTGCATGAAAGGCTAGTATATCTAGCACAAAACTCTCACATGGAGTTGCATGAAAGGCTAGTATATCTAGCACAAAACTCTCAAATGGAGTTGCATGAGAGCCTAGTATATCTAGCACAAAACTCTCAAATAGAGTTGCTTCATGGCATACATGTATTCATGTAATGATTAAAAGATAAAGAACTTTGAGTAGTAAAATTCAATGCCATGATACGTAAAAGGTACGTTGAAAAATTATTGTTGGTGCAATTGGTTAATTGTAAACCAATTGAAGATTTTGACTCTTATAATCAACAATTGAAGATTGTTGCGGATGACTATAACATAACTTGTGGATGAGTAAGATATGTTTATATTCATAATTGTTGCTTGCTGAGTTTGGCTCACCCTTTTTAATTCTATTTCAGGTGTGTTTGGTCGGCGAAGCTATCTTTTTAGGTATGAGAATTGTAGTGACACTTATCACATTACCGTCTCTAATTACAACTCAAACCATATTTAAAATAATCATAGTTTGTAATATGTACTTTGTGTTTGAGAAACCAAGGGTTGGTTTCGGTGTTTTGTGATGAGTGATTGACAGGCTTTTTACCCTCTGCTCGAAGGGGTACATCCGAAGGAGGTTCGGAGGTGGTTTCACCGAAGGGTGTTCGGTGTTTGCTTGCTACAACTGTGCAGCGGAGTGTGCTTGTCGGAGGGGTCCGACAGTACACGATGACTGGGTTCGTACCGAAGGGGCTTCGGTACTTTGGGCGGTACGCCGGAGTGTGTGCCGGAGGTTGCTAACCCGGAGAGGTCTCCGGAGTACTGGATACACTTGTTTGTTTGTCTGTGGTGCGCAGGGACTTCGGAGGCGACGGACAAGGTTCGCAGCAGGTGAACCTGGGTCAAGCGGAAGGCTTGATGCCAGGGGAGCGGGGAGCTCCGTCACGGTGGCTGCGAAGGTGGTCCGGGTCGGTCCTCGAGTCGAGACGTGCCAGGTGAAAGCAGAGAGTGCGGAGCGTGGCTCCGGGTGAAGGTACTCCGAGACAAAGTCCTCGGAGGCGAGGCACTTCGAAGGTACTCCGAATGGAGTGACTTCGGAGATGGTTGGATCAAGTCCTCTGCGGAGGCAAGGAATTCGAAGTGTGCTCCGGAGGGAGACATTCGAAGGTACCCGACGAAGGTCTCAGAAGTCGAGGCGCATCGAAGGCATGGTCCGGGTGAGGCTCGTCGAGGAGTGTGCTCGGGGAGAGGCACTGCGACGAAGGGCTCATGGAATGCTTCATGCGGAGGCCTTGGACGAAGGAGGGACTTCGAAGGGTGGTACTCCGAAGGTGGGGGTTCGGAGGGTGGAAGGCTTCGGAGCAAGGCTAGCTCCGGAGCAAGGTTGACTTGAGGTGCTTCGGCCTGCATGGCTTCGATACACGGACTGACGGAGTTCGAGCTGGGAGTAGCTGCGAAGCCGTGGTGGTCCACTCCGGAGGTGTTGGTGCGAAGGCCCAAGGGCTTTGACGGCTTCGGCTCAAAACCGTCACTGTATCGAAGGCTATCTTCGGCGAAGCGAAGGCCATCTGGCTTCAGGCTTCTCACCGAAGCTACCGCACCCTCGCGTGCGAAGGGAGGATTCCAGAAGGTCAAAGACTGCAAAGGCTGACACTGTCTGTTCTGTAAAAGGCTGACACTGTCCCCTCTGCAAAGCTGACAGAGAAGCCTCCAGAATAAAGGTGGACTACCTTTTGTACCCCTTAGTTCTGTAGAGTCAAAATCAATGTAAACCCTAGGGGTTGTGTAGTCATTTCCTTTGGGTGAACTGTGGGCTATAAATATGGGGGCTCGGTAGGTAACATTTAACACTTTGAGCATTGACTGTTGAGCTCCTGTAGCCACATACCTTGCTGTATTCATCCAGAGTTCAATTCATTTTGTGTTCCTTGTTCAAGCGGCGAAGCCCTGCTTCCTTGTGCTTTTTGCTTGAGCTCGTGTTACATACCTCGCTAGTATAGTGCACCGAAGCCTGTCTAGGCGAAGGGTGTTTTGTGCGAAGTGTGTTTTTCAGTGTGCTATCGCTTTGTGTAACTTGAGGCCAGACCTCACAGCTTACTAGCGAAGCCCTGATCGAGGCCCGTTTTGCTTCGTGTGACGAAGCCCTTAGCGTAGTCTGTTTGTGTGCGTGTAGACCTTCGTGTACGAAGCCCAGCACCAGTTGCTGCCGCCAAGTACTTGGTCGAAGTCCTCAGAGGGCTGTCCACTCTTGCGAAGGGTGAAGTGTGAAGCCTGCTCGAAGCACCCCGTGTGCGGAGCCTGCACTGACTTAGCAGAGTAGATTTCCGAGGGTTGTAAGTGGAGCGAAGTCTTCTTGGCTTCGAACTTTTGCTCCTGCGAAGCCTGTGTTCGGAGCTGTCGAAGTACCTCCGAACCAGACCTTCGAAGGTAGTGTTCGAAGCCTGTTCCGCAGAAAACAGAACTGAACCGTAGGCTAAGTTTTTAGCCCAAAATTTTAAAAGCTCCCATTCACCCCCCCCTCTGGTCGCCGTTTCCGGTCCAACAATTGGTATCAGAGCGGGTTAAGATCACCAGTTGATCTTAACCGGTTTTGTGATCTGTTGGCGACATGGATAGAGGCAGTAAAATTCCTCTGTTCGATGGGACAGATTTTGCATACTGGAAGGTGCGCATGGAGGCTTACTTGTTAAGCCAAGGAAATGCAATTTGGGAGATTGTGGACTCACAATACTCCATCCCTGAGACTCGCACCTCTCAGACTAAGAAGGATCAGTATAATGCCAATTCCAAGGCAAGAAATATACTGTTCATCGGTTTGAGTAGAAGTGAGTTCGATAGGGTGCAGCACCTTAGGACTGCTAGGGAAATTTGGACAACGCTCACTGTTTTTCATGAGGGCTCTACTCAGATCAAGGCCAGGCGCCAAAGCACATATAAACAATAGTATCAGCTGTTTGTGCAGGCACCTGGTGAATCTATAGATGCCATGTTTTCTCGCTTTGATGCGATAGTGAGTAACTTGCGGTCCAACGGGACGCTTGCTTACAGTGATCATGATAGGGCTATCAAGCTTCTCTATGCTCTTGACCGTAGCATATGGGAAGTAAAGATATCCAGCATTGAGGAGTCCGCAGGATATGACACTTTGACCTGCGATGAACTCTTTAGCAAGCTGAAGTCCACAGAGATTGCCAAGGCATCTCTTGCTGTGCACAGAAGCTCTTTGCCACAGCCATTGGCATTGGTTTCTAGCACTAGCCGTGGCACCACTGCAGAACCAAGCACACCTGGCACTTGTGTTCTTGCAGATGGTTTTGCTTTGTCCTCCTTGGTCTCCGTCACAAAGGAGCAGGTGGATACTCTAGATGATGATGAGCTTGCTCTCATTGCCTGGAGGTTCACCCGCTTTCATCATGAGAGACGGGAACAGATGAGAAGTGGTTTTAGTGGTTGTTTTGAATACGGTGACACTTCTCACATCAAGGCAAATTGCCCAAAGCTCAAAAAGAGAGATGAGAGTGAGCGCCCTAAATACCACAAGAAGGAGAGGAAACCCTTTGTGAAGGGCAAGCGCGGCAAGATGGCTAAGAAAGTAGCCAAGGACGCTTCCAGAGCATTTGTTGCTGCTCTCAGCGACATCGACACATCCTCAACTGAGGAGTCGAGCTCTGAGGAGGAGGAGTCCCCAAGGAAGGAGGACAAGAAGGACAAGAAGGGACGTGACTTCACCGGCCTTTGCTTCATGGCCGACAGCGATCACAGCGGCGATGAGCTTGACTCATCTGAGGTAAACCTATCATCTGACCAGCTACTAATTAAATTAGATGAGCTGAATGAAGTAGTGCTTGGTCAGGATAGATTACTTGTGCAAGCCGCTAGAGAAAGAAAAGACCTTAGACTTAGGCTAGAAAATGTTTCTACTGAATATGCCATGCTTAAGTCTAAGTTTAATTATGCTGAATGTGAGTCCTGTTCTGTTGTCATGAGTGAGCTTGCTCAGTTGCGTTCTGTTCATGCTCAAACTCTTTCTGAGCTTGAGACTGCACAGAAGCAGCTTTTGGAGGTGGATTCTAGACCTCATGATGTTATTGATTGCATGAACTGCTCTTTATTACGCGAAAGCATTAATTTACGTGATAAGCATGTTCATGATTTGGAGGCTAGATTGGAGAGGGCCGGTAGTTCTAAGGATGTGCAACCTGTTTGTGACACGTGCATCACCCTTAAGGACCAGCTAGGCACTGTTAGAGAGCGAGCTGAAAACCTCTTGTCTGAAAATGAATACCTCCTTTCCGTGGTTAATAAATGCACTGAGGGGAAGGGAAGGATGGATTTGCTCTTGGCCAAGACCAAGTTGTGTGCTGACAGAGCAGGGGTAGCTCTAGGTTTGGGTTTTGAGAGGATACCTTCAGACAGTAAGACCAAAACTGTTTTCACCTCTCCCACTACCCTAGAGAAAGAGAGAGCTCTGTTAGACACCCCATCAGCCAAAAAGCCTACCCTTCCACCAAAGAAAACCACTCCTCCTGCCAAAAAAAATCCTCCCAAGAAAACCATTCAGAGAAAACCCAAGGAGCCTATGAGAGTTGCTCCTATGACCCATGAGAGAGCCCCTAGGAGAGTTTTTCACTGTTCCTACTGTCAGCGGGCGGGTCATTTGGTTGGGTTCTGTTTTCGTCGCATCAAGGATGAGCGACGCTCTCAGGCGATGAGTTACCAGGATATGCATTACCCATCTTTAGGTATGCATGAGTCTGAGATGTACTATCGTCCTGCTTTTGAGGCTCCTCGTACTTCTCGGAGAGGTTTTGCTCCTCGAGGTCTTCACCATGTTACATATGGTGGTAGACCTCGGGCTAGCAGATTAGTACCTCGTCAGAGTAGGAGACCTCCACATGTTGTTCGTTTACAGCATGTAGGTAGACCTCGCACTTTGCATTATTCTGATTATCATGTGCGTAGACCGTCTACTTTTACTGTGCCTACTACTCGTGTCACTCAGTGCTGAATGCCTCGTCATTATTTCACTCACCCCAGCACTGAGCGATCGAGACACTCTTATCATGTGTAGGCGACAGGTCGAGGCTTGGAGGGCACGTGGATCATGGACTCCGGTTGTTCGCGCCACATGACCGGAGATGCAGCTTGGTTCTCCAGCCTCACCACAACCAAGCAAAGGGAACATATCACCTTCGGAAACAATCGAAGGAGTAGAGTGAAAGGTAAAAGTGTGGTAAGAATTAATTCGAATTTCACTCTCAAAGATGTTGCTTTGGTTGAAAACCTGGGATACAATTTGCTGTCTGTATCTGTTGGACCGGAAACGGCGACCAGAGGGGGGGTGAATGGGAGCTTTTAAAATTTCGGGCTAAAAACTTAGCCTTCGGTTCTGTTCAGTCTTCTGCGGAACAGGCTTCGAACACAACCTTCGAAGGTCTGGTTCGGAGGTACTTCGACACCTTCGAACACAGGCTTCGGAGAGGCAAAAGTTCGAAGCCAAGAAGACTTCGCTCCACTTACAATCCTCGAAAATCTACTCTGCTAAGTCAGTGCAGGCTCCGCACACAGGGTGCTTTGAGCAGACTTCGCACTTCACCCTTCGCAGGAGTGGACAGCCCTCTGTGGACTACGACCAAGTACTTGGCGACATCAACTGGTGCTGGGCTTCGTACGCGAAGGTCTACACGCACACAAAACGGACCACGCTAAGGGCTTCGACACAAGAAGCACAACGGGAAAAGATCAGGGCTTCGCTAGTAAGCAGCGAGGTCTTGCCTCGTGTTACACAGAGCGACAGCACACTGACAAAACACACCTCGCACGAAAAACAACCTTCACCTCAACAGGCTTCGGTGCACTAAACTAGCGAAGTATGTAGATCGAGCTCAAGCAAAAAGCACAAGACAAACAGGGCTTCGCCGCTTGAACAAGGAACACTGAAAATGAACTCAGGATGTATTCAATCGAAGTGTGGCTACAGGAGCTCAACAGTAAATGCTCAAAAGTGTTCAAAGTTACCTACCGAGCCCCCATATTTATAGCCCATGGATTCATCCTAAGGAAGTGACTACTTTACCCCTAGGGTTTACATTCATTTTGTCTCTTCAGAACTAAGGGGTACAAAAGGTAGTCCACCTTTATTCTGGAGGCTTCTCTGTCAGCTGCAGAGGGGACAGTGTCAGCCTTTTTCAGAACAGACAGTGTCAGCCTTTACAGTGTTGACTTCTGGAACCTCCCTTCGCACCGGAGGGTGCGGTAGCTTCGGCGAGAAGCCTGCAGCCTGTTGGCCTTCGCTCCGCCGAAGAAGACCTTCGATACAGTGACGGTTTTGAGCCGAAGCCGTCAAAGCCCTTGGGCCTTCGCACCACCACTTCCGGAGTGGATCACCACGGTTTCGCAGCTACTCCCAGCTCGAACACCGTCCGTCCGTGTACCGAAGCCATGCATGGCCGAAGCACCACAAGTCAACCTCACTCCGGAGCTAGCCTCGCTCCGAAGTCCTTCACACTCCGAAGCCCCACCTTCGGAGTACCACCCTTCGAAGTCCCTCCTTCGTCCAAGGCCTCCGCATGAAGCATTCCATGAGCACTTCGTCGCAGTGTCTCACTCCGAGCACACTCCTCGACGAGCCTCACCCGGACCATGCCTTCGATGCGCCTCGACTTCTGAGACCTTCGTCGGGCCACCTTCGAGTGTCTCCCTCCGGAGCACACTTCGAACACCTTGCCTCCGCAGAGGACTTGTTCCACCAACTCCGAAGTCACTCCATTCGGAGTACCTTCGAAGTGCCTCACCTCCGAGGACTTGTCTCGGAGTACCTTCAGCCGGAGCCACGCTCCGCACTCTCTGCCTTCACCTGGCACGCCTCGACCCGAGGACCGACCCGGACCACCTTCGCAGCCACCGTGACGGAGCTCCCCGCTCCCTTGGCATCAAACCACCCGCTTGACCCAAGTTCACCTGGCTCGAACCCTGTCCGTCGCCTCCGAAGTCCCTGCGCACCACAGACAAACAGACAAGTGTATCCAATACTCCGGAGACCTCTCCGGGTTAGCAACCTTCGGTACACACTCCGGTGTACCGCCCAAAGTACCGAAGCCATCGGTACGAACCCAGTCATCGTGTACTGTCGGACCCCTCCGACAGGCACACTCCGCTGCACAGCTGCAGCAAGCAAACACCGAACACCCTTCGGTGACACACCTCCGAACACCCTTCGGAGGTACCACCTCCGAAGCCCCTCCGGAGGTACCCTTCGAACAGAGGGTAAATAATCCTGTCAATCACTCATCACATACACCGAAACCACCCTTGGTTTCTCAATCTCCCCCTTGATGAGTGCATTGACAACCAAATTGAAGTTCAAGAAAATGTAAAAATTTTTGCAGCACACAAGTGACCATAAAAACTCAAAAAGAGCCAAAGCATGTCACTTGATAAAAGAAATTTTCTCCCCCTTTGTAAAAGAGTAAAAGCCCCTTGATAAGAACTCCCCCTGAGTTGAGCAAATTTTTCTCCCCCTTTAGAAATTATGCCTTCTTGCGGCAGAGAACATAGCAAATCTCTCCCCCTTTGGCAATGCAAGCATCAAGGAGCAATCAAAAGATGCAAAGCTTCGAAATGAATAGAATTGCAAGGACATATAATGCAAACATATGCCAACATTAAAACGAATGATCATGTGCTCAGCTCAATTTAACAATCTGTGAAACAAGATGATGGCATGTGATTTTGACATTTTTGTAGTAAAAGCATCACCACTTAATCAAAGCAGCTAGACATGTGAAGGCAAGGACTGCGCAAAGCTAACAACTTCTACCCTAGACAGACAAGTCTTGTTCAAAAAGAAGCTTTGAAAGCAAACTTGATGGGCCATTAAATTTGTTGTTCTTTTCTTAATGCCAGGGGTTATTTGTTTGTCCACCTTATACTTTCCAATCAGGCCAAGCCTAGGCATGAAAGCCATCTGAAGCTTAAGGCGGTGATTTTGGCATACACTACACTATCCCAGTTCAGACCAAAGTGCAATGGTAAGCAGTCTAGAATAGAGTAGTGCGACAAACAAACCCTCCTGGATCTTTTCATTGAAACCAGGCAAATCATGAATTTTTGATTTTGAAGAATTAAATTTTTGATGAGTATCCATGAATAAAGAACACAATTTTCAAGTTGCATATTTTAGCATCCAAGGAACATTGTCTTGCTGTCAAGTAGATAAAAGATAGCTAAAAGCAGTCCACCCTAAACAAGCTAGATACAAGATTATGCGGTGAGCAAGTTTTGATTTTTAGAAAATAAAACATCATGCACAATCAATGTTCCAGACATATTTCATAGAGCTGAGCTGTCATGATTTCTTTGAATTAAAAGCAGGCATATAATAGCAAAAGATGTAAGTGCAATTCCACACATAATGAGCATATGCAAGACAATTAAAAGCAGCTCCCCCTCACAAAATGCCGTAGGGATGACAAATACCAAGTTCCCCACGCAAGTAAGCAAACCGAGAAGCATCGAGGGGTTTTGTAAAAATATCGGCAAGCTGGTGTTGGGTATCAACATATTGAAGTTCAATATCACCCTTCTCATTGTGATCTCTGAGAAAATGATACCGTACATCAATGTGTTTGGTTCTGAAGTGCTGAACCGGGTTGTTTGCAATACAAATAGCACTAGTGTTATCACAGAAAAGTGGAACACTCTTATATTCTAACCCGAAATCCCGCAAAGTGGAAACCATCCACAAAATCTGAGAGCAACAGCTAGCTGCAGCAACATATTCGGCCTCAGCCGTTGATTGTGCAACACTAGACTGTTTGCGGGAAGACCAGCAAACCAGAGACGTACCCAGAAAATGACAAGTACCAGAGGTACTCTTCCTATCGATTCTACACCCAGCAAAATCCGCATCTGAATAACCTCTAAGACATAAAGATGAAGACGATGAATACCATATGCCAAATTCAAGGGTGTGCTTGAGATACCTTAGAATGCGCTTAACCGCTTGGCGGTGCGAAGCTCGTGGTGAAGCCTGAAAACGAGCGCACAGACATACTGCGAAGTGTATGTCTGGCCTCGTGGCAGTCAAGTAGAGGAGGGAGCCGATCATGCTCCGAAACTCCTTCTGATCTACGGCTTCTCCATCTTCGTCAGGGTCCAATGCTACAGATGTAGCCATTGGAGTGGCGAGGGGCTTCGCATCGGACATGTCGAATTTCTTGAGCAGGTCCTTGGTGTACTTTGTCTGGTGGACAAAAGTACCTTGTTTGCTTTGCTTGATTTGCAAACCAAGGAAAAAGGTGAGTTCACCCATCATTGACATTTCAAACTCCCTGCTCATGGTATCTGCAAACTCGGCAACTAAAGCATGAGAAGAGCCACCAAAGATGATATCATCCACATAAATCTGTACTAGAAGGAAATCTTTGCCATGCTTGAGAGTAAACAAGGTTTTATCAACAGAGCCCATCAAATACCCTCGCTCAAGCAGAAAAGACTTAAGTCTATCATACCACGCCCGAGGGGCCTGCTTGAGTCCATAAAGAGCCTTATGAAGTTTAAGGACTTTATGTGGGTACTTGGGGTTTTCAAAACCAGGGGGTTGTTTTACATAAACATCTTCACCTATGAAGCCATTAAGAAAAGCACTTTTGACATCCATTTGATAGAGTTTGAATCCCCGGGATGTCGCAAAGGCAAGCAAAATCCTAATGGCCTCAAGGCGAGCAACAGGTGCAAAAGTTTCAGTAAAATCAATCCCTTCTAGTTGAGAAAAGCCCTGAGCTACAAGTCTAGCCTTATTTCTAACAATTGTCCCATCCTCCCCTTGTTTATTTTTAAAAATCCATTTTGTTCCAATGAAATGAACATTTGGTGGAGGATCAACTAAAGTCCAGACTTGATTTCTTTCAAAATTCTCAAGCTCTTCATGCATGGCATTGATCCAACTAGAATCAGAAAGTGCATGACTAACATCTAAGGGCTCGAAAGAAGCAACAAAAGCAGCATTAGTAAAATGAGCGTGTGAACGTGTTACCCTTTGATCAAGCTCACCAATGATCTGCTCGGGAGGGTGCATCCTTTGGACATGATGTGGAGCCTCGCGGCGGGATGCAGTCTCCCCCTCAACTTGTGCGTTGGAGTGGTCCAAGATGACCGATGTTGAGGTAGTCGCTTCGGGACCTCGTGCCGAAGTAGTAGAAGCGGGGTCAGCTTCGGGGGTCGATGTCGAGGGTAGTAGGGGATCATCCTCGAATTCTCCGGGATCTTCGTCTTCGAATAAGGTCTGTTCCATGTCGTGTTCATTCGCCTGTTCAAAAGCAGAACTAACAGAGGGGGTTGATTCATCAAAAGTCACATCACATGACTCGATGACAGTGTTAGTTTCCAAGTTATAAACACGATAAGAATGACCATGAGTGGTATAACCCAAAAAGATCCCGTCAGAAGATCGCGACTCAAATTTATCCAAATTACCACGTTTTAGGATAAAGCAGCGACAGCCAAAAACTCGAAGATGAGTAACCTTGGGCTGTCTCCTAAAACGCAGTTCATAAGATGTCAAGTTTAAAATTGAGCGCAAGAAAATTCGATTTGAGATGTAGCAAGCAGTGTTCATGGCCTCAGCCCAGAATTTTCTAGGAGTCCTATGCTCATCAAGCATCGTCCTAGCCATCTCAACCAAAGTGCGGTTTTTCCTCTCAACAACACCGTTCTGTTGAGGAACCCGCGGAGCAGAGAATTGATGTTCTATGCCATGCTCCATGCAAAAGTCAACAAAGAGACTATTTTTGAACTCGGTGCCATTATCGCTTCGAATGAATTTTAATGCACCAGGAAGTTCAGTGAAAAGTCTCAAAGCCAAGCTCCGAAAGTGTGAAAACACTTCATCCTTGCTGGCAAGAAAGAAGACCCAAGAGTAGCGAGAGAAATCGTCGACAATAACAAGTACATACCACTTGCCGCCTAAAGAACTAACCCGAGAAGGACCTACAGTGTCCATATGGAGAAGTTCTCCGGGCTGTTCAGTCATCACTGTGGTGACTGGCGAATGCGAAGCGGCAATCATTTTTCCATGTCGACATGGAGCGCAAACTAAATTCTTCTCAAACTTGAGCTTGGGCAATCCTCGGATCAAACCTAGGGCGCTCAGACGAGCGAGCAATTCAAAGCTTATATGCCCTAGTCTCCTATGCCACTTCCAAAGCTCAGAAGTCGAATGTGCAACAAGGCAATGAGAAGAACCAGACGACTCTGAAAAATCAGCTCCAAAAACTCTCCCAACTCTAAAGATCTTACACACCACAACGCCATCAGAATTGAGCACTTGCGAAGTATCGCGATGAAATCGCACTTCGAAGCCCTCATCAAGCAACTGAGATACAGACAGCAAATTGTATCCCAGGTTTTCAACCAAAGCAACATCTTTGAGAGTGAAGTTCGTGTTAATCCTTACCACACCTTTACCTTTCACTCTACTCCTTCGATTGTTTCCGAAGGTGATATGTTCCCTTTGCTTGGTTGTTGTGAGGCTGGAGAACCAGTTTGCATCTCCGGTCATGTGGCGCGAACAACCGGAGTCCATGATCCACGTGCCCTCCAAGCCTCGACCTGTCGCCTACACATGATAAGAACGCCTCGATCGCTCAGTGCTGGGGTGAGTAAAATAATGACGAGGCATCCAGCACTGAGTGACACGAGTAGTAGGCACAGTAAAAGTAGACGGTCTACGCACATAAAAATCAGAATGATGCAAAGTGCGAGGTCTACCTACATGCAAAGAACGCAAAGCATGTCGAGGTCTCCTACTCTGACGAGGTACAAAGCTACTCGCCCGAGGTCTACCACCATATGGAACATGGTGAACACCTCGAGGAGCAAAACCTCTCCGAGAAGCACGAGGAGCCTCGAAAACAGGACGAGAGTAATACTCAGACTCATGCATACCTAAAGATGGGTAGTGCATGTCCTGATAGCTCATCGCCTGAGCACGTCGCTCATCCTTGATACGACGGAAACAGAAACCAATCAAATGACCCGCCCGCTGACAATAAGAACAGTGAAACACTCTCCTGGGGGCACTCTCATGGGTCACAGGAGCAACTCTCACAGCCTCCTTGGGTTTCTTCTGAGTGGTTTTCTTTGGAGGATTTTTCTTGACAGGAGGTGTGGTTTTCTTTGGTGGATGGGTAGGCTTTTTGGCTGGAGGGGTGTCCAACAGAGCTCTCTCTTTCTCTAGGGTGGTGGGAGAGGTAAAAACAGTTTTGGTCTTACTGTCTGAAGCTATCCTCTCAAAACCCAAACCTAGAGCTACCCCGGCTCTGTCAGCACACAACTTGGTCTTGGCCAAGAGCAAATCCATCCTACCCTTCCCTTCAGTGCATTTGTTCACCACAGAAAGAAGGTATTCATTTTCTGACATGAGGTTTTCAGCTCGCTCTCTGACAGTGCCTAGCTGGTCCTTAAGGGTGATGCAAGTGTCACAAACAGGTTGCACATCCTTAGAACTACCGGCCCTCTCCAATCTAGCCTCTAAATCATGAACATGCTTATCACGTAAATTAATGCTATCGCGTAATAAACAGCAGTTCATGCAATCAATAACATCATGAGGTCTAGAATCCACCTCCAAAAGCTGCTTCTGTGCAGTCTCAAGCTCAGAAAGAGTTTGAGTATGAACAGAACGCAACTGAGCAAGCTCACTCATGACAACAGAACATGATTCACATTCAGCATCATCAAACTTAGACTTAAGCATGGCATATTCAGTAGAAACATTTTCTAGCCTAAGTCTAAGGTCTTTTCTTTCTCTAGCGGCTTGCACAAGTAATCTATCCTGACCTAGCACTACTTCATTCAGCTCATCTAATTTAATTAGTAGCTGGTCAGATGATAGGTTTACCTCAGATGAGTCAAGCTCATCGCCGCTGTGATCGCTGTCGGCCATGAAGCAAAGGCCGGTGAAGTCACGTCCCTTCTTATCCTTCTTGTCCTCCTTCCTTGGGGACTCCTCCTCCTCAGAGCTCGACTCCTCAGTTGAGGATGTGTCGATGTCGCTGAGAGCAGCAACAAAAGCTCTGGAAGCGGCCTTGGCTACTTTCTTAGCCATCTTGCCGCGCTTGCCCTTCACAAAGGGCTTCCTCTCCTTTTTGTGGAATTTGGGGCGGTCACTCTCATCTCTCTTCTTGACCTTGGGGCAATTGGCCTTGATGTGAGAGGTGTCGCCACATTCATAGCAGCCACTAAAACCACTTCTCCTCTGATCCCGTCTCTCATGATGAAAGCGGGTGAACCTCCGGGCAATGAGAGCAAGCTCATCATCAGCTAGAGTGTCCACCTGCTCCTTTGTGACGGAGACCAGGGAGGACAAAGCAAAACCATCTGCAAGAACACAAGTGCCTGATGTGCTTGGTTCTGCAGTGGTGCCACGGCTAGTGCTAGAAACCAATGCCAATGGCTGTGGCAAAGAGCTTCTGTGCACAGCAAGAGATGCCTTGGCAATCTCTGTGGACTTCAGCTTGCTAAAGAGTTCGTCACAGGTCAATGAGTCATAGCCTGTGGACTCCTCAATGCTGGATATCTTCACCTCCCATATGCTACGGTCAAGAGCATAGAGAAGCTTGATAGCCCTATCGTGATCACTATAAGCAAGCGTCCCGTTAGATCGCAAGTTACTCACTATAGCATCAAAGCGCGAAAACATGGCATCTATAGATTCACCAGGTGCCTGCACAAACAGCTGATACTGTTGGTTGTAGGTGCTTTGGCGCCTGGCCTTAATCTGAGTAGAGCCCTCATGATAAATAGTGAGCGTTGTCCAAATTTCCCTAGCAGTCCTAAGGTGCTGCACCCTATCAAACTCACTCCGACTCAAACCAATGAACAGAATGTTCCTTGCCTTCGAGTTGGCAATATACTGATCTTTTTCGGTTTGAGTGGTGCGGGTATCAGGGATGGAGTATTGTGAGTCCACAATCTCCCAAATTGCATTTCCTTGGCTTAACAAGTAAGCCTCCATGCGCACCTTCCAGTATGCAAAATCTGTCCCATCAAACAGAGGAATTTTACTGCCTCTATCCATGTCGCCAACAGATCACAAAACCGGTTAAGGTCAACTGGTGATCTTAACCCGCTCTGATACCAATTGTTGGACCGGAAACGGCGACCAGAGGGGGGGTGAATGGGAGCTTTTAAAATTTCGGGCTAAAAACTTAGCCTTCGGTTCTGTTCAGTCTTCTGCGGAACAGGCTTCGAACACAACCTTCGAAGGTCTGGTTCGGAGGTACTTCGACACCTTCGAACACAGGCTTCGGAGAGGCAAAAGTTCGAAGCCAAGAAGACTTCGCTCCACTTACAATCCTCGAAAATCTACTCTGCTAAGTCAGTGCAGGCTCCGCACACAGGGTGCTTTGAGCAGACTTCGCACTTCACCCTTCGCAGGAGTGGACAGCCCTCTGTGGACTACGACCAAGTACTTGGCGACATCAACTGGTGCTGGGCTTCGTACGCGAAGGTCTACACGCACACAAAACGGACCACGCTAAGGGCTTCGACACAAGAAGCACAACGGGAAAAGATCAGGGCTTCGCTAGTAAGCAGCGAGGTCTTGCCTCGTGTTACACAGAGCGACAGCACACTGACAAAACACACCTCGCATGAAAAACAACCTTCACCTCAACAGGCTTCGGTGCACTAAACTAGCGAAGTATGTAGATCGAGCTCAAGCAAAAAGCACAAGACAAACAGGGCTTCGCCGCTTGAACAAGGAACACTGAAAATGAACTCAGGATGTATTCAATCGAAGTGTGGCTACAGGAGCTCAACAGTAAATGCTCAAAAGTGTTCAAAGTTACCTACCGAGCCCCCATATTTATAGCCCATGGATTCATCCTAAGGAAGTGACTACTTTACCCCTAGGGTTTACATTCATTTTGTCTCTTCAGAACTAAGGGGTACAAAAGGTAGTCCACCTTTATTCTGGAGGCTTCTCTGTCAGCTGCAGAGGGGACAGTGTCAGCCTTTTTCAGAACAGACAGTGTCAGCCTTTACAGTGTTGACTTCTGGAACCTCCCTTCGCACCGGAGGGTGCGGTAGCTTCGGCGAGAAGCCTGCAGCCTGTTGGCCTTCGCTCCGCCGAAGAAGACCTTCGATACAGTGACGGTTTTGAGCCGAAGCCGTCAAAGCCCTTGGGCCTTCGCACCACCACTTCCGGAGTGGATCACCACGGTTTCGCAGCTACTCCCAGCTCGAACACCGTCCGTCCGTGTACCGAAGCCATGCATGGCCGAAGCACCACAAGTCAACCTCACTCCGGAGCTAGCCTCGCTCCGAAGTCCTTCACACTCCGAAGCCCCACCTTCGGAGTACCACCCTTCGAAGTCCCTCCTTCGTCCAAGGCCTCCGCATGAAGCATTCCATGAGCACTTCGTCGCAGTGTCTCACTCCGAGCACACTCCTCGACGAGCCTCACCCGGACCATGCCTTCGATGCGCCTCGACTTCTGAGACCTTCGTCGGGCCACCTTCGAGTGTCTCCCTCCGGAGCACACTTCGAACACCTTGCCTCCGCAGAGGACTTGTTCCACCAACTCCGAAGTCACTCCATTCGGAGTACCTTCGAAGTGCCTCACCTCCGAGGACTTGTCTCGGAGTACCTTCAGCCGGAGCCACGCTCCGCACTCTCTGCCTTCACCTGGCACGCCTCGACCCGAGGACCGACCCGGACCACCTTCGCAGCCACCGTGACGGAGCTCCCCGCTCCCTTGGCATCAAACCACCCGCTTGACCCAAGTTCACCTGGCTCGAACCCTGTCCGTCGCCTCCGAAGTCCCTGCGCACCACAGACAAACAGACAAGTGTATCCAATACTCCGGAGACCTCTCCGGGTTAGCAACCTTCGGTACACACTCCGGTGTACCGCCCAAAGTACCGAAGCCATCGGTACGAACCCAGTCATCGTGTACTGTCGGACCCCTCCGACAGGCACACTCCGCTGCACAGCTGCAGCAAGCAAACACCGAACACCCTTCGGTGACACACCTCCGAACACCCTTCGGAGGTACCACCTCCGAAGCCCCTCCGGAGGTACCCTTCGAACAGAGGGTAAATAATCCTGTCAATCACTCATCACATACACCGAAACCACCCTTGGTTTCTCAGTATCTCAGTTGCTTGATGAGGGCTTCGAAGTGCGATTTCATCGCGATACTTCGCAAGTGCTCAATTTTGATGGCGTTGTGGTGTGTAAGATCTTTAGAGTTGGGAGAGTCTTTGGAGCTGATTTTTCAGAGTCATCTGGTTCTTCTCATTGTCTTGTTGCACATTCGACTTCTGAGCTTTGGAAGTGGCATAGGAGACTAGGGCATATGAGCTTTGAGTTGCTCGCTCGTCTGAGCGCCCTAGGTCTGATCCGAGGATTGCCCAAGCTCAAGTTTGAGAAGAATTTAGTTTGCGCTCCTTGTCGACATGGAAAAATGATTGCCGCTTCACATTCGCCAGTCACCACAGTGATGACTGAACAACCCGGAGAACTTCTCCACATGGACACTGTAGGTCCTTCTCGGGTTAGTTCTTTAGGCGGCAAGTGGTATGTTTTAGTGATTGTCGACGATTTCTCTCGCTACTCTTGGGTCTTCTTTCTTGCTAGCAAGGATGAAGTGTTTTCACACTTTCGGAGCTTGGCTTTGAGACTTTTCACTGAACTCCCAGGTGCATTGAAATTCATTCGAAGTGATAATGGCACCGAGTTCAAAAATAGTCTCTTTGTTGACTTTTGCATGGAGCATGGCATAGAACATCAATTCTCTGCTCCGCGGGTTCCTCAACAGAACGGTGTTGTTGAGAGGAAGAACCGCACTTTGGTTGAGATGGCTAGGACGATGCTTGATGAGCATAGGACTCCTAGAAAATTCTGGGCTGAGGCCATGAACACTACATGTTACATCTCAAACCGTATCTTCTTGCGCTCAATTTTAAATTTGACATCGTATGAGCTGCGTTTTGGGAGACAGCCCAAGGTTACTCATCTTCGAGTTTTTGGCTGTCACTGCTTTATCCTAAAACGTGGTATCTTGGATAAATTTAAGTCGCGATCTTCTGACGGGATCTTTTTGGGTTATACTACTCATGGTCATTCTTATCGTGTTTATAATTTAGAGACTAACTCTGTCATCGAGTCATGCGATGTGACTTTTGATGAAACCCCCTCTGTTAGTTCTGCTTTTGAACAGGCAAATGAACACGACATGGAACAGACCTTATTCGAAGAAGAAGATCCCGGAGAATTCGAGGATAAACCCCTACTACCCTCGACGTCAACCCCCGAAGCTGACCCCACTTCAACTACTTCGGCACGAGGTCCCGAAGCAACTACCTCAACATCGGTCATCTTGGACCACTCCAACGCACAAGTTGAGGGGGAGACTGCATCCCGCCGCGAGGCTCCACATCATGTTCAAAGGATGCATCCTCCCGAGCAGATCATTGGTGAGCTTGATCAAAGGGTAACACGTTCTCATGCTCATTTCATTGATTCCGCTTTTGTTGCTTCTTTCGAGCCCTTAGATGTTAGTCATGCACTTTCTGATTCTAGTTGGATCAATGCCATGCATGAAGAACTTGAAAATTTTGAAAGAAATCAAGTCTGGACTTTAGTTGATCCTCCACCAAATGTTCATTTCATTGGAACAAAATGGATTTTCAAAAACAAACAACGGGAGGATGGGACTATAGTTAGAAACAAGGCTAGACTTGTAGCTCAGGGCTTTTCTCAACTAGAAGGGATTGATTTTACTGAAACTTTTGCACCTGTTGCCCGCCTTGAGGCCATTAGGATTTTGCTTGCCTTTGCGACATCCCGAGGATTCAAACTCTATCAAATGGATGTCAAAAGTGCTTTTCTTAATGGCTTCATAGGCGAAGATGTTTATGTAAAACAACCCCCTGGTTTTGAAAACCCCAAGTACCCACATAAAGTCCTTAAACTTCATAAGGCTCTTTATGGACTCAAGCAGGCCCCTCGGGCTTGGTATGATAGACTTAAGTCTTTTCTGCTTGAGCGAGGGTATTTGATGGGCTCTGTTGATAAAACTTTGTTTACTCTCAAGCATGGCAAAGATTTCCTCCTAGTTCAGATTTATGTGGATGATATCATCTTTGGTGGCTCCTCTCATGCTTTGGTTGCCGAGTTTGCAGATACCATGAACAGGGAATTTGAAATGTCGATGATGGGTGAACTCACCTTTTTCCTTGGTTTGCAAATCAAGCAAAGCAAACAAGGTACTTTTGTCCACCAGACAAAGTACACCAAGGACCTGCTCAAGAAACTTGACATGTCCGATGCGAAGCCCCTCGCCACTCCAATGGCTACATCCGTAGCATTGGACCCTGACGAAGATGGAGAAGCCGTAGATCAGAAGGATTTCCGAAGCATGATCGGCTCCCTCCTCTACTTGATTGCCACGAGGCCGGACATACACTTCGCAGTATGTCTGTGCGCTCGTTTTCAAGCTTCACCACGAGCTTCGCACCGCCAAGCGGTTAAGCGCATCCTAAGGTATCTCAAACACACCCTTGAGTTTGGCATATGGTATTCAACATCTTCGTCTTTATGTCTTCGAGGTTATTCCGATGCGGATTTTGCTGGGTGTAGAATTGATAGGAAGAGTACCTCTGGTACTTGTCATTTTCTGGGTACATCTCTAGTTTGCTGGTCTTCCCGCAAACAGACTAGTGTTGCACAATCGACGACTGAGGCCGAATATGTTGCTGCAGCTAGCTGTTGCTCTCAGATTTTGTGGATGGTTTCCACTTTGCGGGATTTCGGGTTAGAATATAAGAGTGTTCCACTTTTCTGTGATAACACTAGTGCTATTAGTATTGCAAACAACCCGGTTCAGCACTCCAGAACCAAACACATTGATGTACGATATCACTTTCTCAGAGATCACAATGAGAAAGGTGATATTGAACTTCAATATGTTGATACCCAACACCAGCTTGCCGACATTTTTACGAAACCCCTCGATGCTTCTCGTTTTGCTTACTTGCGTGGGAAACTTGGCATTTGTCACCCTTACGGCATTTTGTGAGGGGGAGCTGTTTTAGATGGATGTGCTTTTGTCTAATTGTATTGAAATTGCGTTTACATATTTTGCACTTATATGCCTGCTTATAATTCATGAAATCATGTCAGCTCAGCTCTTTTTAATTCATCTGGAACATTCATGTGCATGGTGTTTTATTTCCAAAATCAAATCATGCTCACTGCTTAGTCTTGAATCTAGCATGTTTAGGCAGGACTGCTTTAGCTATCTTTTATCTGCTTGACAGCGAGACACATTTCTTTGGATGCTAAAAATTGCAACTTGAAAAATTGTTCTACATCTTCATGGATATTCATAAAATGCCAAACAATTGGTACAAAATCAAAAATTCCATGTTTTGCATGCCTTAAGTGAAAAGATCCAGGTGGGTTTGTTTGTCGCACTACCCTATTCTAGACTGCTTACCATTGCACATGGGTCTGAACTGGAATAGCGTAGTGTATGCCAAAATCTATGCCTTAAGCTTCTTATGGCTTTCATGCCTAGGCTTGGCCGGATTGGAAAGTATAAGGTGGACAAACAAATAACCCCTGGCACTAAGAAAAGAACAACAAAATTCATTGATTATCAAGTTTGCTTTTCAAGCTCCATTTGAACTGGACTTGTCTGTCTAGAGTAGAAATTGACTAGCTTTGCGCAGTCCTTGCTCTTACTTTTCTAAGTTTCCTTGACTAAGTGGTGATGCTTTTATTTCAAAAATGATCATATCTCATGCTTCATCATGCTTTTAGAGAATATCAATTTGAGCTGAGCCCATGATCATTGGTGTTACTGTTGGCATATTTTTGCTTCATATGTCTTTGAAATTCTGCTCATTTCGAAGCTTTGCGGAGTGTGCTTGTCGGAGGGGTCCGACAGTGCACGATGACTGGGTTCGTACCGAAGGGGCTTCGGTACTTTGGGCGGTACGCCGGAGTGTGTGCCGGAGGTTGCTAACCCGGAGAGGTCTCCGGAGTACTAGATACACTTGTCTGTTTGTCTGTGGTGCGCAGGGACTTCAGAGGCGACGGACAAGGTTCGCAGCAGGTGAACCTGGGTCAAGCAGAAGGCTTGATGCCAGGGGAGCGGGGAGCTCCGTCACGGTGGCTGCGAAGGTGGTCCGGGTCGGTCCTCGGGTCGAGACGTGCCAGGTGAAGGCAGAGAGTGCGGAGCGTGGCTCCGGGTGAAGGTACTCCGAGACAAAGTCCTCGGAGGTGAGGCACTTCAAAGGTACTCCGAATGGAGTGACTTCGGAGATGGTTGGATCAAGTCCTCTGCGGAGGCAAGGAATTCGAAGTGTGCTCCGGAGGGAGACATTCGAAGGTACCCGACGAAGGTCTCAGAAGTCGAGGCGCATCGAAGGCATGGTCCGGGTGAGGCTCGTCGAGGAGTGTGCTCGAGGAGAGGCACTGCGACGAAGGGCTCATGGAATGCTTCATGCGGAGGCCTTGGACGAAGGAGAGACTTCGAAGGGTGGTACTCCGAAGGTGGGGGTTCGGAGGGTGGAAGGCTTCGGAGCAAGACTAGCTCCGGAGCAAGGTTGACTTGAGGTGCTTCGGCCTGCATGGCTTCGGTACACGGACTGACGGAGTTCGAGTTGGGAGTAACTGCGAAGCCGTGGTGGTCCACTCCGGAGGTGTTGGTGCGAAGGCCCAAGGGCTTTGACGGCTTCGGCTCAAAACCGTCACTGTATCGAAGGCTATCTTCGGCGAAGCGAAGGCCATCTGGCTTCAGGCTTCTCACCGAAGCTACCGCACCCTCGCGTGCGAAGGGAGGATTCCAGAAGGTCAAAGACTGCAATGGCTGACACTGTCTGTTCTGTAAAAGGCTGACACTGTCCCCTCTGCAAAGCTGACAGAGAAGCCTCCAGAATAAAGGTGGACTACCTTTTGTACCCCTTAGTTCTGTAGAGTCAAAATCAATGTAAACCCTAGGGGTTGTGTAGTCATTTCCTTTGAGTGAACTGTGGGCTATAAATATGGGGGCTCGGTAGGTAACATTTAACACTTTGAGCATTGACTGTTGAGCTCCTGTAGCCACATACCTTGCTGTATTCATCCAGAGTTCAATTCATTTTGTGTTCCTTGTTCAAGCGGCGAAGCCCTGCTTCCTTGTGCTTTTTGCTTGAGCTCGTGTTACATACCTCGCTAGTATAGTGCACCGAAGCCTGTCTAGGCGAAGGGTGTTTTGTGCGAAGTGTGTTTTTCAGTGTGCTATCACTTTGTGTAACTTGAGGCCAGACCTCACAGCTTACTAGCGAAGCCCTGATCGAGGCCCGTTTTGCTTCGTGTGACGAAGCCCTTAGCGTAGTCTGTTTGTGTGCGTGTAGACCTTCGTGTACGAAGCCCAGCACCAGTTGCTGCCGCCAAGTACTTGGTCGAAGTCCTCAGAGGGCTGTCCACTCTTGCGAAGGGTGAAGTGTGAAGCCTGCTCGAAGCACCCCGTGTGCGGAGCCTGCACTGACTTAGCAGAGTAGATTTCCGAGGGTTGTAAGTGGAGCGAAGTCTTCTTGGCTTCGAACTTTTGCTCCTGCGAAGCCTGTGTTCGGAGCTGTCGAAGTACCTCCGAACCAGACCTTCGAAGGTAGTGTTCGAAGCCTGTTCCGCAGAAGATAGAACTGAACCGTAGGCTAAGTTTTTAGCCCAAAATTTTAAAAGCTCCATTCACCCCCCCTCTGGTCGCCGTTTCCGGTCCAACAGTGTTGTAATAAGTTGATATTAAAGCAAGTTGGTTTGCTAGTTATATAAATGTTTATGAGTTTGAGTTTTGAGAAGTTTGATATCTTTTTGTGATAAGTTATAAACTGCATGTGATTGTATGTGGATTGCATCACAATTACAAAGAAGTTATTGCTAAAAAAATTAGTTTTAGTTGTTAATTACTGATTAAAAAGGTAGGACGTTACAAGATTACGCACGACTATTTTTTCGATTATTGCGGCATGACCACATCAAATCTAGTGGTCCACGAGTATAATTTAGATCGGTCTCGAGACATAAGCTTTTTAACAAGTGCTCACGCAAATCAGATTGGAGTCAATATGAAGTTGTTTAAATTGGAGTCCGAGTTGAAGTCGAAGACTTGAATAAAATCCTCCACTTGTAGACAATCTTATATAGGAATCTATTATCCCAATTAATCAATTGGACCAATACCAACATATCTTGCTCAACTTCAGTAAATATATATAGTGTTATACCAGCAAGCTCCTCCTCTCGTATTCCAACTCCAATGATGCAATTCTCTCGTACCTAAGCACAAGCAAGGTACAACTATTAGATAGCAACCTATTCTATACCACAATTTTAAAAATAAGATAAAGATTAATCTTGTTTTGATTTTTCTATGCCCATGCTCGTGTAATATGCATCCGAGATGCTTCTTGGGTCTAGAGCAACAATGGTATAAATCTTTAGTGTAGTAGTAATAATAATAGTTTTAGGGCCGGTTTGGGACTAATCCACTCTTTTAAAATTTGCTCCACTCCACGGAATTCACTTAGAATCAGATCTATAGTGGAGTTGTTGCTCCACTATAGAGTATTTGCATTTGTTTGGCTCTCGGAGGGAATTCGGATTCAAGAATAGTAGAATTTGGTAGGAATGTATTATTTTACCCCGGAGTTTATTCATAAATCTCCAATTATATTATTTTTCATGTCCACTATGTAAAACATATTAAATTAGTACTCCCTCCATTAACTTTTAAATAACGTCGTTGACTTTTATCACAAACTTTGATCATTTATTTTATCAAAAAAATTATGTAAATATACAAAAATATAAGTTATAATCGAAGTACCTTCAATATTAAAACAAATTATAACAAAATAAATGTTATTTCAATTTTTTTGAATAAGACGAATAATCAAAATTTGTGATAAAAGTCAAAAGTAACATTTAAAAAGTTAATATAGATAGTACTAAATGAAAAAGTAATAAATATCAAATAAAAAGTGAATCGATAAGTTTATAATAGCATTGGTGGGTAAATTACCCCGAAATCTACGTTTTGTTTTAAAAACTGAATCCGCAGAGCACCTCCTGAGATGCTCCACAAAAAACGTGGATCGGAGTCGTGGATCTGTATTTTTCGCGGATCCAAAAACTGAGATCTGGACCTGTTTGGCTAGATGTTTATGAAGCAGAGCTATAAAACGTAGAGCAGAGCAGTCCCAAACAGTGCCTTAACTAGGAAAGCACAATATTTTTTCATAGAAGGCTTAATTTTTCTACTGATCTCACGTGTATTTGGAACACATCTCATCCTCTCCTCAACCAATTCACCTGACGCAACAACAAAAGTAAGCAAGGTTAATATTTTTATTTATTTTTACGAGGAGCCATCATCCAAGGTATATTGCAGTATTCCTTACTAGGTGTTTGTTTGTTTGTTTTTATAGATTAAAGTTTAGTCGAGTTATATTAAATGTTTGGACATCAATTTGAAAGATTAAATGTTAATTAATTACAATAATTATAGAATCGAAGGATTATTCACAAGACAAATTTATTAATCCTAATTAATTCATGATTAGCAAATATTTATTATAGCATCACATTGTCAAATCATGGTGTAATTAGGCTCATTAGATTTGTCTCGTGAATAATCCAACGATTATGAATGAGTTTTATAAATAATCTACATTTAACACTTCAAAATAGTATACAAACATCCGATGTGACAGAATAAATTTTTGGACTAAAAGAGCCAAATGGGTATTTAGTTAACAAAGCAGCCATGTGGCACCGCATCAACATAGGTGGATGTATGATTTTATCAATGGATATATGGTGTTAAATTTTTTACATGTGGTTTGATAAAAAATGTAATTGAGTAAATAACTATTAAATTCGCACAACAATTCAGTACACATACACTAAATAATATAATAAATCTTAAATTAAAAGATGAAATTATAAACTTACATAAATATAA
Organism: Zizania palustris; assembly: GCA_019279435.1. Taxonomy (NCBI): domain Eukaryota; kingdom Viridiplantae; phylum Streptophyta; class Magnoliopsida; order Poales; family Poaceae; genus Zizania; species Zizania palustris. Next base: position 29,408,540 of record JAAALK010000283.1, read on the forward strand.
ACATACTATTTCAAACATGCTAAATCAAACATCTTAGTCCGACCTCTTCTTCACGAGGTTACCCATATTGATACTACTCCCATCTCAATACGCTTAACATTGGAGTTCTGAGATTTGGTGCTAGCTAACACATATCCCTTTCACAATCCGACCTCTTCTTATGCAGAAGCATCTTCTACGTTGGGCCATTTAGTATTTTGAAATATTTAGGTGCTATTATATACTCGCTAAATATCACACCCGACATACCCTTGGGCTTGTTTGGGAACCCTAAATCCCGACCCATTCTCTGTGGATGGGCCAAGATAAGATTTAAAATTTCCAAACAGACCCTTGGTGTGCAGGCCGGCCGTGCACACTGGAAGGCAAGACACTCTAGAGCACCGTGATATAAAAACAACAATATTTTATACAGGTCTATTTACAAAATAAGTTTTATAAAAGTTCTACTCGCACGTTCTGCATAGCACACCATTCGTTGGGCTCATCCATGAACCCTGGCCGACTAATAACCTAAGCAAGGCAATCCTAACTTTGGAGACTTGAGGTGGTATCGTGTTACAGCCCGCCGCCGGCGACCGGATCGTCGTCGTGGTCTGGTTGCAAGGCCGTCGAGAAGAAGAAAAAGAGCAGGAGAGAGTTGGTAGCCTTCTGATCTCATATACCCCTCGCTGATTGGATTGGTTGCCATGCATGCATGCCACTTACATTGCAATCACACACTCTTACACACAGAGAAAATACGCCTTCACATTCCAATTGCACACTTATGTCTTCAGCCACATTCCTCATCCTCACTCATAATTCTTGAAGTTTGGAAGAACTATTGTCATAATATCTTTGAGACAAACACATTTCTTTTACCCTAACAAACAAAATTCACCTGAAAGCTCCAATGAGCCAGCCAATGGGGCATCCTCTGATCTGATCGATGCCTAGATGGGCCCGACGAGAGGTTCGTCCAAAGCCCATCTCATCGTCGACAAGATGGGGCTTACGAAGCCCATATCAGGACGCTCCTATGTGGTATGAACCGCCCAATCCACATCCAACGGATGGTAATACAAGGGCAAATGAGTCATTACTCACTCGATACCCTAGCGTCTCTAAATCGCCGGTATAAAGTGTCACCTCTTCCGGTGCCAAAACTCCATCCGGCGGCGGCGCGGCGGGGGAGGCATCAGCCATGGTGAAGTTCCTGAAGCCCGGGAAGGCGGTGATCCTGCTGCAGGGGAGGTTCGCCGGGCGTAAGGCGGTGATCGTGCGCGTGTTCGAGGAGGGCACCCGCGACCGTCCCTACGGCCACTGCCTCGTCGCCGGCCTGGCCAAGTACCCGAAGAAGGTGATCCGCAAGGACTCGGCTAAGAAGACCGCCAAGAAGTCGCGCGTCAAGTGCTTCCTCAAGCTCGTCAACTTCACCCACCTCATGCCCACCCGCTACACGCTCGACGTCGACCTCAAGGAGGTCGCCTCCGGCCCAGATGCGCTCGCCACCAGGGACAAGAAGGTCGCCGCCTGCAAGGCCGCTAAGGAGCGCCTCGAGGAGCGGTTTAAGACCGGCAAGAACAGGTGGTTCTTCACCAAGCTCCGCTTCTGAGCATCCGGCTGCTGCATTGCCGTCTCATTTTAAATATTTTCGTTTTCTTGGTAGCAAAAAATGATTTTTTTACATCGAAAAATATCATGATGTAATGGTACCACTGCCTGCTTGTGAGGGTGCCATGATGTTAGTAATGTGGATCTATTAAAGGAGCTCATTTGTTGACATTTTGTTCGAATTGTGCACTTGTTATGGTTGAAAGTATTGCAGTATTGCTGTTCTGATCATCAATTCTTTTTCGTTACGCCGTGCTTAATTATTGTTCACTACAGTCTGATCGAGTTATCTTATATTGATTGCAAGACATTAGAAGTTGATAGGCCATTTTGCACTGTCTACAGTTTCAATAACCTCTTGCTTTTTCAATGTTCCTATTTGCTTGATATGAACTTGGTATGTGGCCTACGTGCAGAGGATGTTAGCAGATTGAATTATGAGTTTGCTGAAAACAATCTTGCTGTGACAGGTCTGTTTCCAGATTATAAATCAATTGACCTTGTTAAATTATTGCTGTAACACATCCCACATCGCAGTAGGTAAATCTGTTGTCATGGACTGGGAGGTGGGAGCTAAACAGGAGAGGATTTGTACCCTCAAATATTCAGGAATTGGTTGAAATTTGTTACAAAGTAATGGTCAATATCAGAATTAGATTTAATATTGTAATGCAATTAGCATCGGCCAATTAGCACTCAGCCACTTACATGTCAGTGGATGTCAACTGGATGGCATTCCTTCAATATGTTGCAAATAGATTGGAAGGTATTCCTTCAATGTTCAATCTGCTGCAAATATATGATCAACCTTAGAGTTAAGGTAGCGTTTGGTTCATAAATTTGATACAATGGAATGACTCCGTTCTAGATTTTGATAATAGAATGGCTCTGCTCGAATGGAGCCGATTTTTGTTTGGTTCAGAGGAGATGAGAAGAAAAATGGAGGTGCGTCGTTCGGTAAAAAATGAAGACATGTTCGGTTTGGTGGATTTTTTTAGGAGCTGATTGTTTCGGATTTACGATAAATATTTCTTTTTGAAGTCGCTGTTTTAGCTATTCGTTTCCATCTTAACTTTTGAACCGCTATTCCCATTAGCAACTACGGTACTGGTGTATATTGGAATTGGAAGGCATCCCTTCCGGAAGAGTCAAGACGTTCATTAACCTCTATACATGCGTATCATTTCTGTTGTAATCAAGCAAAGAATTGAATAGAAAAGGCATTCCGCTCTTTCTTTCTTTTATAGTTTAATACGTTATCCGCATGTAACTCTAGCCGGGCAATCACTAGAGTGAAAACTGAAGTAATAGAGAGATGGACTTTTCTTCCATTGTCACCATTTTCTTGAGTTCATCATCGTTGTCATCGTGGCCACGCAAACTCTCTGAACTGAAGCCATGGCAATGGTCAACGTCACCACCAATGTCATGGTACTTATCTTACCATGACATGCGGGTATCACACTGGGGATTAGGGAATTTTGCAAACAAAGAAAACAATTCCTCTAATAGGATAATTACCCATGGATAAATAGTTATCCGGGGGAAATATCATGTGCAATCGTGCGATCTGGTGCATTCAATTAAGATCCAACGGTTACAGATGAAAAAAGTAAAAAAAATATTGTAACCGTTGATCTTGATTGGATGCACCAGATCGCACGATTGCACACGATATTTTCCCGTTATCCGGTACCCATCGCTCGCCGCAGAACCCCTAAGTATTTTTAAATAATTTCATATCCTAAGTGATCCACTAAACCACATATTCTTTCTCTAAAAAGTAGAAACTTTGTTTTTAATCTTCTTTAAATTATAGGAATTGAGATTATAAAGATACTATTGTGACAGATTGATCAGGATCGAACAAAAAATAATTATTATATTGGACGAGCATTAACCGGTCATTCTGATATTTTATAGTTTTAATGCTCGTACCTATACGGTGGTGTGGTGTCACGTGTTCCTTCTGTCCATATAAAACTATTTGACAAAATTATGACTTAGATTATTTTAAATCATTAGGTTGAGAACTTATTCGATAAAATCAGATTCAGTCAATTCAAATGGATAATACTGCAAAAATTACCTCACGTTACCTTCAATGACCTGTATGTCACTAGTAATTCAAGAGTAGCGTTATGCGCCGTATGTTTATAATCAAAATAGCTTGGTAAAATCCCTAATCAAGAGAGGATTAAGCTTGTTCGTAAGACCTTTATTGTTTTAGAAATGCAATTTACCAAGTTGTTGTGGGGGTTATACAGTTTTACATGCCACCCACTTGGTTCAGTTATGACATATGGCATATCAAATCACTTGTCGCTGTTTGTTTTCCTGAAAAATGGGTCGGAATTTTGAGATCCCAAACATGCCCTAAGGTTTGTTTAGGTTTCGTCCATCGTCCATTCAACTGCCAAACAAGTATATAAAAGTTTGACAAGCCATGGAATAAGAATCAGCCAACCATCACGTACTTACATACCTCTGCCATATAAAAAACTTCAAATCTTGACAAAACCAAAAATTTCCAACATTTGGCAGATTTTCCTTTAGAATCAAACCAAACAAACTAAGAGTTCCAGATGAGCCAGCCCATGGACCATCCCTCTGATCTGATCAATGCCTAGATGGGCCCAACGAGAGGTTGGGCCAAAGCCCATTTCATCATGGCCCAGATTGGCTTACAAAGCCCATATAATTATTGCCATCCCTTTCCCCATTTTAGCCCTTCACGAGCTCAGCTGAATTCTCTGCGGACAGCTCGAATCCACCGCCTCCTACGTAAGATGAACCGTCCAATCCTCATCCGACGTACAGTAATACAAGGGCAAATAAGTCATTTCACACTGGATACCCTCCTCAAACCCTAGCCTCTTTGCATAGCCGGTATAAAGCGTCTCCTCTTCCGTCGGCGGCGCAGCGGAGGCTAGGCTAGCGAACATCCACCGGCGAAGGAGAAGCGGCGGCGCGGCTAAGGCATCAGCCATGGTAAAGTTCCTGAAGCCCGGGAAGGCGGTGATCCTGTTGCAGGGGAGGTTCGCCGGGCGGAAGGCGGTGATTGTGCGCGTGTTCGAGGAGGGCACCCGCGACCGCCCCTACGGCCACTGCCTCGTCGCCGGCCTGGCCAAGTACCCAAAAAAGGTGATCCGCAAGGACTCGGCTAAGAAGACCGCCAAGAAGTCGCGCGTCAAGTGCTTCCTCAAGCTCGTCAACTTCACCCACCTCATGCCCACCCGCTACACCCTCGACGTCGACCTCAAGGAGGTCGCCTCCGGCCCTGATGCGCTCGCCACAAGGGACAAGAAGGTCGCCGCCTGCAAGACCGCCAAGGAGCGCCTCGAGGAGCGTTTTAAGACCGGCAAGAACAGGTGGTTCTTCACCAAGCTCCGCTTCTGAGCCTCCCGGTGCTGCGGCAGCGGCGTTGCGATGGTATTGGTGTACTGCCATCTCATTTTTCCCCAAATCTTCTCTCTTTCTGGGTAGCAGACAATGATTTTGTTATATCCAAAATGTCCTGATGTAATGGCAGTACTGCCTGCTTGTGCGTCTGCCATGATGTCAGTAGTATGGATCTATTAAAGGAGCTTATTTGGTAACATTTTGTTTAATTGTGCACTTGTTATGTTTCAAACTATTGCCGTCTTGCTTAAGTTAGTACTCGAATTTGATGTTGTTTACTGGTGCTAAACTGCTTGATTAGTTTTGGGAAACTGATTTGTTTGCGCCAAGTTTGTGAGATCATTAAAGTATTAAACTGACTATCTTTGTTTTGATTCTGCGATATAAATTTCGTTATGCAGTGAGATGGAGCACTGGTACTTGTGCTTTTTGTGCATTATGTTAGGTGGATTAGCTATTTATTTGTGTACAATGTTGGACTTGGATAGTGGCCATGTAATAAACATTCATATGTAAATCCATTTCGTTCTTCTATTTGCAGTGGAATCCATGCTGCACTAAGAACATTATACCAAGCAGTTATCTGTATTCAAGTATTTTTGGAGTATGAAATTGTGCTTTGTTTGACATACTTGCTGTCTAATTCAAAGTTTCATGCCTTTGCTGTTTAGTTGTACATTGATTTCAAAATTTTGCATTATGATGTGATGTTTGAATTATGCCATGCTATTTATGTGTAGTGTATATTGGTTATGTTTTTGCTCAATTGCTGTTCTGATCATCACTTCTTTTTCGTGACAGTGCTGTGCTTAATTATTGTTCAATACAATCTGATTGACTTTTCTTATATTGTTGCATTGTCCATGGTTCCAGTAGCCTCTTCTCTTTCAATGTTCCTGATTGCTTGGTGCTCTTTACTCCTTCAGCTACCAGGGATGAGTTGTAGCCGAGACTTGTTTTATTGGTTTTGTAGTTTCGTTAAAAAATATTTGATTATGTTTATTTCAATATGAAATTAGATATTTTTGAAGTTTGGTTTTTTCAATCAGTTCATTGCTGAGATTTGTCTGAAGCAACATTAATGATCCTGTTTTTAATAAATATTGAAAAATGTGATCCTGCTAGTTGGTTATCAACCCATGGATTGGTCATATGAAATCAAAAATTTTTTAGTTTTAACAGTATCTCACTACTGTTATCATTCTCTTGGATGATTGTATAGGACTCGTGATTCTCTTGCATTGCACTACTTTCGTTTGTCATGTTGCCCTTAAGCCTGAGGTAGCAAATTGTTGCCTTGACTTGGTTTTATAGACGTTTTCTTTTGGTATTTGAGAGAGGGAACTGGAATTTTTTTTGAAATAATATTTTTTAGAAAACAAATTTCAAATCTGGTAGTTAAATTCAAAAATTCAAAAATTACAAAATACACTATTGTCGGCATTTGATTGGCCAAATGTTGTCACTTCAGTTCACGTTCGGCACTTGATCGATCGAACGTGGTAACATCAACCTCGACCGAATGAGGCCATGTCAACGACTGAACGTCAGCTCGATTGTGGCCATGTTAGCCACATTTGGTACTTCAATGGCTGAACAAGGCTGACGTGGCCAAATTTGTTGATGCAGTATCGAATGTGGTTTGGCACTACATCAGCGAAGTTGACAAGTCATTACGGTGTTGGTGTGGCTCCATGTTTGGTACTTCAACTATCGAATGAGGCTGATGTGACCATATTCGGTCGATCAAGTGCCAAGCGTGGCTATGTTTGGCCGATCAAGTGTCGACGGGAGTCTATTTTTATAATTTTTTGAATTCAACTATCAGATTTGATTTTTTTAAAAAAATGTTATTTAAAAAAATCGAGGGAACTGCATCGGGGAGTGTGCTGTAGCAGAGCTGACACTGGTCATTTGCTTTTTGTTTTAGTTGACACTGCATGTTGCTGGTACAGATTCTACATATGTGGAGGATGTTTGTCGATTGAATTTTCGACAATTTTGCACGACGTTTGCTGAAAACAATCTGTCTGCTACAGACATTGCAGAAAATAAATAAGCTGACCTTATATAATCTATACTTTTTTATTGAAGTATTAATTATTGTTATTATTTTATCTAATTAATCTGAATTGTCTGATCTTTGGATCCAACGGCCGCTGTTATTGTGTCCCGTCTTGCAACCTAGCGCCGCCCTTGCTAGCTGGAAAGCTCATTGAAGCACATAAGAAAGGTAGTAATTTAGGGTGATTTGTCTTCAGTTTCACACTCTTTGGTAGGGATTGAATGGTTGATACATGTTAAGTTCTTTGGTTTCTTGGGTGTTGGTGTTTTCATGCTTGGTGTTTACAAGTAACAAAAAATTAACAAGCACACAAAGGAGATAAGACCAGTTCATTGATCTGTTCTTACCATGATATCCATATACAGTCAGTTCTCTAGCTGTTGATGCATACCCGTAATTTAGTTCTTTAAATTGGTCAGTTCTAGATTTGTAATGTCATCCGCGTCAAATTCTCAAGACCGGATCACAAAAAAGCTAAATTATCAATGCATTTTGTAACCAAACCCCCCCTCAACTGTTCATGTGGTGATATGACTTAGGAGTCGTATCACCATTTTATTTGGCAACAGGGCCTATGTCACCAAATAAACGGTTGACAAGAGCCTATAGTTCTTATTAATTAAAAAGTCGTGGGAAAATTATTCACGTGTCATTATAATTTTCAATAATTGTCTACATGTTACTGTTAGTGACGGTGGTGATTTCCATTTATTATTAACACACCGATGATATATTAGTAAACCGTAAAAATTGTAACGGCAAAATTATTGGTTCCACTCTTCCATTCTTAACTAATTTTTATTAAATTTCAATACAAACATATTCACATAATTGTGTACCACATATTGATTACATTATTGAAAAAAAACAGTTCTTGAATGGACTTCATCCAACCAGCAGCAATTCTATAAATAAATAGAGCCCATGCATCTCCTCATATATTATCTAGTAGCTAGGGCAAACACATGTGGCAAAAGGTGTTGGCATATGTCATATGTGGATCTAAATTGCTTTTTTGCATATGAATCTACATTCGTCGTCTGGATCGTCATCCTTTTAAATTTCCACCCTATTTGATGAGAGTATGGAAGAAAAATTAAAGGATTCAAGTGAGGATCGGTACATCATATGCAAGAAACAGATAGGGGGAATGGTAGGCATCGGGGTGACAAAGCACCGAGATTGATATCGATGGAGGACTGTAGGTTGTAGTGCAAGCTCGCATCCAGTGAATGGATGGAAGCTCCATCAAGAAATTCGCACTCTTCACTGAGGTGAACTTCTTTGACCAAATTTTTATCCTCATCGTCTTATCATAACAAGAAATTTAAGGAAGCTGTCATCGAGTGACAACTGAAGACCGTCGGTTTCTAAAATTTATTGTCTGCCAATTTAGTTGTAGCTTCTTGTGTAATTGGTTGGAGATGTCTCTGTAGTGTTTATGATCTAAACTTATTGTGCAATTTAAACATAAGTTTCTAATCGTTATACTTAGGTCGTTGGAGTATGCATCTGGTAGAATGGTTCATGAGAACAAGTATTAGTTTTTTCGACCTCGAAGGCAAGAAAAACTAATACATGACTCAAACTTGGTTGGTTTTTAATCCATACAACGCCACTGAGATAATTAAATGGATGGTAGATCAAAAAAATGACTTGACATGGTCAAGATTTTATCAGTTACTCCCATCTCCAATAAACATTGGTTGCATCCCGTAAAATGACCTTTAGATGCATCTCTTGTCTGCCAGAAAAGAAAGAGCAATAAATATGCAAGTAAAGAACTTATTCATAGCCAGGGACCAGAGTGGTAGGTGGTAGCGCCAGGCACATATAAGAGAAGCAAAATGCGTTTCTTTTACATGGTTCTAAGAAAACAAGAGAAGAAATTAATATGTTTAGACCATGTTTAGATCTTGTTTAGCGTAATCTTGACCCATTCTACATAGATGGACCAGATTTCAGCCTACCAAACAATTTGGTAGCCCTTAGTGTTGAAATGGTAGGCATCAGGAGGCAGAGAGCAATACCGCCAAGAACAAAAGAACAAAACATGAAGGATTTGGAGATTACATCTCTACCCAGTCGGTCCGCCAAACATTTCTTGCATCCGCAGCACCAAAATAGCTTCTCGGAGGCAGAGCGAGCATTTCTTGCATCCGCAGCACCAAGATAACTTCTTAGAAGCAGAGCAGTACAACCAAGATGGACTAAACTTGTTTGAACCGATCGATCAAGAACGCGAGGACTACGACCAACCAAATTACCCATTGCCGGATCAAAGCAACCAAGAACATGATGTATGTGTTTACGGCCAACAAATTTACTTTTTGCGCAGCAGAGCAACCAATAATTTGAAGATCACGTTTCTGGCCAGCTGAATTACACTTTGCCGAACAAGAATTTGAAGAATTTCAAGGCCACGCCTCGCAACAATTTGTGGTCAAGAGGAGGAGGTGCCAGTGCCAGTGCCATCGGCTAACCGTGGTGACGTCGTGATCTTGCCAAATGATGCGATGTGTCCAACGATTGTGGAACACGGCGGCGCTGGATACTAAGCCATCGTCTGAAATGATAGTCATTAGGATAATCCATAACATGTGGCTTCGCCTCTATGAAAAGTTCTAGCCAACTAAAGGATGAATCGTCACGAATCACATCAGAGTGTAATGAGAGGTGTTGCCACTGGAAGTAGGGATATCCCATCCAGTGATATGTTTATTTGACACTGAAATTATAAAATAAAAAAAGGTTTCATTTTTCATGAAGTGCACACTGAAATTATGATGTACCTACAATTTTCCACCAACTTTCAATAAGTGCAGTTTGTAGATAATTCCGAACATTTTCTGACCTTGGATTGATTTTTTTAAAACTGGAATTTAGTGTTTTATTTGGGAAAGAGAGATTCAAGTTTATCTGTATGTAGGGGTGGCAGGCCGGGTACCCATCGGGGACCCGCCCCTATGGGTCTGGGTTCGGGTCTAAATTTAGACCCATGGGTCTACCAGGTCGGAGCCCCGCATCAAACCGGATACGGGATTGGGTCTCTTGTTTAACCTATGGATCTCTGCGGGTACCTGGTTACATAAATATTTATTCATTTTTCTGATTTTCCCCACCCCATATCCTAACTTCTTGATTCATTCACCAGATTTGACCTCAACCACCCCTGGTCACTTAGGCCACTGCGACCTGCCATAGTATCGTGTCGGCGACTACATGGCTGCAACCCTAGCCAAACCGATGACTATGTGGCCACACACCTTTGCAACGTCGGTGTATGCGACCCTCTTGCTGGCGAGCATGGCCCCTTCCAGCGCCGGCGACCGCACGACTGTGCTCCCCTATTGCGACGGCGGCTACCGCCTTCCTGCTAGCGACCGCGAGTCGTGTCCCCATGCTACGTTGGTGACCTCACGACCTCGCCTCCTGTCGTGACGGTGGCCACCTCCCTTGTCGTGTCAGTGGCTATGCCGACGCCCTCATGGCCGCGCCCCTTGTCACGACGGTGGCCGCCTACCTTGACGTGCTGGTGGCTACACCAGCTTGTCGTCTCCTCTTTCTCTCAAGATCCCAAATCTTTTCTGCTCCTTAAGGCTACTAGGTTTGTGGGGACCCGATGGGTCTAGGTTCGGGGCTATTTTTTTACGAGCGAGGAAAAGAGGGGCGAGTTCATGTATGGTATTGGTCAACTCGGACCCACCTCGCCCCATTGCCACCCCTATCTGTATGTGTGTTATTGCAATAGTATTGTACACAATGCAATGGTCTAGGCTGCAATAGGTAGAAGGAAAAAAGCTCCACTCTAATCTACAAATTAATCTAAATTTCACCTTCGGTGCAAAAACCGTTGCCCCAACTATTAAAACTAGTGCAAAAATGAAACCTAGGATTGACACGAGTGAACGGTGATTTACACGTAAATCAATAAAAAAAATTGGTATCTTACAATCTATGGGCATATCAATAACCTCTCAAGACATTAAGGCCTTAAGGGCATTATAGACAATTACTATCACAACTAGGGGCAGCGGATCTAGGATTTCAGTTTGATGGTGTCACAATAAACTTATTAACTAATGATAATAGCTTTCATTAGGACATTAAGTCAAGTCTAACTACTATCAGTAAAACTGAATTAGATAAGGGTAACAAACATTACAGATATCCGCAGCTACTCCAACTAAATAATTTTAATTTTGGTGTAAATAGGTAGTAGGTATGATGTTATAATTTGTCTGTTCTGTCAGATGCATGCTACAACATTTATATCAAAGAAATAGTACATGGTTGATGCCTTGCATTAATCGACTTTACTGTTGTAACATTTGTCTTGGACTAATAAGTAATAACGAGCAATCAGTTAAAGGTTCACAAAAAGTAAGTCGTTTGGATATCATTTCACATACTAAGGAACAATTAATTAATGTGTATTTTTGGTGTATGTCCATATTAAATATAACGTGAAAGTAAACATAGCACATTAAACGAGAAAGTAGTATTACATCAATAGTATAGTTATTCAAAATACACAATAAAATAGAAAACAAGTTGTTTTAAACATTTTTTGATACAACCCTGAAAGAATTTCTTTTTATGAACCAGGGGGAATAGACAGAAACCCCGTAGTTCTGGACTATGATTAAAACCCTACAACATATTTTGACCGCAGGAGTCAACATATTTTGTCTGCATGGATGAGCACCTACATACAGAATCAGCACATGCTGATATGCATCTCATATCTTGTTTATTTTTTCTAACAATATGGATATCATGTCTGGGAGCCAATAGAAATGATCATTATAGAAGAGGAGAGGAGAGGAGAGGAGAGGAGAGGAGAGGAGAGGAGAGGAGAGAATCAGCTAGCTAGTAAGGGAATGGTAGGTACCAGGATGACAAAGCAAATCTGTTCCATAAAATGCAGGAGGAAAATGCTGTGATCAGTACAGTCCACAATCCCCAGCTGTTTTATACAGAGCACTTAACAATCGACGCACTGCAATGCTTGCAGCTCAATAATCCGTTCAGCTTCGGTCGGAGGTTGAAACGCTGTCCGATCGATACCATTTGACTCGATTCTTGAGTCCGACAGAGCATTTTACTGATTAGATGACCTAAATTATATATTACCTTCGTTTGGACCAAGAGCCCCAAACGATTTCTGGAACCCGACCGAATTGAGCGAGTGGGGAAACGGAATTTCTTCGTCTTTTTGCACGCCATCTATTTGGGGGTTGAAACTCACCGATACTTTTCTTGCAACTATCGCGTGGGTTTAATATAATTATTGTAATTAACGTTGGTATATATGTAAACTAACATTGTTGATGTATCATGTCTTTTCTTGAGACATGTATTAATATACATTTTGCTCGAAATAGTGAAGTGTTTAATATCTTTTTTTGGGCATGACACTGGGTGTTGATTGTGATTTATTAATCTAGTTGGGGGACTCCTAGACGACTACTAGATGTCACCGAGAGCCACAAACAAAGTTTGCGAAGGTAAAATCTTACCTCTACAAGAGAAGAGATAACGCTAATAGAAAAGTACATTTCACACCCTTAAGAAGAAAGAATCGTAAGAGACATAACTCTTAACGGAGACATATGATGCCTCAAGAATCCAAAAGAAAACATCTAAGCTCGGTGATATCTCTCTCATTGCATTACCTTATATTGCCTCGATTATCTAATTATTACTTGTGATTGCCTTAATTTGCCTCACTACACCCTTCCTTAGCTTCCTTCAATAGATGGTAGGCTTATAATATTTTTTTACATATACTAAGACACTTGCAATACGAGCTTCATGATCTTCTATTCTTCTGCATGCCTCGCTTGACGCAGCATCAGTCGCTTTGTTTCCCTGTCCCACCTGTCAAAGTTCTCGTAGGAGACTCTTCGAAATCGATTGTATTCATTACTGATGGCTAATGATAAATATGTCTTATATTGTGAGAATTAGATCAAAAAATTATAGGCTATTATGGAAATGAGAGAATATATGGTAAGTGTTTCTTTACAAAAATGATGCTGAACGGTCATCCAACGTGCTGTAATTGCTTGGACGCTCAGCCCATCAGCGAGCTAGCCCAGTACAACTAGCCTAGCGTATAGCTAGCAACAAAATTTGAAGATGATTGTTTTAGCTATCGACGATTAATTTTTCATTAGGAGATGAATATTTCACTAACTAGAATAAAATGTTTCATCCTTTTATTTAAAATATTTTTACTTTTTTATTTCAAATATTTTACTTGTTGAAGACAAATGTTTTATCAGTCAACTATGAATATTTCACCGATTGAAAATAAATATTTCGCATGTTAAATGTTTTATACTATGTTACACGTGTTAGTGAAGATAATGTTTCACGTGTTGAAAATAAATATTTTATAATGAAAACAAATGTTCTATAATATATTTTATAAATGTTTTAAACGTTAAATACGAATATTTTACGGAGCAATACACGATGCATACTAATCGAACCCGCCGACCAAGGGCCAGTGACGTCCGTTTCTTTAGGTGCGAAATTATGGAATATCCCATACAAGCCAGAATATCTGATCAACTTCCGCTTCATACTTTTCGACATTAAGTTTCAAATCACTTAGCCCCTCTAGCCTCAAAGATCTCTTTCACAAACAAACACGACTTTATTTATTTGTCTATCTATCATATTCATGCATCCGGTGGATAACAATTACCAGCAATCGGTGTCATTCATCTATCTAAGTATCTACTCTACAGACGGCAAACACCACATATATATATATATATAGTACACAAAAGTAAAGATTCGGCTTACGCCTTTTTGATGTCCGGTGTCGCCGATTGTCATCTACCCCCGGACAGCTCTATTGCTTCCTGGTTGTATACGGAATCCTCGCCCCAGTCAAACCGCCGCTGCATCCGTTCGTACTCTTGCCTCCTTGTCACCTCCACCTGCTGCCACTCCTCCCACCGCTCTGCCAGACCCTCGCCTTCAAGCATCCGAACCACCTCCGACATGGATGGCCGATCCTCAGGCGAGGACTGTGTGCACAGCAATGCTATCTGTATCATCATCTCAACCTCATCGCTGCCGTAATTCTGGCTCAGGTTGCGGTCCACAATGGAGCTTAGCTGCCCTTCTCTCTGCAGCTTCTTTACCTGCATTTAGTTAAATGCCCATCGTAAGACATTAAAGGTAACAAACACCAGATATGGAAGCAGTTTCCAAATACATTTCCCAGGGAACTCAGTGGAGGGGTTACTTTTGGAAAAGCTAATGAGGCTTACATGATCAAGCAGTAGAACATCGTCTTCTTCCTCCAAGCGTGAGAAGTCAATGGCACGCTGGCCAGTCACAAGCTCAAGAAGCATGATCCCATAACCAAAAACATCAGTCCTTTCAGAGGACTTCCCTGTGGATAAATATTCAGGTGCTATGTGACCCATTGTTCCACGGACTTGAGTAGTGACAGATGTCTTCTGCACATCCACTAACTTTGCTAGACCAAAATCACCAACAACAGGCTCAAAATCCTCATCAAGCAAGACATTCGCCGCTTTGACATCACGGTGTATGATCTTAGGGTTGCAGTGTTCATGCAGATACTCCAATCCACGTGCAGTGCCAATAGCCACTCGTTTTCTTTCTGGCCAGTCTAAGACAGGTTCTCCAGGTTTAAACTCTGCACATTTCAGCACCACAGACAAATGACATGTAGCTCACATCAAATAACTAAAAGGCTAAATTTTCTTTACATTTTCTAGTCTACTAGTCTATAGAAAAAACTACTAACTCCATTCTCAAAAGACAGACATTTTAGAATCCGTGCAGTCAAAACTAAAATTTTAAATCATGAATAGATTAAAAAATATTAGGATTTGATACAGGGTAGTACATTGTCATGGGCTATGGGCCAGCCCATGACATACATGACCAAGGCTTAGTTAAAACGTTAAGATGAAAAGTTCAATGATCAACATGTGCAAATTAAGCAAATGAAAATTTTGTACTCGTATTGGAAATCAAATAATAATAGTAGTAGTAGCACATCTAAGCAAACTTGATAAGGCAGTAGGACATTGGGAATGGAGTATGGACAAGTATGACATTGATACCTCGTAAGCGGTAGGCAACACTCAAATTCTGCATGAATGGATACACCAGGAGGCGTTCTGTTTGTGTTGTGCAGAAACCAATCAATCTTAGAAGATTCCGATGAACTGCAACACTAATCAGCTCCACCTCACGCAAGAAGGCAGCCTCACCACCAGGACTCTCATAATCAGTCAATCGTTTTACAGCAATCTTAGTGCCATCTGGAAGAATACCTTTGTAAACTTTCCCAAAACCTCCCTGCCCAAGAACATTTCTTTCACTGAAACTATCAGTTGCAATTTGTAGTTCTCGCCATGCAAATCTTTTGAGCTGGCCAAATGCAATTCGTCGATCATCCTCGCCTGGGGATCACAAAATTTTACATTACTTGGTTTAATGCACACTGTTTCCAAGCAAACACGAGACTGATATGATTAACTCAATGTTGAATCAAGGAGACAGCTTCACATTTTCTAATTACAAAAACATTTAAGGTATAAATCACTGACACACATGCTGATACTATCTGCTAATAATCAAACTGATCCCAGAAAAGGAATACTTGCTTATTTTGCTAGGATGATAATTTACAATATACATAAGAGTGGAGAATTTGTTTGATCAGGAGATATATATATATATATATGTATATATACATATATATATGTATACATACATATACGTATATATACATATACGTGTATATATGTATATATATATATATACAGGAGCGCTATTCTACACCACGTGTGTAGAATAGCTATTCTACACTCGTGGTGTAGAATAGCATTTGTATATATATATATGTTAGCCACAAACACATGAAAAAGCAACCTGCTACATCCACAAAAACTCAAGAAAGAGCATAATCAAGACACTAAACTAATTCAGGTACTAAAAACCACAAAGCAATTACAAGGGCATGGAAACATTACCTGCTACATCCACAAAAACTTCCCGTAAATGGCTTTTCCTCCTACCTTTACAGAATATAAAGAGAGCAGCTACAATGAGGAGTCCTATTACTCCTCCAACTGTTCCAAGTACAATGCCAATTTTCGGGCTATGGGATCCACCTGTAAGGTGAAGAGTTTTAGAATAATTAAGAACTGCAGAACTGTAAGGTGGCCATCTTTTCTAGAAGACAAACTCTGCATCAACAAATCTATAATGAAGATATAACTTACTCTGATAGGACATGGTGGATATGCAAGAGTGGGGGAAGTTGGTTCCGCAATTTAAGTGATTACCAGAAAAGCTATTCATGAAAATTGGAACCTTGATCAGTCACTCAGGTTAAAAAACTTGGACTGAAAACAAAAAGTTTTAGAGCAATCTTGAGATACTTGTAACGTGCTACTTGAAACAGAGGATCAGGTATCTGTCCGGACAGATTATTGTATGCCAGCCGGCTGCCACAGCAAAGAAGTTTTTTTCAACACATGGCAGATGAACTAATGTTAGAAGAGACAGGAAATTAAAAAGAAATAATACTTAGCCGAGATGTATACTCTTACATGTCAGTCAAGCTTGAGATTTTCGCTAGGCTATCAGGAATTGATCCATTTAAATTATTATCACTAAGTATCCTGGTTAGGTGGCAAAGGGAGAGAAAACATGAAAAATTATTAATATAATTTTGATTTAATGCACAAAAAGAAGAAAGCGATGAAATACAAATATACTTACAACAGCTGGAGCTTAGAAAGCTGGCCAAGAGAAGATGGTATTTCTCCTACCAGGAGGTTGTCTTCTAAATCTAAGCTTGTCAAACTAGAAAGATTACCAAATTGCTCTGGTATACCACCAGAAATCCTATTACCCGCCAATGACCTGCAACATCATACACTACAGGATTTCATAATAGTTGGAGAGGATCATCATGAGGATCACATGGTACTTGATCATCAATTCATGTAGGATATAGAGACATATTGATACCACATTCCAAAATCCAACATTAGTAGCTATAAGGTGTAACATTGTTACGTGTTTGTTCTGGTTTGACTGCTTAGATGGTTAGCAGAACTTGATCTTTTATACTAACAAGATCAATTGAATTGAATACCTGTGTCGAAACTACGGTGATTCTCTATCGACACGGAAACACAGGAACAACTCCAAAGATTGCATTGAGAATTTGAGTGTGTTCTATATAATCTGTTAGCTGCTACTTGCTAGAAGATTCTGTAGAGCCTGCTGCTTGAACTTACTGATCTTTTATCTTGCTAATTACATATTTACGTTATCTCATTCCAAATTTCCAATACGCTAGTATTTACCCTAAAAGGGAATAAATAGGGGACCTGAATGCTATATTAACAAAACCTTCCAAAGTCAACACAAACTTAGTATCAAATTACATTAATACACTCGAGAAAATATTTTCATGTTAATTTTATCGGATAGTGATTTCCCTACCAACCGCATAAAAACTGCCTATGGAGCATCCATACGAAATTCCTAAGTATTATTATTCTACGTAATAGGGGGGTAATGTACTCACAGGACAGTCAAATATTTCAGTTCTCCAATTCTTGGTGACAAAATTCCAGCAAATCCACGAGCAGCCAATGTTCTGTGGAAAAGCACTATCATATAACCAAAACAAATAGAACTCAGAGCAGGAGGGGAATTCAGAATAAAACCAAAGGGAACAAGACTATAAGGCACATGAGCTCCAACTTACACTTGAACAACATTGTTGTTACTGTCACAAATCACAGAATTCCATGTGCAAGGGTTGACTTGATTTTGGTTCCAATCTGAAAGCTGATTGCCCGTAACATTCAGTTTTTGTTTCATGTCGTACAAGGCATCTCCTGGTGAAACACGAAAAAGGGTATTTGAGAATCAGAATATCAGATGTTAACTTGAAATTAAATTACTCCATGCTCATCAACTAACTTAAGTTCGACGGGACTTCACAAAAGTTAGTGCCAACCAAAGATCTGTCACTGAAGAACACAGTTTCAGGCTATTCAATCCGCCATTAGTATTTCTCAGACCTACCCAGGGCAAAAATGTGATTGTAACATTCACATCATATATAGCACTGTGTAAATGTTGCAGTAGACCTATCAATATAAACAGTCATTGTAATGTAAAAACCTAGTCAATTATAAAGTATTGATAAAACATATACTTACTTTACACATTTGCTTAATGACTCAAAAATGGGTTGCATTTTCAAATCTACAGTTGTGTAACTTTTCACAAATATTCACACTTACAATGGTCTGCAAACATCCACGATGGTCTATGAAACATTAATTAGCACGTTGGAAATCAATTACACGAAAACAGGATGGCATCTGGTTACTTCGCTACCATCGCGACAGCGTCACAGCATGTAGAAACAGCAGTGCTCGCTAAGCTACCGCACATCATGCAGCTTCACAGAAAGCTCGAAGGAGGCAAGCAGCGGTCGTCAAGAGAGCTAGCCCCTTCGACCGGGAAGCAGAAAGTACTACCTTGGCGGTCGGACGCGGAGAAGGACGGCAGGGAAACCGCTATGATGAGCACGGCGACGCGCAGCCTCCTCATCTCGCTCGGCCCCCCACCCACCTCAACCGACGGGTAGTGGGAAGTAGGCGGCGCAGGCAGGCTGGCCGGCCGGCCGGCCTGGCGAGAATCGCGCGTCGGAGGCGAGGGTTTCTGGTAGGCGGCGGGATTCGGGACGGCGGGGGAGGGGAAAGAGAAGGAGAGCGAGCAACAAGTGGAAACAACCTCTCGAGTTTTTCTTTCGCTTTTCGCGATGGGAGGATTTGATTGATTACTATTCAGATGATAATTAGATTCCCGTTGAATTGAGAGGTTTGTTTCCACTCGATTATAGTAAATTTAAAGTACGATAAATCCAAACAATATTATTATTTAAATTTCTATATTAAATTAAGGTATTATAAACAGATTATATAATAAACTCTTTTCAAACTGGTTTATTATAATTTTATAAGTGAAAAGTAGTGGTAAGCTAGCTGCTGCCTTCAGCTAGAGAAAAACCACTTGCTTGTCACAGGTTGGCATGTTGCAAGAGTCCATGATGATTGCTTGCTTACACCTGTGATTGATGTTCAGATAAGTTTGTTTCTTATTCTCTCTGATCAGGACTTAGAGGATGTTTGGTTCGAGAGACTAAATTTTAGTCTATGTTCCATCGAATGTTTAGATAATATTTTAGAGTATTAAATATAGACTATTTATAAAATTCATTCATAATCGGTGGATTATTCGTGAGACGAATCAAATGAGTCTAATTATATTATGATTTGACAATGTGATGCTACAATAAATATTTGCTATTTATGGATTAATTGGGCTTAATAAATTTGTCTCGCGAATAATCATTCGATTCTGCAATTATTTTTATAATTAGTTCAAGTTTAGTCCTTTAAATTGATGTCTAAATATACGATATGACACGGACTAAACTTTAGTCGATGGAACCAAACACTTCCTTAATGGATAAGCATGAGTTTAGAAGTAATATATCTTTGTGAGCAGTAAAAGAATCAAGGACTATTATTATATAGTACAAACATCACTAGAATGGAGTATCAACCATGTACTGGTTGACACATTTTTTAGAATTGATCTGACGTTTGATAAATATATGTATTTAATACGGAATAAATAACACCTAAA
The DNA here is from genome assembly GCA_019279435.1 of Zizania palustris. Lineage (NCBI taxonomy): Eukaryota > Viridiplantae > Streptophyta > Magnoliopsida > Poales > Poaceae > Zizania > Zizania palustris. Next base: position 29,428,350 of record JAAALK010000283.1, read on the forward strand.
ATGTTTTCCTACTATCTTTCGTTTCAATGAGTTACAAACAATCAACTTAAATTCATATAAAAAACAAAGAACATTGCATCAAACATTAAGTGCAGACTGCACTACAGGTGACATCAAGCTAGCCAGTGGCATCATGCAATTCTTGTATTGGTCATTGCGAGCTGAATGTTAAAACCTCCTTACTTATACACAGTGAATTGAATTGAATTTACAGAAATGTACAGGTAAATTTGGTGTTCTACCTTGTGATTGAGATACTTGTAAAGGTTACAGACCTAGCTCAACATATAATATAATATAATTAAATAAAAAAGGACTCTAACACCAAGGAAACTGAAACTCTGTTATCTTCAGTAAAAAATTTGGACTTCAAATTTTGATATAATGACATATTTCCACTACCTCCGTTTCATAATATAAACTATCAGTTATTTTTACTATATATCATCAATAAATAATTATAAAGATAATGATATATAAAATTACAACCAAATATCAATCTAAATAAATAGCACGCATAATACTAAACCTAAATTGTTTAGTACATCTATTCATAATAAACTGAATAAATTAGAACAAAAAAGCAGTTGAAATTGCACAAGGAAAACTTCATTGCGACTGTGATATAACTGCAGTTAACTCTTCTTCTTTTTTTAGATTTACATAATGGAAGGTGATATAACTGCAGTGAGCATAACTATTATTTTTAGACAAAATAATATTTTATTAAATTCAAACGGTTAAATAAATTGATATAACTATTATGAGATTACTCGCACATCTGCATAACTTAAATACACACTCCTAGCTTGTGTGGTTGTGTGCAGTTTACTAATCTACATCATAGTACATATGAAATGCCCTATATATTTACTTACATGCCTAAAGTTTTTAGATAGTTCCATTTGGGAATGGTAGGCATTGGGATTTATAGTAGCACCAGCTTGATGTTTGTTTCAAGAGTACAGTTTGCTAGGATATGCTAATGCTAATTTCTGATAATATTAAGTTAGCTACCGACCAGGGATAACATTGATGTATCAAGAACTTAAGCTAAAGAATGCAACATAGGAAACACGTATGGAATGGATAACTTGTGCTATAGTGCACATATTGGATCATAGAGGCCAGCAACACCTATGCTCAGCTATGTATTTAGTGACTTAAGTAGGTAAATATGATAGCACACTAGCTGGAGAGTGGCAACATGCAACAACTAGCCTATAGAACGTCCTAAGTGAGTTGCTCTAGTGGTGCTGCGCCTGACAAATGCAAAAGATGAAAGATACATCTTGAAATCCTCTGGGCCAAGCCTTTCTCTAAGAAACAGTAAGATAAGTTTGACGTGTTTTGGTCAATAACTGGAGAAGGAAAAAGGAGCAAAGAAGTTTATGTCTTTACGTTATTTACAATGAATACAAATTCTTATTTTAGTGGTTCTTCGTATCTTAAATTCATGTAAGATTGATACGAAAAAGTTGGAATGAGTTTTATCAGAACAAGCACTTAACTAGCATCAAATGCATGGTGGTCTTGATTGGACTATATCATATTCATCTGCACAAGTGTTGTGCATATAAAATCTGTATAAACACAGGCTCCATCAACTGGATTTCTTCAGTACCCTAGGACAGCACTAAAACACTCTGATGAACATATATTTAGCATCTTTGTGCTACAGCAGATTATTCACATCCACAAGGAAATACAGAGTAGGTAGAGAATTTTATTGCTTATTACTCTGTTGGGATCCTGTATCCTGAATTCCTGACCCTCACTTAAAGCCAGCAAGGCAGCCTGCCTATCAAGTAGCTGTAGAAATCCCCATGTGTGCTGGGTATCCACCTCTTATCTAAAGAACAGCAAGGGCAAATAAAAATAAAAATGATAATAAAAGGAGGTGATTATATATATATATACACACACACACGGTACCTTGGTATGTGATGTTAACTAGCTACGAGTTTGAAAGAGATGTGAGCAAGTTAATATCATATCTCATTAAAATTGTGATAAGTGCGCTCAGGTGATCTTCTTAGAAAATCTCCGTATCACGTTTCCACCACGTAACTTTCAATTAAAGCTGGACATCTGTAGCCTTCTCGTAGCTTTCAAATAAAACTAGACCACATGACCTTCTTCAAAAAAACTAAAGAACTAGCTACGAGTATATCAGGGAATTTAAAACTATAAGAAGATTAATTAGTATGAGAATGGTAGGCATCGGCATGGAAGAACGCTGCCCATTCCAAAAGCTGTGCTCAATGACCATTTTCCAGTGATGTCTCTGCAAATGTAAATGTGTTGTTGTACCATGACTTTTAAGAGAACAAACATGTATACTCTCCGCTGAAGAACATAAAATAAGTAATAATGCACTCTAGAAAAACTAAAAATTTCCGTCAATTTATTAAATTTTCGTCGGTTTTTCATAAAATCGACGAATGAAAACTAACTTCGTCGGCCCTTCCAAGCCGATAAAAATAATGCTTAACTTTCATCGATTGTAAGGAGGCCGACAAAAGAAAACCTCAACTTTCATCGCCTAAGGTAATATTGCCTAGTTTTTCCACCATAAACCCACCACGTGCGCCCCTAGGTTTTCCACCCCAAATCCACCGCGTGCCATAGGTTTTCCACAACCCCACGCTTAGTTTTTTTTCCCAAGCCGCCCGCCTCCCTGCCGTTGCCTCCGCGCCTCTCTGTTGACCCCGAGGGCTCTGTCCGCCTCTGGAGCCACGCCGCCCTACTCCACCTCCTACCTCGTCGGCCGGTCACCGCGCATGTGCACACGCACACGCACACGGAGGAAGTGGAGCACAACCACCGGAGAAGTCCAAGGCGTGGATCTAGATGCTACTGGCGACAAGGGTGGTGGGAAGGAAGAGGAGGGGAGGAGCTCTGACGGGACGAGCAACCTTGTGGAGCGGTTGCGCGTGCGGTCCGACAAGCGGCCACTGTACACGCTCGATGAGTCCGATGACGAGGGATCGACATGGGGAGGATTACTAGTAAGCAAGAGGATTAGTTTGGGGATTTGGCAATGATATGAGTAAACTTGTTGACTGATGTCTCAGAAAGTCAAGGGGTGATTTGGATAGATGACTTTGTTGGTTGGCACATATGAGGTACTGAAATTTGAATTTAGGCGGCTTAATCTGCCTACCATGTTTATCTTTATTTTTCTAATTTTGTTTTTTTTATCCGTATAGTGCAGATTCAATTGTTTGTGGTGCGACTTTCTAAATTTCAGATTCCTGCAATTAATGTATTTGTGTATCTCTTGAAGTATTAGATTGCCATACGCAGGAAAAACTGAAAAAACGTTGGCTAAAAAGAATATGCAGGTTCAAAGGGAGCAGATAGAAAGACATGTAAGTACTACATGTTGTAAACATAGTTTATCTGACATGTGCCCAATTTTACTTCTTTTGGTCTCTAGTAAATTATCTTGTTTGTGTAAGTATATTATCTATTCTTTTAGACGCTCTTAATTTCATGTTAATGGATAGTTATTTTCCCTTTTGTTATCTGTCAATTCCAGAGAATTTCAGAAATGATGGACTTTGAGATCACTCGATGGGCTGCTAGAAAAGAAGGCAATCTGCGATTGCTATCAACTTTACAATATGTAAGTTGTGAGGGCATTTTGTTAAGCATTCATGTTCCAGTAATTGTAATTGTAATTGTAATTGTAATTGTAATTGTAATTCCTTTCACAAATTTTCTCCGTTCATGTCAGACCTAGCCAAAGAATGTATTGGTTTAGTATGGCTGAAGAATGTATGGTTGAAGAAGAAATGCTTGTCTGATTTCTGCTAATTATGTTGTATTCAGTTTCTTGAATGTTGAGCTTTTATATTCTGGTGTACTATTATCAAACTTGCAGTGTAAGTAGAAAAATATATTGACAACACTAACACAACCTATTTCAGATTCAAGCATGTATTGCCCTTCTTATCAATACCCAAGACTAATTTCCCCTTTTTAGGTAGAAACCTGAAGATGGATCAATTAGCCACAGAAAAAGCAAAAAAAAAAGAGAGAGAAAATGTCTTTTGAAAGAACAAAAAAACAAACAAAAAAAGATCTATGCTGCACTATGTGAAAGAACATAAAAAGCAAAAAAAGAAAAAAAGCCGATGGAAGTTACTGTCGTAAGCTGAGAACTTCTGTCGGCCATGCCTAGTTGACGGGAGTTAATTAACTTTAGTAGGAAGCCGATAGAAGTTACTTATCTTCCATTGGAAGCTGACGAAAGTTACTTATTTTCCATCGACGGGTTTTCGTTGGTCAGAAACCGACGGAAGTTAGCGTTTTGCTGACGGAAGTTTGTCTTTTCCGTCGGATTTAGCCTAATTTTCGTCAGTTTTGTCCGACAAAAATTTCCTATTTTGTTGTAGTGATGGATGGACTTGTTGGAATTTCTGTCAATTGGTACATGCTAATTTTGGTTTTCTTTTTGAGATTTTTGTTCTATGATTTTGAATACAAGGGAAGTCAAAAACATTTGCTAGTTAATTAATTTACTATATCATACTTATGCTATGCAACGTTAAATAAAAACAATTATAAAACAGTAGAATTATGAAACAAAGGTGACCGACGGTGAGCGGGAGCTGTGAGAACGGTTTGGGATGAAGGCGGCGATGGCGATGGTCGAGGATCCAATCAGAGCGGCAACTGGGGATGGGAAGGGGATGGTAGACTCGACGAAATCGATAGCGAGGATGGATGCGGCTGTCGATTATGAGGGTGGGTGGGTGGAGCTCGACGAGCCGTGGTGGAGCAAAAACACATGACACGGGCTCGGGTTTGCGAGGCTAGAGCTGAAATTGATGGCGGGATTCATACATGAACTCCATATTTTATAGAGAGACGCCAGAGAAGGAAAGGTCGGGTAGGTATGAAAAAAGATTTCAAAGCTTCTAAAAATAATATTGTGTCATGAATACATTTTCTATTTATTTATTATTTATATATAAACCTAATCAAATTTCCATAGATTTGTATATATATAATCAACATTCCATATATTAATTATTTCCATATAAAATAGATCAATTTCCATATATTGATGATTTTCTATATATTAATAATTTTCATATAAAATAGATAGAGAAAAAATCCAATGACTATGATTTATTAGATGTGAATGAAGGGTTATGATTTAACATATGAATTGTTAGATAGATACTGTTGGACCGGAAACGGCGACCAGAGGGGGGGTGAATGGGAGCTTTTTAAAATTTCGGGCTAAAAACTTAGCCTTCGGTTCTGTTCTGTCTTCTGCGGAACAGGCTTCGAACACAGCCTTCGAAGGTCTGGTTCGGAGGTACTTCGACACCTTCGAACACAGGCTTCGGAGAGGCAAAAGTTCGAAGTCAAGAAGACTTCGCTCCACTTACAACCCTCGAAAAACAACTCTGCTAAGTCAGTGCAGGCTCCGCACACAGGGTGCTTTGAGCAAGCTTCGCACTTCACCCTTCGCAAGAGTGGACAGCCCTCTGAGGACTTCGACCAAGTACTTGGCGACAGCAACGGGTGCTGGGCTTCGTACCCGAAGGTCTACACGCACACGCAAATGGACTACGCTAAGGGCTTCGACACAGGAAGCAAAACGGGATACAACCAGGGCTTCGCTAGTAAGCAGCGAGGTCTTGCCTCGTGTTACACAGAGCGACCGCACACTGAAAAACACACTTCGCCAGAAAAACACCCTTCGCCAAGACAGGCTTCGGTGAACTAAAAGCTAGCGAGGTATGCAACGCGAGCTCAAGCACAAGCACACAGAAACAGGGCTTCGCTGCTTGAACAAGGAACACTGAAATAAATTGAACTCAGAATGAATACAGCGAGGTCTGTCTACAGGAGCTCAACAGTAAATGCTCAAAGTGTTAAATGTTACCTACCGAGCCCCCATATTTATAGCCCACGGCTTCATCCTAAGGAAGTGACTACTTTACCCCTAGGGTTTACATCCATTTTGTCTCTACAGAACTAAGGGGTACAAAAGGTAGTCCACCTTTATTTTGGAGGCTTCTCTGTCAGCTGCAGAGGGGACAGTGTCAGCCTTTTTCAGAACAGACAGTGTCAGCCTTTACAGTGTTGACTTCTGGAACCTCCCTTCGCACCGGAGGGTGCGGTAGCTTCGGCGAGAAGCCTGCAGCCTGTTGGCCTTCGCTCCGCCGAAGAAGTCCTTCGATACAGTGACGGTTTTGAGCCGAAGCCGTCAAAGCCCTTGGGCCTTCGCACCACCACCTCCGGAGTGGATCACCACGGCTTCGCAGCTACTCCCAGCTCGAATACCGTCCGTCCGTGTACCGAAGCCATGCATGGCCGAAGCACCACAAGTCATCCTCACTCCGAAGCCCCACCTTCGGAGTACCACCCTTCGAAGTCCCTCCTTCGTCCAAGGCCTCCGCATGAAGCATTCCATGAGCACTCCGTCGCAGTGCCTCTCCCCGAGCACACTCCACGACGAGCCTCACCCGGACAATGCCTTCGATGCGCCTCGACTTCTGAGACCTTCGTCGGGTAACCTTCGAGTGTCTCCCTCCGGAGCACACTTCGAACTCCTTGCCTCCGCAGAGGACTTGATCCACCAACTCCGAAGTCACTCCATTCGGAGTTCCTTCGAAGTGCCTCACCTCCGAGGATTTTGTCTCGGAGTACCTTCAGCCGGAGCCACGCTCCGCACTCTCTGCCTTCACCTGGCACGCCTCGACCCGAGGACCGACCCGGACCACCTTCGCAGCCACCGTGACGAAGCTCCCCGCTCCCCTGGCATCAAGCCTCCCGCTTGACCTAGATTCACCCGGCTCGAACCCTGTCCGTCGTCTCCGAAGTCCCTGCGCACCTCCGACAAGCAAACAAGTGTATCCAGTACTCCGGAGACCTCTCCGGGTTCACAACCTCCGGTACACACTCCGGTGTACCGCCCAAAGTACCGAAGCCATCGGTACGAACCCTGTCATCGCGTACTGTCGGACCCCTCCGACAGGTACACTCCGCTGCACAGCTGCAGTAAGCAAACACCGAGCACACTCCGGTGACACACCTCCGAACACCCTTCGGAGGTACCACCTCCGAAGCCCCTTCGGAGGTACCCTTCGAACAGAGGGTAAAAGCCTGTCAATCACTCATCACAAACTCCGAAACCATCCTTGGTTTCTCAGATACTTAAACTCGTCAATTATATAATACGATAGATATAATAGAACTCAAACTCGTCGATTATATAATGGGATAGATAAGATAGATGTGACACTCCGTCTGGTTTCATGTGTTTTCAAAATCAAATAATAAATGAGTTTCAGGAATCGTTAACAGAAAAGTTAATGAAACAAAAGGTTAAAATACGACCCTAAAAATTCTTCGTTCGTAAAACGTAGCAGGAGATATTTTCCGTAAATTCTTTGTGCTTTAAAATCGCTTCCCAAAAATTCCCATTGGTTTTTGGAGCAAAATACTTAATTTCTAAACAACAAACATCTATTAAGTATTGATTTCAATTAAAAGTTCTTCTATAATCTTCTCTAAATCTCTAATCTCCGGTCGCATCTTGCGCACCGAAGAAACCCTAATTCCTTTCTTTGTTGAAAATCCCCCACTTCAACCGAGGATTATAAATTGCGGATGCTAACAAAAGAAAAGAAAACAAGCTTAAAAATATGTTTCTAGGTGTGTGACACTAACAATCTATCCTCAAGATAAAATTAGCTTATTTTTTTCTTAAAAATAAAATTGGGTTTTGCACCCTTACGGTGTTTAGATAAATGAGCTAAATTTTAACACCAATCACATTGAATGTTTGAATATTATTTTAGAGTATTAAATATAAACTATTTACAAAGCTTATTCATAATCAATGGATTATTCACAAAACGAATCTAATGAACCTAATTATGCCACAATTTGACAATATGATGCTACAATAAACATTTGCTAATCATGATTAATCAGACTTAATAAATTCGTCTCGCGGATTATCTTTCGATTCTACAATTATTTTTATAATTAATTCATGTTTAGTCTAGTCTTTCAAATTGATGTTCAAATATCGGAACAAACACCCCCATTAGCCAAGGTGACAGACAAGCAGTGACACGAATGGATAAACACTCTTAGGCTGGCTAACGTATCGAACCAACAAAAGAACAGGCCTTGGTTCACTCGTTCAGATGCAGGTTACACACACTGCAAACCATCACTGGACAAGTAACAAAAACAGCAACTTCACAGAGCTTAGATCTGGAGCATATCAAGCATTCCAAGAAAATCACATACAAGCTCTCTCCGGTTTCCTGTAAATTGTAAAATCAAAACAAACATAATCAGTAGGTACGGAAACTGTCTTTTTTTTATAAAGGAAGCTTTATTGAAATCGGTCGGTTACGTCAAGGTACGGAAACTCAGTTTCTTGCTCCTGTTTTTCTTATAGAGCCAGATTCTTGATTATGTTCTAAATGCTAACAAGAGAAATTAATGACCTCTGGTAGAATAAACAACTTCTGAAGAATCTGGGCATCTTGCTAGCTGTGTACTTTGAAGCAACGCAAGAATGGAAAGAGCTGAATCAGGTCATCCCGACTCCTCTTCTGTCAAGAAACCAAATTAAGATGTGACGAGGAATTAAAATTGCAGCGACAAAAGCTCAGGGATTGGAGAAGCTGCACAGCAACTACCCTTTATTTTTCTCTTTTTTTTTACATGGCATAATTCATTTTCTTCCCCCATCCCAGTAAGCTGATGCATTGTTTTACCAGCATTTAACTGTCTTTTATAGTAGTCCTCAAGTTAACATGAGTAGACTAATGTCATCAGCATAGCATGTCAGATATGGGCATGAACAAAAAACTTCAGAATAACATGAAGAAAAGTATGTAGAAGAAACAACTTCTTATGGCATTATGGCAACGGCATTGATGGAGGAAATGAATCTATAAGATGTAAGAACTGATTGATAAAGTGAAATTTCACAAATCCTCACCTTAATACCAATACAACCATTTACATCTAGAGTCGTGAGACTACATGAGCAAGATTTTGACAAAGCCTCCAGACAGACATCAGTTACACCAACTATTCCAAATAAACTGCAAAATAACAAATTGAATTTGCATAACCCACACATAAATGCAGTCTTCTGGACAAAATTACCCCATTACCTAAGAAATTGAAGGGACCTGCAACCTTGTGCAATAGCTACCACCCCAGCATCAGTAACACGTACACACCTGTTATGTAATCATTGCAGAGATCAATAAAAAAAATCGACGGACAGACAGAAAAAAAAACAAGGCTAGTTCTTTATTTACCAAGTCAAATTGAGATATGTCAAACCTATGCATCTTGATATACACACAAGGCCATCATCAGTTAGATTCTGGGAATCCCAAATCAGTAAATTATTATGAATAAAAAGAATAGCTTGACAGTTTAAAGTAAACAAAAACAAACAGTTACCTGGGCCCCACATAAGTCTAAAAATGTAAGATTAGCTAAAGATCCTATCTTCTCATAAGCCTTGTTGGTAAAACTGTAGGATGTGATGTGGGATGTTAGATGATAGATACTTCAGTTTATATGTAAACAGCAGCTGCTGTTATAGACATATCATCCAATATTACCTCGAAACAGCATAGAAGTTCAAGCTTTCAAGAGAAGAACATTTCTGAAGCACTTCTTGGAGTCCATCATCTGTCAACTTAATGCACCTATAAATATATAATACAGGATACATTTGTGTTCAAATTTCGTTTTCTGCTCAAACCCACCAAATCCAAGAAACACCAAAGAGCCCAGTAAACATTTCATGAACATCAAGTGTGAAGAGATGGATGCACTCCAAACATATTAATTCTTAAGCGTACCTGGTTATGTTCAACTTCTTTAGTCCTTGATAATTATCAGCAACTAGTTGCATACCTTTATCTGAGATATTCTGCATTCACAAAGATAAAGCTTACAGTGACTCAATTTGTCATTGTAGTTATCAGAAACAGATGTAACACACACAATCAATGTGACTAAAGGAGTAAAGGATATGAAAAATAAGGGCTGGGAACCTAAGTTGTATTCCATAACTAATGTTTCATCACAACCCAGTTCATGTCTACAAAGTAGAAGCACATCAAAACTCTGAGATTATAGTATTGTTGGTTGAATCGTTGAAATATGGAAGACTACTAAAGGATATACAAAGCAATGACATTCTGAATTTGCAATGCACCCGATTTCATTTCAGTATAACAAGCAGCTATATGGCAACTACTATATGCACAATGCTTTTGGAGACAGACAGAGAAAATTTTGATCCTGTACATCCAGCATCTCCAAAGATGCTGGCTTATCATCAACTGGGAAATGCAAGCTAAAACAACATTACCTTACAACCACTCAAGTTCAGGTCCATTATGTGCTTGCAGTTTTTCACAATGTGTCTAATGGTCAAATCAGACAGTCTGTGCAAACAAATGTCCAACAGTTAGAAACACAAGTGATGTACTGCTAACGTGCTAAGTGCAAATAAAATATTGAGAAAATGATTACCCAACAATCCAATAGATAGAAAGGGCCTGAAGATTTGGACAGAGACTTGTAATAGCTTCAATTCCTTTGTCAGAAATTTTCTGGCATGCATTTAGGTTTAAGAATTCTAACTCTTGCAGTGAGATATATCCCTGTAAATCATTGCAGTCGAACCATTTAAGTTGCAGATCCATATTGCAGCTCAACCTTTTTTAACTAAAAGGATGAAAGAAGGTAGCGGAAATCCTACCATTTCTTTCAGACGAAAAAAATGTATGTCATCAATATCTTGAGAAAATTCAAGGTTAATAACTTTGAGACGACGATACCTTTCCTATAGAATAATATAACAAAACAAATCATCAAAGCTATTAGAAAGGATTTAAGTACGAAACTACAAGAAAGTTATTAGTGTGTGACTGTGCTCTGCACCATAACTTGGTTGATGTTTTACCAAACAAGAAAAAACATGGAGAAACAAAAAAAAACAGTTTGAATCACCAATTCACCATTCAGAAGACATCAAAAGGTAGGATTATGCTTACCAGTGAAAGTGCTGAAATTAGTCGGTCACCAGCTTTCTTCATTTCACGCAGATCAAGAATCTACAATAAATGTTTAGGAGGCATTTTGTTCATGATTCAGAAAAAAAAAAGTCAAGATTATTAAGAAAATAAGAAGACCAAAGCATATTGTAGAAGGCATCTCAATTCATAGGGAATTACTTGACAATAATTAATTAAAAGCATGAATACATAAATATTCACCTAGCATAAAGATGGCAATAATTAAAGTGTAACAACGTTTTAAACAGTTAAATGACTTGCAGTTATCTGTTGGCAAGAGTCCCATAGTTTGGATTTCAACTCTAGTAGGCAAAATTACCTTTTTCCTTCAAAATGGAAAAAGAATCATAGTATCTCCTTATATCATCAACAAAACAAACAAAAGGGACGAATCCAAGAACCATTCGCTACTGTCCGGATCAACGAATTAGAAATCACGAGCACGAATTCGCAGCGGCAAACCATGACTACGAGGTACACGAGCTAAACACTGGTCGGGGAAGCTTAATCGCTGGTGGCAACACACCGAGACTGAGAGCAAGAGCCGTAGGAGAAAGGAGGGAGGCGTGCGGCGCGCGACACGCACCTCCCAGAGATTGGGGTTGGCGATGAGGGCGCGGTGGCACCAGGGGCTGACGGCGAGCAGGGCGCAGGCGTCGCGCTGACGGAGGCGCGCGCTAACTAGCTCCATCACCCGGGGCACCGTCTCCCGGTACCACGCCTCGTCGGCCGCCGCCGCCGCCGCCATCTCCAGGTTCGCGAGGTCGCGGACTCGTTGGGAGAGGGCGGAAAGCTCTCTTTTTTTTCTCTCTCTCTCGCGCGGAGAAGACAGCGTCGATAATTTACTCTGACGGACAAGGCCCACAAATTCTAATCGCCCATGAAAACGAAAAATTTCACATGAATTTTCTTTGAATTCAAAAACTGCGCCAACAATCCATCCAAATCATGCTGTTGGCATTCGAAGCAATCAAAGAAAAAACACTGTCCTGCATTGCCGGGCTAGTGCAACGAATTGGGGGGAAAAGATATCACTTTTGGGAAGTACAAATTAGTAACAGATTTGAAGCTCTTCAAATCCATTAAAAGAACACAAGAGACATATGGAAAGCTCTTCAAATCTCACCAAAATGCTATACGAATTTACATATATTCACACAGAGATGAACAGTACGAATTAATTGACAAATGAAAGAAAGGTCTATATTCATGTACCACAGGAATTATTAGTTCACCTGCACACCGTAAATCGTGTATGCATCTTTTTGACATTGGAAATGGAAAGCAACTAGCTCTTTTCGGAATTTTTTAAAATATTTTTTTTTGAAAAAAATTCAAATGTGTATAGTAGTTTCAAAATTTTTTAAAAATAAATAGTGGTCGGTACTTGATGGACCGAATCGGGCCGATGATCGGGCGAGACTTGCCACGTCAACGTGAGCCGGCCAACTCGGACCCACGTGGCCCGCAATAGCTCTTTTTGGGAGCGGCAATGGCTCTTTCGGCCGAATCATACCACGTCAGCGCGAGTCGGCCGATCAACGGCTGAGTCAGGCTAATGTGGCCTGACTTGGCTCATGGACAACCGATTACTCCCCTATATAAAGGGGGTCGAACGCCCCTTCTGCACACCTGCTGCAATTCCAGCACATCCCAAACCCCCCAAGGTGCCTACTCCTCCCAAGTAAATCTTTCCTCCCTCTTTTTCTTCTGTAGTTATTAAGTTTAAATTAATTTAGTTGTAGATTAGAAGTAATATGATAGTAATTTACTAGAGTAGTGTACGACTAGTTTAATCAAGTTTTACATATAATTTAGAAGTACTGTACTGTTCTTTTACGAGTAATGTATGGCTAGTACTCTAAATAATATGTAAAACTTGATTAAACTAATTGTATATTATTCTAAACTATACGTAATATACTACTAAATTACTATTATATTACTTCTAATTTATAACTAAATTAATTTAAACTTAATAATTACAGAAGAAAAAAGAGGAGGAGAGATTTATCTGAGAGGAGTGGGTAGATCGGGGGCTTGGGATGTGCTAGAATTGCAACGGGTGTGTTGAGAAAGGGCATTCAGCCCCTTTATATAGGGGAGCAGTCAGTTATTCATGAGCCGAGTTAGGCCACATCAGCCTGACTCGATCGTTTGATCAGTCGATTCACGCTGATGTGGCCTGATTCAGTTAAAAGAGACATTACCGTGCCAAAAAAAGTCTTTGCGAGCCACGTTGGCCCGAGTCAGTCGATGGTCGACTGATTAGCGATGATGTGACAAATCTCGTCCGATCATCGGCTAACTTGGGGTTACGTGGCCTGATTTGGTCCATTAAGTTACCGACAATTATATATTTTTACAATTTTTTAAACCTGTCGTACCCATTTGAATTTTTTTCAAAAAAATATTTAAAAAAAATCCTCTTTTCATGACCGCCAAAGCGGCCAAGTCCCGACGCACGCGCGCCAAAAAAAATCTGGCGCGAGCAAAGCAGCCAGGAATCAAGGATAGCACGAGCAACGAGAAGCACCAACTGCCAACCATACGGGCTGCCGGCCACCGCCACCGCCACCGCCACCGCAATGAGGGCTCTCCCCATGGCAGGGGCGGGCCCACTTGTATTCAAGGGTATGCAATTGAATACCCATTATTTTTGCAACAAAAAATTATATATATATAATATATACTATGTATATACATGAAAAAATAAAATCATTACCAAACAAGATGTGGAGGTGGCACAATTGGTTAGCACATAGTTACTTAGCAATTGAGTTATCATGAGGTCTAGAGTTCAAGTCTCTCTCACATCATGTTTTTTATTTGCAATGAAACAAAAAAATAAGTAATTATATTTTCTTACTCTTACCACTAATTTAATAATTTTATTTTAAAAATAAGGTCATGTAGAGCAAAGAAAGCATTGTCTAACATATTTGATTTCTATCTTACCTTTAATTTAATAATTTTATTTTAAAAGTAAGGTCATCGTAGTGCGGAGGGAGTATTTTATAATGTATTTAATTTCTCCTTAACTTGGTTTCACAGGAGAACAATTTTTAAACCTTTTTATTTAATATATTTTTGCACCATTTATTATAGTATCATATAAGTTGAAAACTATATATAATAATACAATTAATATTTTTATTTTAAAAGTAAGGTCGTTGTACGGTGGAGAAAGTATTGTCTAATATATTTAATTTCTCCTTAATTTTTGGTATCACAAGCAACTGATTTTTTGAACCTTTTTATTTAATATAATGTTACATCATTTATTATAATATCATGTAAGTTAAAACTATATATAATAATATAATTAATGTTATATTTCGTTGTACATGTGGTTATATTGTTGCTTTTATCTTTCATTACGCACAAAAAAATTGCTATTTGGAATTTTGAATACCCATAGTCCAAATCCTACGCCCGCCTTTGCCCCATGGCCGCCGGCCGCAGTGGCACCGTCGCCTGCGCCGCGCCGGCCGTCCCCCGGAGGCCTCTGCTCCTCTCCACCGCCGCCGCAGGTGACTCTTCCCAGCTGCTTTTTTTTTCATTTCCTTCTTCCCTGCTAGCTGTTCGGTCCGCTCGGTCTGCATGTGTGCGTTTCTTGGATGGATTGGACAGCGCTGCAGCCTGGGCCGGTGAGGCTGAGCCGGAGCGGGAGCGGGACCGCCGCGGGCAAGCTCCGGGCCTCGCCGCCGGACGCCGCGCAGGCCGCCACGGCGGCCGCCTTCGCCGGCGAGGAAGAGGCGTTCGCCTGGGCCAAGAACGACAACCGAAGGCTCCTCCACGTCGTCTACCGCGTCGGCGACCTCGACAGAACAATCAAGTAGAACAAAAGAATTGCTCCAATTTGCATCTGCATCTATCCTCTTCTTCAGGCATGCAACCCCAATCTCCTCCTGAAAATCAAACACGAAATCTGACCTGAATTCTTTTGACGTGCCACAGATTCTACACGGAGTGCCTCGGGATGAAGCTGCTACGGAAGCGCGACATCCCGGAGGAGAAGTACACCAACGCCTTCCTCGGCTACGGCTCGGAGGACTCCCACTTCGTCGTCGAGCTCACCTACAGTTAACCTCCACGCTCCACACTGCATTGCACATGATGTTGCTCAGCCCTCAAGTTTGGTCTCTCAAATGCGCAGATTACGGCGTCGACAAGTACGACGTCGGCGCCGGTTTTGGTCACTTTGGTGTCGCCGTCGACGATGTAACCGACCTTCTCTCCATTGCTGTAAATTTGTGATCTGATGATTGACCGCCTGGCTCAAGCGTGCTAATTTGGGTTCTTGGAACTGATGATCATGGCAGGTGGCAAAGATAGTGGAGCTCATAAGAGCGAAGGGAGGCAAGGTGACCAGGGAGGCAGGCCCTGTCAAGGGCGGCAAGACGGTGATCGCCTTCGTGGAGGACCCAGATGGTTACAAGTTCGAGATCATCGAGAGGCCGGGGACTCCGGAGCCCCTGTGCCAGGTGATGCTCCGCGTCGGCGACCTCGACCGAGCCATAAGCTTCTACGAGAAGGTCAAGAAAGGAAAATCCCTGCAGGCAATTCCAGAGCTTACCATGCCTTGATTCTCATGGCGGCAATGGATGATCATCTTGCAGGCCTGTGGCATGGAGCTGCTAAGGAAGAGAGATAACCCTGAATACAAGGTGACCATATGAGCAATTAATCTGCAGAAATTAAACTTCGTTTGGTAATCCACATTAACATCCCATTGTGCAGTACACGGTGGCGATGATGGGGTACGGCCCTGAAGACAAGAACGCGGTGCTGGAGCTCACATACAACTATGGCGTCACTGAATATGGCAAGGGAAACGCATACGCCCAGGTGAAACGCCATGGATGGATTTCCTTTTCAGTGGTTCTGGTCTACTGGAGTTGGAGCCAACATGCTGACACATGATTCATCACGCAGATCGCCATCGGAACCGACGATGTGTACAAGACGGCCGAGGTGGTGAAGCTGTTCGGAGGGCAGGTGGTGCGTGAGCCGGGGCCATTGCCGGGGATCAGCACCAAGATCACATCCATACTGGACCCTGATGGCTGGAAATCGGTATCAGACATTAAGATCATGTCATGTTTCAGTCAGCCAAATAATTTGAGATGTAACATGGGCTCACTCTCGTCTTACCATGCAGGTGTTTGTCGACAACATTGACTTTGCCAAGGAACTAGAGTGACCATGCACCAGAAACTGGGTATAATAATCTTATGTTACCCTCACTGTAAATGAGTATGAGCTATTGGTGTCCGAATAAATTACAGACATAGGGTTTGACTCCAGTTGTGAAGCTACCCCCTGGAGAAACGGGGAAGAGTACAAAACATGGCTCAGATGAATTGATATAAGACCTACCTACCTCTGAAAAAACATATAATTTTCAAAACTATGAACAGACAGACTGAAGCAGTCCAAATCCAAGAATGAAACAGCCCTTGCATTCCACATCCCAGGTGGAACTAGCATGGAATCAAAATACAATGACACACTCCAAGTACTTTGACTTAACACCCAGGAGTAATGCTAAAGCAACTCAAACCGTTAAACATGAGAACAGCACAGAAACTCGGAAACACGTCAACAAATAGTGCACAGTCGCAAGGCCATTCAGATGAACCTGTTGCATTAGCTACCAACAGATACAACACAAAAAACTTCAGCTAATAGAGTATCATGGTCATTCCTTTTAGTTCAAACAAGTAGAAGCCTTAAGCAGAAATCTGCTTTCATTTTGATCTATGCCATTAGAAACATTATACAATGATGAGGAATATTGATTACATGCAAATTATGACGAGATCTTCGTTACAAATCACATAAAAAGAAGGTAGAAATCATCCAGCAAAGCACATAACAACGAGGCCATGGACTGCCAGGTGTCAACAGTACCATATGGCATAAATGGTGACCAATTTACCTATGTGAAGTGGTACAAAGTGCCAGGCTTCTTGCTCTTATAGATTGAATATATATGATCTCCTGTACCATATGCCGCCGCAGAGTGGCACTCAAAAGTGCAAATGGACATGAATATGCCATCCATTTTTCACACAAAGCATTTGCTCAAACATATTGATATAACAAGTCTAGATGAACGTTGAAGTACACCATACTGACCAAAATCATATACGTCTGAGAAAGCTCTTCATGATCTTTGGTAGGTGAGATATGACACCAAACACTTTGAAGCTACAACCCATCAAAGTTGAATAAGATGTCATTTTTCGCCTTGCAGATTGAGAGCAGCAAACTGAGATCTGGCAAGGGAGAAAATATCAGTGAAAATTTCTATGGCAGTTACTTATAGTACAATGTAACAAATAGCAACTCCAGTCGACTTACAACAGCAACTGAGGAAATTCCTTGATTAGATGCTGGGTGGAACATTCATTATCATGCTGGTGCTGATACCTAATTAAGGTTAAAGCTGTTCCAATGAGCCCCCAAGATCTCTTTAAGCAATCAATATAGCATCATTAAAAATTAATTGGCAAAGGACCCTGAATCAATGAGCCCAGATGAAATGTTACAATGCATTCACACATGTAGAACACAGAAGAGGGTACTGACATTCCTAAGCTTCCACCTATTATCCACATAATGTGGAAAATCAAATTTCTGTACCACTGCAGGCTGAATAGTAACAACACACCTAACCACTTTTTCTGTTAGGCAGTAATCACCTCAAGCAATACAAGATGACACCTTAAAAGCCTGACAGTAATTCTCAGCAATGGCTCCATGCAACAAAACATAGAGGGCATACAGCTTTCCCTGGATAGTGGATTCTCTCCCAAAATCATATACAGTGACCTACAAGTCCAGTGGCAAATAGGTCACTAGGCAATGCAAGAAAAACATAGATAGGAGTGGAAATATTTGCATTAGCAAAATAGGTCACACAGACATGGAAACTGTGACACCAAACAGTGTTTCATTAAAAAAAGTGCCAGAGGCATTTTAGAATGAAAAAGGCATACAGATATCAAACAAAAACATAGGAAGACAAAAGGAATAATCAGAATGTCTAATGTCCCAGGGCAGATCCACAAAGACCACAACATAGACAACCAGACTACTTGCACAGCACCCCAACCATGGCAGGGCACATCTTTAATATTGGCCTGATCCAAGCTAAAATCATTTTTCATGTTATGTGATAGCATTGCAGTTTTAAATGATAAAAATTCACAAATACTACAAGTCTACAATCTGAGTGCAATGTATAATTGCTTTCCCTCTTGTCTATCACTAGTTCAAGGCGAGCACAAAGTTGGATGCTACAACTCCGTGTTTACGCATTGGACAGATGCAAACATAAAATGACGTAACACAACCCAAGGTGTTGTCATTTCAGGGCTGTCAAACACAAGGTTTTCATAAGGTATTATGCCATCATGCTAAGAACCAGGCAATGATGCAAATTGCAGATCAAGATCAATTCATCAGACCATGCCAATATAAGTAACTTCCCAAATAGGAAATATTTCAACAACAAATGCTCCCACCATATAGCTTTATAGTATTATCGTTATTGGGATTGTAAATAAAATATAGGCTAAAAATGTAAGCAATTATTGTAGAAAGTATTAAATTGCTGTGAATGGTGAAATAATAAACCCCCATAATAAGACCCTAAAAATGTATAGCTGGGAGTGAGATGGTTTTCCAATTTTAGAGATAATATTTGGGGTATTAGACTATTAGTTATCTTTATTAACTTAACAAACTCATTAGATATGGCAAATATTTTCCACAGTTAGCTGATTCCACTACATAGCAGTCTCAAGTAGGTAACTTGGCAGCCAAATTTAACCATGCTAAAACTTAGGCACATGCCTAGAGCCAATGTGCAACTAGGTTCAAATACATGTATTCCCATAGTTTCCCCTAAAATTTTCTAACCTTTCA
The DNA here is from genome assembly GCA_019279435.1 of Zizania palustris. NCBI lineage: Eukaryota > Viridiplantae > Streptophyta > Magnoliopsida > Poales > Poaceae > Zizania > Zizania palustris. The sequence continues at coordinate 29,447,387 of JAAALK010000283.1, forward strand.
CAAATTTTGCTTCTGGCACCACCTGCACTAGTTTGTCAAGCTATCAAGAGGTTCGACGGGAATTGGTCATGGAAGCACGTTATCTTCTCAGTCACTTTGAATCCTTACCCATGAGAAGGTACTAACTAGAAAGGAAAGTAACAAAATGAGTGTTTTCCAACTCTAATCGTTCATGCCTACATAAGCACTTGACCTTAGGCACAGTCATGAACAAATCGTGTGCTAGTTCTCAACACTTACAGGCTTACAGCACCTGACCTTAGGCATGACCACCAACCAGATAGGTCAATGGGCCATCCAGTTTGATGCCAATGCTTGCCCTACCAATTTTTTTGGTAGTGTTGGTAGGAATTTGGTTCCCTACAAACTTTTAGTAAGCTCTTCGTCCCACCTGGATCCCTAGTTCATTCCCTCACCAAACTAAGGAAAAACTATGGGATGCCAATTTGGGCTGTTAGGTTCCAGCCCATGCAAGCTGGACTACATTTGGTATTATCCATGCAATTTGGGCAGTGTATGGGTTGCAATCAATATCCTGATTGACCACAAAAAATAGGCAATCAATACCCAGCTTTAATGGCTTGATTAAATTTGGAATTTTTTGACTATATAGAAATTACCAAAGAATGGGCATTTCACAAAAACATTGATAGAGTTGTAGCCAGTAGCCACATGCTCTCTCAATGTGGCAGGCAGGATTTGTCACATTAAATGTTTTAGTTATTTGATTAGCATGCTTCAAATACCATATAGGCAGTGTTCTTACGGTGGTAAGGCGAGGCGAGGCGACCTACCCCCTTCCAAACGCCTAGGCAAATTTGGCGCGCAGCGAGGCGATGCCATACACATATCAACAATAAACATGCTAAAAACCAGTCTAAGTAAACTATCCAAGTCCAAGGCTCCAAGCAATTAAGCAAGCTAGTGAACTATCAGTCCCAAGATGCACGTGAGCAGGTTAGGGGGAGATTAGGGGGAGATAGAGCTAAGGAGAGGAGAAGAAAAGGTACCTGTGTGGCTCTGTGACCAAAGCGGCTGTAGCGTTGGACCAAAGCGGCGCAGCATCGCCAGGATTCCATTGGCCGCCGGCTTTCCCTCTCTTCTTGCTGGCTGTCTCTCTTTCCCTCTCTCATTCTCATTTTCTAAATCAGTTTTGGGCTTCTGGCATTCTACAGTGCACACACCACACAGGTCGCCCTCTCTTTCCCTCTTCATTCCCGCGTGGCACGCGTGCAGGGACTCTTTTTTCCACTCGGCGAGCGCGCATAGCTACTGTGTTTTCCTGCACGTCGAGCACGTGCAGCTGGCACCTGCTTTTTCCCACATGGTACGTGGGCAGCTACTGCTTTTTCGTCCCGCGAGGTGTGCACAGTTGCTGCTTTTCCCTCCCGCACGGCCCACACGCAACTGCCCTCCCGCGCCATGCAGCATCCGCCCAACGCCATACCTGACTAGGTGACGCCTTAGGACGCCATACGCCTGACGCTCATGGCAACCCCAACGCCCAGATTGAAATCTCGCCGCGACGCCAAGGCGACGTCTAGGCAACGACGTAAAAACCTTGCATATAGGTACTGATTCATTTAAACTTTTGTATACCTCATGACGAGATCTTTAAACAATACCATATTAGTCATGTTGAGGTGCTAAAACTAGTAGATGCCATGTGAGCTTGTGTGTTAGTCATAACTATGGCAAGCTGTGAAATGTTTTTACTATTGGCGTGGAGGCAATCCAAACATCTCTATTTTCCCCTGATTTTGGGCATGACATAATTTGGGATGGTTCAATTGCAGGCTTGCTTTTGCACTATACATTTGTTTGATCTCTTACGGAGTTTTAATTTGTGCATTACCACAATATTATAACAATCAACACAATCTAACCTACAGGCATTGACAGTCTACCAAGCAAAGAACCTTAACAACTTTACCCATTAAGAGGGAGTATTGTGTTGGCCATCAAACATGCCACAAGTTCAAACAGAAGAAAATACCAAATAACACCAGTATAATTGTCCATGCCATCTACACACAGAAGGTGCAAGGACATAATTGCATTGAAGGTAGTCTCACCGATGGTGGTCTGGATGGACCCGCGTGAACTTAGGTACTAACTGAACCAGATGCTAAAGATGGTTAGAAGGCCCTGGATTGTTAGTTCCATGAGTGTTGGAATCAACAAACCCCTGCGTTCTTGATACTGTTACATTCCTCCTTGGAGCATCAGTGGCATCAAACGATGTGGATTGCAGCAAGACATTATCCGTGCCAACACCAACTCTCTGCAGGAAATAAAATAAAATTATAATCAAACAATATCACTCTAAACATTGATGAGCAACATTGTATTCCTATCAGGTTAACAAAAATGGGTCTGCAAGAGCTTAGGATGACATTCTGAAATTCGATTAGCATTCAAATTTATTTACAGAAAATACAAGTCAAATGTTATTTAGTTAGGAATATTTATTCATCAATAAAAAGAAATTAAATCTTACCAATTTATCAGTATGACGAGTAATTGAGCGGCTGTTCTCAGCAGTAGATCTGAATTGCATTCTAATTGCTGGGCGTTGCTCTGATTCAAGCTGACCAGAAGCTTCCATTGGGTGTGAAGCACTAACTGAAATTATAAAGTGATAACCATGACTAAGTTATGAGGCAAGGCCATAACAATATTAAAGAAATACTTTGATATATAATTATACAAAGAACTTTGTGTAATCTGCTACCGTGGTGCTTCTCGATATTCACTGGAATTGTCCGGCTACTTCCACCAGGATCTTGCTGTCATTGAAGAGAGAGCAAAATCAACAGAAGTGCTAAAATAGAGATCACAAATAGAATTATAGAAATTGACTAAAAGTGAAACAACACTTTGGAAGAAACCACAAGCATTCCATTAAGCATGTCAACCTATTTAAAGGTGCATAATTTTCTGACAGTTGTTCCACGAATTCAAAAAGAAATGAAAAAAAATAAGAAATATCATGATTATTGGCAACAAGCAAGCGAAAAATCACCAAAAACTAATGCAAAACATACTTGTTGAGCCTTTGCCTTTTGAGATTGTTTGCATTTCAACAATGTCCAATCAAAGACATGATCAAATTGATAACCTGTAGATGGCCAAATATTGAACAAGTTCTCTAAGTGTGCGTAACAAAAGACATAATGGGAGATGTAACACTAGTGTGTGTGATATTATACCTTCACGGTCAGACAAATCCCTAAAGAGCCGTCTCAAAAAACCATAATCCGGCCGATGATCAAATGTCAATGAATGGCAATAATGAAAATAAGAAGCAAATTCAACAGGATGGGATTTACATAAAACCTGTAACAAGAACACCGTAAGCAGTCACCATTCACCATCAATGACACAAAGGTGTAAATATGTTTCAAAAAATAAAACATGCGAACTTAAACAACCTCAATAGGTGTTGCAAGCTTTTTCTCACTTATTTTATCATATTTCTGTTTCTTTGTGGCAGCTTTTAAACCCTGCCAAGGAAGACTGGACAAAATGATAGTTAGACAGAGATCACAAAAAAATCAATACATAAATATGTCAAATTCAAGACTAAGCTAGCTGGCTTATTGATCACAATGGTTGCAAGGGGATGTAGCTACATTAAAAAACAATAATAATGATCACAATGCACTTGCAGATATTATCTTACAATATACATGATTCTGCCACAAAAATAAGGAAAGAAGTATTGCATATATTAACACGGAATAATTCTACCTTCCCCGGAGAAAATACAGAAGAACATATCCAATTGATTCCAAATCATCTCTTCGACTTTGCTCTGTCAAGCAGAACCAAAACTAAGTTTAGTAATTGATGTAAAAGGAAAGTAATAAAACAAGAGTTTAATTTTATAATTTATTTAAGCAATTCAGGATAAATAATCAACCAGTGCAATTATCATGATGCATAATTGCATTATCTAAAGTGTATGTCTTCTCACCAATGCCAAGATGAGTATTGCAGCTTGCATATCGAGCTGTGCCAGTTAAGTTTTTGTTTTCCCTGCAAAGAAGATAAGTTGTTAACAACACTGACACAACACATTTAATACCACTAATTAGAAGATTAAATAAATGCATAGTGAAAAATAATAATAGAAACAATAATTGTGGGATTGTTTATTAGCTCACCTATAAGGTATATGCCGATTGGTGGTTGAGTCACGGTACCTCTTTGCAAGCCCAAAGTCAATAATGTAAACCTGAGAGTTGGATAGCAAAACAGTCAGCAAATAATTACAGGCTACAGCAACATATGTACCAACAGCCACTTGTTACACACCTGGTTAGCTTTTCGACCAAGGCCCATGAGAAAGTTATCAGGCTTGACATCTCTGTGCAAATACCCCTTAGAATGAATGAACTCTACTCTTGTTATCTGCATATTTAAATGAGTAATCAGCAACAGCCAAAAAACAGAATTTTTCCCGAAATAATATTTTTTTTAAAAAAATAAAAATTCAAATCTGTATGGCGATTTTGAAGAATTGCGAAAATGGGTACCGGTCGGTACTTGAAGTGCCGACTGCCGACTGGTGCCACATTAGCTCTAGTTGGCATTTCAAGTGCTGACTGGATGCTGCCCCCCTATCAGTTTCTAACACGTCAGCTCTAGTCGGCACTTGAAGTGCCGTCTAGAGCTGACATGGCATCCAGTCAGCACTTCAAGTGCCAACCGGTACCTACTTCTGCAATTTTTCAAAATCACCATACAAATTTGAAATTTTCTTTTAAAAAATATTATTTAAAAAATCCAAAAAACAGGACTCCAAACAGCATAAAATATCAAGTATTGGTAAAAGGAAAAGGAAATGGTTCTGTGTGTTGTACTTATAACTCTGTACAAAAATGTACAGCAAAAAATTGTCATTTTCATGCATATCTTTGAATTTGCTGATAAGAGTTGAATGGATAGGAAGTATCAAGAGTGCACATAAGAGCATCTCCAACACTTCTCCTAAAATTCATCCCCTATACCTCTCATACAAGGAATGGCCCTAAAATATTCCATCCCTATACAGCTTCGGTCTCCAGCAGCTTCCCTAAAACTCATTTCCTATATTTTTGAATCCTCTATTTTATTATTATCTAACGGTAAAAATTCTAACGACTATATTTTCGACGGCTATATCTCTAACACATATACTATTATGCATGATCATTATTGTTGTTGACGATTGATAGATTTTTTATTATCATTCAACGGTAAAAATTATAACAGTTATATTTTCAACAACTATATTTTTGTCGTGAATTTTTTTTCATGAATAAATAAATATCCTCTAATTAGTCTAAATAATTGATCTCAAAAACATCTTAAAAATATAAAGGAAATAAATTTTCCTTTTCTTTTTTTATTTTTTCTTTTCTTTTTCTTTTTTTCCTTCTCTTCTTTCTCTTTCTTCCTTTCTTTCTTCTTCCTTTCTCCTGGTGTAGACGTGGCATGGATAGGGGGATGAGAGAGAGTTCCCCAGATTTGGGGGATGAGGATAGAGCAGTAGGGGATGAGGAGAGAGTAGGGGATGAGATAGGGAATCTGGTGGAGGGTGATTTTTAGAGCAAATACCCTAAATTTGACTATAGGGGATGATATAGGGCATCTGCTGGAGATGCTCTAATAGAACAAAACCATGAAAGAAAAACTACGAGATAATTATCAACAGGCAGCAGCCATATTTTTAACAAAAGAGATATTAGCAACTTCCACAGTTACATCACCATTAGCAAACAAAACATTGAAGTCAATTCTGTTATTACCATCTGATCCGCCAACATCAAAACTGTCTTTAGCGAGAACCTCCGACCACAATAAACAAATAGGTCCTCAAGGCTTGGACCAAGCAAATCAATAACAAGAACATTATCCTCGCCATCAATGCCACACCATTTTATGTTTGCAATACCAGCTACAAGAATACACAAGTATGGAGGATTATCACAGTTAGGCAGTTAGCTATAGTACAAAAATTGATAAAATAAAAACCGTTTATAGATCAAACACATACTCCCTCCCTGAAGAGCATTGTACAGCTTGGCCTCATAAAGCAACTGGGGATGATTTGTTTTGCTGCTTTCCTGAATATAAACAGTTACAACATAAATCAGCACAATAAAATGGATAAAAAGGTCTGAATAATTTATATCACGATTGTTGCAGTGACCATGAAAGAAACTATATCAAATAGCGTAAGAAATATCAGAGACCATCCATCCATAAAGTTGTGAATTTCCCTCTATTTCTATACATCGTAAATACTATATGAGATTACAAAGAAAGAGAGAGAGAACTTAAAGCAAAAAAGGTACACCTGGATGCATTAGCACAGCAGTGGCAGGAAACAATACTCTGATCAACTATATCAGCTGGAAAATTTTGTAACCGCAGACTATGCTATTTCGCTCCAAAGAAAAATGTATGCAATTTTGCAAAATCCGTGAATACCTAACAGCAAGGAGTACTAGGCAATTCTAACCAACCAACCTTAAGAACGAATTAAGCTGTGACCAAACATTTAGTTGGGCCTTTATAACACACACAGGCACACAGCAGTACAGCACACTCCAGGCTGAATTATCAAAAAGGAACAGTCTTGGCAGAGCACAAAATCAAACGATAAATCATCAAGCTCCCTCCCATGAACCAACGGTTCCGCACAAACCGAATGAAGCAACCTAACGGGAGGAGAGGAGGAGGAGGAAGCTCACGATCTTGACGGCGACGATCTCGTACGTGTCGACGTGCGTCGCTGCGGCGAGGAATCGAACAACAACAGCAGGCCACATCAGATCCGAGAACCTAACCGAACAGCGGGACAAGGAAGGAGGAAAATTCGAGCAAGGCGACAGGATCGAGATCGAACCGAGGTAGATCTCCCCGAAGGAGCCGCTCCCGATCTTGCGGCCCAGCTTGTACTTGCCGCCGACGATCCGATCCATCCACTCCTCCACTTCTTCTCAGCTATCCCTCTCCGTCTCTCGCTCGCTCGCTCGCTCGCTCGCTCGCTGAGCCGCGTCGGTGAGTGGAAGCTAGGGTTTGGGCCGATGAGACGGGGGTGGAGAGGGGCGGAAGGGGCGGCGGGTTGAAGCTTCTAGAAGGGATGGAGTGGATTAGATTTGCGGCTTTCCCACTCGGGCGTAGAGACACAAAGGGGAATAGCGGTTCCCCCCCCCCCCCCACCCACAATTTTTTTATTCATATATCAGAACACGTTTATTTCAACTTATAAAAAATAAGTCAGTTCATTGGATTATTATAATTTATGTTTATGTATTATAATAAGCTAGTATATTTATTTTAGTTTATAAAAATATAGATTTTTATGAATTTTCAATTTTTGTTTGCTATTTTAATTTAATACTAACTAGTTGAATACATGTGTGTTGCAATGGGAAAAATTTACAACATTAAAATAACATTATATAAATAAAGATAAAAGAAGCTATAGAGTTTTGGTTTGATGTAAGAAAGAGTAGTGATGGTGACAGACTCACTACCATTAGCTTTTTTAAAGTAATACTAGTATCGTATTTGTGCTACGCAGCATTGAAAATCAAAAAAATAATTATATTAGCAACGCTTCGCTGGTGTCGTATCCTTCTTCTGAGAACTCGCCTTAGAATTTCGGCTCTTGCGTGAAACCAATAAACTCCCAAATTATTTATCCGATTTATGATCTAATTACATCATTATATTGATTATAATTTAATCTATAAAATACGATATCATATGATTATATTTTTATTAAAAAAATATTTGACAAGTGAGTCTCACTAAATTTAAACTTATCTCATTCAAATTATATACATCTAATCAAATAAAAAAATGTCTCATCTCATTCATCCAACCGAACACCTTAAATGTATCATCTCATCCTTAAATACATAGATGAGATCTCATATCCATCTGAGTCCTTAGATGACTGCATGTCATATCAGTTGACATATGCAGGCGCCATCTTTTGTAAGATTACTTGCTATCCGTAGCATAGAGCGTGTCATATGAACGTCGTGCCCTGTTTTTGTCGTGCTAGCGAGAAAAGTTGTAACAATGCCACTTCAATTCGTTGCCTTCGCAAAAATGTCATCCTTTACGTTATACTTGTAAAAATGCCATCTAATTTATCAGTAATTTGTACGTTTACCATTTTGAGTGTTTTTCTCCACTGTTAATATTTTTTAACAAAAAATCATGTAAAAGGACGTCTTTACCCTTATGCAATGGTAGGTTGTTGTCGTTGAGCGCTGATTTCATCTTCTTCCTCCTCAGTCTCTCAGTGATGATAAGGCGAGCTCCAAGGATTTCAATGTGTTTAGCCTTTGGTCGCAGTGGGTATGGTAGCGTTTTTTCTCATAGATCTCGCAAAGGCCGTCGCTCGCACGCAAGAACTCAAAGCAAAATGCCCTCACGCGCATGAACTGGACAATGAGAGCTTCTGCCGCTACCTGTGCCGACCCGGCCACCGTCGCCCATGTCGTTGTGTGCCCACCGCCGTCCATCTCCCGCTGTTCACTATCCACCACCTACTAGCTCTCTCCTCCGGCATGTCAGTCCCAGTTGTAGTTTTGTGCATGGGCAGTTTGACCGTTTAACTTTATTTTTTTGGTTTAAGAAATTTAAAAATAGAGAGAAAAACTCAAAAGGGTATAACTACTGAATACACACGAAATAAGTGGCATTTTTACAATTACACTGAATCGGGTGGTGTTTTTACGATGTCAAAGATCTAGAGTGCCGTTTTTACAATTTTCTCCGTGCTAGTTGTATGTAGGCTATTCTTTGTTGGGAGTTATGCTCAATTGCTCATTGGTCAAACTTGTCAATCTGTGATCATCAACTCTATGGTCACGGCTAGTGCTGCTTAATTAGATCACGTACTATAAAGTCGATAAGCAAATTAAATTGATCTTTCTAATTAAGCTTCAAAACTTAATTTGTCAAATGCCATATGTAATGTGTGTACACGGTGGATCTTCATTTGGTATCAAGTTGGCTGTCAAAAGAAATCGAAGAACTCGACACGTATAATATAATAAGGATTTATACATGTTTATACCCTTAATATATAGTGCCCTATATATGTCTTATTTGAGGATTTATATATACTTCTATTACAAATAGAAGTATAGATCTGCTGATATGTCTTGAACTCTTATGAAATGTTCTAAAGGAAATATATTGGATATATACCTGAAGTATTATATCATGGCATGCATATTGACATATACATGTGAAAAAAATACAATTTATTACAAGCACCAAAACAAATAAAAATAGCTCAGAAACTCTTATTGGATTCACATATAAATACATATAACCAAAGATACAATCTTTAGTATTGAGGAAATGGTGGAAAATTATCGAAAAAACTGGAGTTTCCTTCAGAATTGGGGCAGGCTGCACTCCGGCGCAATCTGGCCATTGAACCGCGGGTAGTCGACGCAGTAGTTGTAGATCCTGTAGTTGTCCTGCACCCACTGCATCTGCCCCAGCTCCGCGTCGCTAAGCTGGCCGCATGAGCCGAACGCCGCCGCGCAGCCGTAGACGCAGCCGCCGCCGCCGTAGCACTCGCAGATGTCGAGGTCGATGCCGTGGTAGTTGGCGACGAACGGCGCCTTGCTCCAGTCGGTCTTGACGCGGCCCTTCTGCGTCGCCCAGTCCTCCGCCGCCCAGATGCTCGAGTAGGCGTACATCGGCTGCCACGTCGGGAACGGCACGCCGCCGTTGCTGCTCTGCTGGTAGTTGCGGAACACCCTCATCAGCGTCCCGTCGATGTACCACCTGCATCAGATCCATCGATCATGGTAGAGAGAGAGAGAGAGAGAGTTCGTTGAATTGAATCAGTTCATGATAAAAAAAAACAGAGCATTGATGTCTGCGCGCGTACGCGATCCTGCAGGGGGTCCAGGAGATGGTGTAGTTGTGGTAGCCGTTGGTGGGGTCGAACCAGGGCTTGAACTGCATCTCCCTGTCGCCGGCGCCGTTGGCGTAGACGTTGGTGTGGATGGTGTACGGCTGTCCGGTCTCGTTGCCCAGGAACTCGAAGTCGATCTCGTCGTGGTTGTCGCCCAGCGACGACGTCTGATGCATGTATCCATCACACACTAGCTAGCTAGTTGATAAACGAAGTGATCGAAGGTTATAGACGATTGATATGTATGGCGCGGCGTACGTAGAAGGTCGTGACGGTGCCGGCGGAGTTGCCGGGGACGAGCTGGATGGAGGTGGAGACGGTGCCGTAGACGAACTGCCTCTTGGAGCGGATCATGGAGCCGGAGTAGTTGCTGACGAGGGCGAGCGAGAGGCTATTCCCGTTGTCGGACGACCAGCAGTTCTGCGGCTCCCACGTCGAGTCGCACTCCTCGTAGAAGTTGCCGCCGTGCGCCACGCCAACCACCGCCGCCGCCACCACCACCACCACCAGCGCCGCCGCCGCCGCCGCCACCCGTGGTAGCATCGCTCCCCCTCTTCTCCTCCCTCCTCCAGCTCCCGCCAGCTGCTGCAGTCTCGCCATGATCGACACAACGGAAAGCTAAAATCTTAGCTAGCTAGCTGCCTCTTCTTGATTAATTTGTGCTTTCTCCCTGAGATTTGATGAGCTAGAGACAGGAGAGAGACCTGCATATATAGTGGCTTCAATTCAAACGATCCACCAGGCAATGATTTCTTCCAATTCTTTTCACTAATCCTTGTTCCAAGTGGTCACGCACGCACGTAGTAGCTAATCGATCGCGCGATCGATGGATGCATGGAAGCGCGTGGAATGATCAGGGTTCTGGGATCGAGGAAACTAAAGCGAAGCAAAACTTAGCAAAAGCTGCTATAGCTGTCGGACACGTACGTAATATAAAAACAATTCGTTCGACTGTTTTCACGTTAAATTTCTTTAATTTTTTTAGAAATTTAAAGAAACTGCGAGCGGTAGGAGAACTGAGGGACCGAGACAGATGCATGCATGGGTTGCACTTTGGCGATCGATCGACAACGTGCCTGACATGTATCTAGCTATACTTGTGCTGGACGTCTTGGCATCATGGCATGCTTGCCCACCCTGGACGGCCGGCCGGCCGGCCGGCAGGAATGGTTCTATCTCCGGCGACATCCGGCGACCGGCAAGAATCATTTCGCACACTGGGAGAAGAACTCAGTACAATTAATCAATTAATCACACGTATATTAAGCAAAGAAATAAACTAAAAGTTTTTTATGCTACAAATAAAAGATGGAGCTTTACACGATGATAGAGAGTTCGAAGCTTTTTTATCTATCTATTTATTGTTTTAATAATAATTTCCACGTCAACGTGGGCCAAACGCAAACCAGGCCCATCTAAATTGGGCCCAAGAAAGAGTCCAAGTCCAAATCCGCCTCTATGCTTGTTGCTCTTGATCCTCGCGCCGCCCTCGTCTTCGCCTCCGCTTGGGCCGACGGTCTCTCTCGTCGCGGGGGGCAGGAGCGAACCCTAACCCTAACCCGGGCTCGACGCCGTACCGGGCGCTCCACCTCCGCGGCATCACCGCCTCACCGGCGCGGCCCGCCGCCTGCGGCTCCTCTCAGGTTCGCCGCCTGCGGCTCCTCTCAGGTTCGCCGCCTCGCGCCTCTCCGAATCGCGCGCTTCTCTGCCCGCTTGTATCGTTCGTTCGCGTACTCTGTTCTCTCTTATCAGTGGAGGGGGTTTATGCGCATAGGTTTCCTGCTATGGCCTAGCTGCGGGGTTGATTTTTTTTCTCCGATTCGGTCTGTTCTAGTTTCTAGGTTTTCCTATCCTTTCCCTTTGTTGTGATTTGAAACTGGGTGTAAGGATGCTTACCAATCCCGTAATCTCGTCTTGTTTCTAAGATCTGGAATATCGGCTGTATTTGTGTGTATTCGTGTGGTTTTTTCCGTCGGCCTGCTGCGTGTTCCGTAACCCGATCTTACTGATCTTGAATTTATTTGTTTGCAGCGGTTGGTCGAGAGCACGGCAGCGGAAATAGCCGAGGAACTGTAACCATGTCGGTGGCAGCGGGAGTTAGCGATGCTGCCATCGCGGTGCGTGACAAGCTCCGCGGCAAGATTGGCCAGACCAAGGTGAAGCGATACTGGCCAGGGAAGGCGCCTGAGTGGGCTGACGATGGCGATGACGACACCGATCTCCGGACAGCTCGGTTTTCTCTTGACAAGGCATTCCCAAAGGATGATGATGCCAATGTACCTTTGAAGGATGACCGCCGCCTTCGGCGCCTCGCGCAGACCCGCGCCGAAAATAAGGAGGAGCTGAGGGCGGATCACCGACGTATACGACAGGCTGAGATTGTGTCTACTGTGGATGAGGAGAATGAGAGACAGGAAGCTGAGCTGGAGGAGGAGGATGAGGAGGCACAGGAGGACAGGAGGAGGAGGATAAGAGAGCGGCAGCTCTTGAGGGAGCAGGAGGAATTGCTTCCTCAGGAGGAGGAGGAGCCAGTAGAGGAGGAGGAGGAGGAAGAAGAATCTGAATATGAGACTGACTCAGAAGATGAACAGATGGGCATGGCAATGGTGAAGCCTGTGTTCATACCTAAGTCACAGCGGGACACAATTGCCGAGCGTGAGCGTTTGGAGGAGGAGGAGCGGCAGCTTGAGGAGCTTGTCAAGAAGAGGCTGGATGCTAGGAAAATTGAGACTAGGCAGATTGTGGTGGAAGAGATTAGGAAGGAGGAGCATATTGAGAAGACACTGAATGAGGAGGCAAACATTGAGGATGTTGATACAGATGATGAGTTGAATGAAGCAGAGGAGTATGAGTCATGGAAGAATCGAGAAATAGCCAGAATTAAGAGGGATAGGGAGGAAAGAGATGCAAGGTTGAAGGAGAAGGAGGAGATCGAGAAGGTGAGGAATATGACTGAGGAGGAGCGCCGAGAATGGGAGCGGAAGAATCCGAAGCCGCTTCGTCAGACCAAACAGAAATGGAAGTTTATGCAGAAGTATTACCACAAGGGTGCCTTCTTCCAGGAAGGTGCTGATGATGTCAGTCAATCAGTTGGTAAAGATAATATCTATGCTCGTGATTTCTCTGCAGCTACTGGTGAAGATAAGATGGACAAGAGCATCCTGCCCAAGGTTATGCAAGTTAAACACTTTGGACGGAGTGGCAGAACGAAGTGGACACATCTTGTTAATGAGGACACCACAGATTGGAATGCACCGTATGTACTCTTATATGTTAAAAATGCATCACCTCATCTGCAATTTGGTTCTCATTTTTTCTGAATTCTGAGTAAACAACTAAAAATTTGTTGGCTAGAGAGAGGTCATAATTTGGATGCTTCCCATGAGAAAACCATTTACCTGTCCTAAAATTTTGTGCTGCTTTTGATATATAATAGTGATCAAGTATTAAATTTTTTGATATCATCAGCTGCTAAACCTTATGGCATATTTTATCTGCTGAATTGTTTCCTATGGTTTATGAGGGACCCATTTATTATCTCAACAAGGAAACGTGGTCCTCATTTCATTTTTGATGATTTTTCAGGTGGTCTACAAATGGGCCCTTACGAGCAAAGTACAATGCAAAAATGGCAGGCATGAATGCTCCTATTGCCAAACCAAAGGGAAGTAGGAAGATGAAAGATTGGGATACAAAACAGGATGATTAAATGAATACTAGATGATGGAGCTGGTACTACTCTCTTACTGCCAGGCAAACAGACAAATGGTAGCCGCAAAACATGTTTATGCAGTTTTTTTAGTTTTTGTTTCATAAGACATGCTTCTACTGCGCCATCAATTGTTTTACAGTTTACATGTGCTACCCAAGTTTTTCTGCAAAGTATGTAACCAATTAACTATCCATGAGTAGTCGCTTGCCATCTACTGTCTTGTTACTCTTTATCAGAGAAGTATCATGTATATATTTGTTGCTGTACTTTGACACATTGGTATGCTCAGAAGTTAGAACCTGTTATTCTTCAACTTGTGGAAATCTGCAGTTCAATTTTTGTTGATCCTTATTTTACCTGTCCTCTATTGGTATGCTCCGAAGTTTACACGTGTGCCCTTTGCTCTATTGCTTTTTCGATCAATGAAAACAGTGGCTTGCTGTAAGAGTCACAGACCAATTGTGGTATGATTTGTGCTTCACTGAAGCATCAGTATTTCAGTATCACTCCTTTGATGTGATATCAAGGTAGTTTGTACATTGGGCTTTGACTCAAGGAAAATGCTTTGGTGGTTGTATATATTACTGAATGCAGTTATGCCCATCATATTTTATACAATTTCGACATCATATTGTTTGCGCCTGATGTTTTTGTTTGTAGTTATGCAAGGTAATGCAATTTTAATTTTTTTATATCTAGTTACAGTACACAAAACCGAAGCTTCAATTGAATTAACTATCCTAGTAATTTTAATGTTTTTTCTTATCTAGTTGCAGTATTCAAAATAAAAGCTTCAATTGAAATCACTTTCTTAATGTGCTCTTGTTTTTACTGTTACATAGGATTCGATTTATCATGAATGGTTGTGTGTAGTGGTATATGGAACCATTTGCCACTACTGCAGTACCTTTTTAGATGCAGCAGTTTGTTGGCAGGGATTAGGAGTGTTCCCTGGAGTTTACAGAGATGAGGAAGGAGGGAGACATGGGAGAAATGGAGCTTGCCAGTGATAGGCTCTGTGTGCTGTCCTTATTATATTTTGGGAAGTTTGTGTAGTGCCTGATTACAAATTTTCAGCGAGGTCTTGAATAGGTGGTGCTATTGTGGAAAATATTTAAGTTGTGTGATGTGCCCTGACTCCTGAGACATGTTCCATGGTTGTTTAACCATGATCCACTTGTAAGTTGTATCATGATCCTTCATATGTGATGAGAAACCACAATTTGAGTTAGGCCTGCCGCTATTTTCCCACTTGTGTTTTTCCCTTTTGTACCTTCTTTGCATTACCTTGTGGAAACTGAAATAACTTATCTTTTTTAAGGTCAACAAGACTATTCCAATAGAGGGGTATGCAATAAAGAAACCACCTAGCTTCTACATCTGTGATAAAAAAGTTATATTCTTTCAAGTCTGTTTACATCACCTAAGCAGAAAATATTCTGCCACAAAAAGGTTCGATTACCATCGTATCCTTTTTGTTATGTTTAAATAGTGACTGGTAAAGTAATAATTTGTTGCCCATCTCTTCCTCTTAGTTTCTTCCGTTTTTTTATCAAATTCAATGAAATTCGGAGCAAGATATATTCAAAAAAGATATGAGTGGCATTGCACTAGGATTTCTGTTTTTTTCTTGATCTACCAGGCATTACTGCCAACATATTGATCTGGATAATCCGATGAAAAGATTTCCAACAATTGTTGCCTAATACTATCTCCCTTTCATAATGTAATTATTCCTTCTCCGTTTCACAATTGTTGCCAAGTTGTAAGGTGCTTACCAGTCTATATTTTCTCTCCATCCTTTTATTGCGTTTGCAAAAATCCATCTACATCCCCCGAAAAAATTAAAAAGGGAAAACTTGGAATATGTACAGAAGGAACCAAGTAGAAATGAAACCACAAATTCAGATTTCAATGCTTACTAATTCCACTGTTTCAGAATACAAATTATTCTAGTCCTGTACAGAATCAGATTCATTTACCTGTTCATTTTTTTTATTATGAGATGAACAGAGTAGCTTCTACTATTATAAAGCGGCTAGTTTTTCATGTCCTCTGTCCACAAGCTCCTATAAAAACCGGTGCCTTGACCAGCTGCAACCGCCCGTCCCCGGATCACGATGTGTGCCCCGCCCCCCACTGCAACCGTTCTGCATGCAACGCATGCACGTGGGCAAGGCTTGGCTGCGTGAGAAAGAAAGAAGAAAGGAGGAAAAAGAAAAAAAAGGAAAAATAATAAAAAGAAAATAAAAAACAAGAAAAAGAAAACTGTATTTATATTTCAGTTTTTTATTTATGTATTTCGCGCGGAAGTAAAAATTCTTAGATTTCTGAAAAATCATGTAGAAACATGAATTTTACGTAAAAACTCTATTATAAAATAAGATTTTATTGCAAAGCACGTGCGCTAGTCTAGGTATACGCACCGACAAAGTCAGGTCGATTTGCAAAAAGACTATATATTCTGTAACAATTCCACCTGCAGAAATGGCCGGCTACAAGCCCAAGTGATGCCTTGCCGCCATCCACATGGAGGCCGGCCATTGTCGATCGCCTCCTGCTATACGATTGTATCACAATCTCTGACGCTCACAGCTATGCATCAATATATGTTAGCTAGTCTTCTGAATTACTGATAGATCTCGCAGGTTAGCCTGTTTTTTACTTCCCTTTTCGCTATATGAAATGAATAGTTTACGCATTGATTTTTATAAGGTCAACTCGATAACTCGATCGATCATGATCATTAATTACACATATAGCGAATGTGTTTGCCGCATAGCGGTAAAGCCTCCGGTTGAGAGTACATCAATCTAGGCTCGAACTTGTTTTTTTATATATATATAAAAATCCTTTCTTGATACTAGTAGAAGTCTGCCTCCTGTAAGATTAAGGGGGTGTTTGTTTCCTCTGGTCTAAAATTTAGTTTCGTCACATCGAATGTTTAGATATTATTTTGAAATATTAAATTTAGATTATTTACAAAACTCATTCATAATCGATAGATTATTCGTGAGATAAATCTAATTAGCCTAATTACAAAATGATTTGACAATGTGATGCTACAGTAAATATTTGCTAATCATGTATTAATTAGGCTTAATAAATTTGTCTCGCGAATAATCCTCCAATACTACGATTATTTTTATAATCAATTCATGTTTATCGTTCAAAAATATTCGATATTATGCGCCACGTTTGAAGGGATTTTTTAGCTTGTTAAATACCGTGGGCGGTCTTAAATTTACTAGTCGAGTTTTTTATTAATTGTACATAGTTACTACAGACTGCCCTGTTGCTTTAGGAATTAATTAATTAAATTAACCCGAGGCGTAGGTCGATAAATCTTCCATGGTTTACTTGTGGTTGGAGTCAACTCCAAATTACTAATCTTGCATCATTTGCATAATTACAATATAATGGCGCCCAGCTCTGGCAAGATGCTGCAAGCTCGTACGTGCGTGCGTGCGTACGCGCGCGGAGAACCGTGCTGCAGGGTGAGCAATGTCAACGCCGCCATTGGCGATGCATGGAGATCACTGACATGTGTACGTTAAACTGTGGCGATGACGGCCGGGTAAGAGCTGACCTTGGATTATTAGATCGAGGTGAGAACCCTAGGTCAGCTGCTACGTACACTTACACAGCTATAAATAGAGGGCACTGTGCTGCTTATGCTTCATAAGGCCTCGGAGGTAGAGAGGTAGAGATCTCCTGTACATTCTGTTTGCTGCATACGGTAGCGTTCTCTAGCTAGCCATGAGAACGCTCGTAGTGCTCCTGCCCTTCCTCCTCCTAGTTCTCGCGTTCCCTGTCGATGTAGTCCTAGCCGACGGCGACGTCGACGGCAAGGAGGGAAAGGGCAACAATGGTAGCAGCAATGGTGTAGGGCCGGTGAAGAACCAACATTGCCCTAAGCTCGGGCGTGGTCCAGACCCTCATGGTGATGGTTATGATCGGGGAAGAACGATGATTGTGAAAGCAGTGGGGAGTCGACGCCATTACCATTTAATGATTCGTCAACACCTCCTTCATACTAGACACCACCACCGTTGTATTCTCAAACAATGTCTTCTCCTCCACCATTATCATTGGAGTATAGTACTCCGCCCACCACCTTTGTCTAGTGCTCCACCCACCATCTCACCACCAACATCAAGCCTTTCACCGACTACCTCACCACCTACATTAAACTCTCCATCTAATACCTCCCCACCTCCGTATAGTCCTTCACCCACCTCTTCTCCTGCTACCTCACTACCCTTTGTTAGCCCTTCAATCACTACCGCACCACCTCCATTTACACCTTCGCCTACTGTCTCACCATCTATATTTAGCCCTCGCCAACCACCTCACTTCCATTGTATAGTCCTCCATCCACATCTTCACCATCTTCATCGAGCGCTCTATCCACCACCCCACCACCGCAGTATAGCTCTCCACCCATGACCTCGCCATCAACATCTAGCTCTCCGCCTCCTACTTCACCATCTCTATTGAGCTTTCCACCCACTACTTCACCGCCGCCATATAGCCCTCTGCCTAACATGTCACCACCTATGTTGAGCCCTCAACCCACCACTTCACTATCGCAGTATAGTCCTCCATCCATTGGCTCACCACATACATCGAGCCCTTTGCCCACTACATCACCACCTCCATTGAGTCCTCTATCTCCCACTTTACCATCACCGTATAACTCTGTACCTATCATGTCACCACCTACATCCGCTATCTCACCACCTCCATTGATCCCTCCACCTACCACCTCACCACCGCTATATAACTCTCCACCTACTATGTCACCATCTACATCAATTTCTCCGCCCACTACTTCACCACCTCCATCGAGTTACCCCACAACTTCACCACCGATGTGTAACACTTCACCTACTACCTCACCACCTCTATCAAGCTCTCCGCTCACTACTTTGCCACCTCTATCTAGTCCCCCAAATACTATATCACCACCTACATCGAGCCCTCCCCCCAACATACAACCCTCCACTCACTGTGTCACCATCTACATCAGGCCCTTTGTCTACTGTATTACCATCTCAATTGAGCCCTCCACCCACTATGTCACCATCGTCATATAGCCCTCCACCTACTTTGTCACCTCTTAACCCGTCGTTAGCTATCTCACCCCCATCCTCGAGCCCTCCACCTATATCACCACCTATTTCGATCCCTCTACCTACAACCCCACCACCACAATATAGCCCTTCACCCATTATCTCACCACCTACATCGAGTCCTCCAAATATTATTTCACCACCGTCATACAACCCACCACCTACCATGTTACCACCTATGTCGAGTCCTCCTCCCACCACCCCATCACCTCCATTGAACCCTTCGCCCAATACGGCACCACCTTCATCACTACCGTATATCTCTCCATCTACCATGTCACCACCTTTACCAAGCTCTCCAACAGTCACCTTACCACCAATGTATATCTCTTCACCTACCTTGTCACCACCTATGTTGAGCCCTCCTCCCACTACCTCATCATCTCCATTGAGCCCTCCACTAGCTACGCCACCATCTCCATTGAGCACTCCACCTATCACTACACCATCGTCGTATATCTCTCCACCTATCGTGTCACCACCTTCGTCAAGCTCTCCAACGACCACCTTACCACAAATGTATAGCCCTCCTCCTATCGTGTCACCACCTACATCGAGCCCTCCTCCTATTGCATCACCTCCTCAATTGAGCTCTTCACCTACCAATCCACAACCACAGTATGTTCTTCCACCCATGGTCTCACCACCTCAATCAAGGCCCCTACCCAACGTTTCACCATCGACGTATAACCATTTACCTATCGTGTCACCACCCACTTCGAGCCCTCTACCCACTACCCCACCACCTGAATCAAGCCCTCTACCTAAAACCTCACCACCACAATATCTCTCTCCACCTATTATATCATCACCTCCATCAAATCCTCCACTTACCACCTCACCACCTCAGTCAAGCCCTCCACCCACCACCTCACCATCACTGCCATCAACTATATCAAGCCCTCCACCCACTATCTCACCATCTCCATCGAATCCTCCTGCCATCACCTCACCACCATCTAGCTCCCTCATATCGCCTCCATCTACTAATCCAACCACGCCACCATCATCACCCCCTAGTACCAAAGCAACACCTCCACCCTATCTACCAAGAGGCTGGTCATCACCAACATCGTTTACTCCTCCTTCTTGGACTCCACTAGGATATGTGCCAATTAAAAACTACCATGACACTTTATATTGGCAAATTGGGCGATTTGCAGTCTTAATGCATAAATTGGTGAAGAACAAGAATATTGCTCTTGTGGATGTGCTTTCTGTGAGTATGCGGCATGCTGGTAGCGGCAACAACTATTTTCTAATGTTGAAGATTGCAGATGAGTATAAGAATGTTGGCAATTACAAAGTTTTCGTATGGGGTATTCCTAAGTCAACTTCACAACCATGGAAAGTACTCTCCTTCCAATATATTGGAAACTGATGATCTCTTAAATGGGAATGATGGAGACATGAATCTTTGCTAGTGTGTCCTAGCTTATGTTGCAGTCTAGAAGAAAAAGATATATTACTTTGAACTATGTATTGTTCTATTGAACTATATTTTACAACAGTTAGTTTAGCAATGAGAGGTTTGCTATGCTACTATGTACTCCCTTTGTTACATATTCTAAGTCGTTTTGGATTTCAAAATTCAAATTAAGTGAGCTACGAAATTTACCTTTATACCCCTACTTGAGGATTCCTTTGTCACTCACAATTACCACCTCTGGTCGTCGGTGGAGCCATCCACCATCCACCTCATCTAGATCATGTCTCCCCGTCTCCGCCGCACTAATGGCACATCTCTAGGCATCATGGGCTTGTTGCCACTTGTGGCATTTTGACTTGGACACTGGTCCCATCGCCACCCCACGACGTTTAGTAGTGTAGTGTTGCTCGTTGCTCTCCACCAACTCCATCAACTCCATTCCCATCCCTATTTGCTCTATAATGTAGTGCACTCTGCTATCGAAGATAGGTTGTGCTCACTCCCTTTCAATTGATTTCATTTGCACCATCTCATCAAGCTTTATGGTGATACACCTACTTGACCTCAACGCTACTCCTAACGATGGAGACAACTAAGTTTTGTTTGGAGTTGGTGAAGCTATAGCTCAGGAGGAAGGTGAAAACAACATTGCTCAAGATGAAGGCATTAATTTCTTATAATGCAATCAACATCACTCTAGATGAAGGTGATTTAGTTTCAGATATTAATTTGTCACAACCCTAATTTTTTTAGAAATTAGATTGTTACTTACACCCTGAAATTTACAGAGTATATTGTGATGCTTGTTTAGATTGTAAGTACTCATATTTTTCTAGGAGTACAACTCATATTGTGAAATTTTAGGTAATCAAAGTGTTTTAGATGTAGTAAAATTGAAGTTATTGTTCTAAACTAGTGTATCAAGGGATGAAATTTTCTGAACTTCATAAAACTTTTGTATGCCTGGTTGTTGATGGTAAAGTGACATTAATGAGTTGCATTTTTACAAATGTTCAGAAATTAAATGTTCCTTACGACTGCTATTCAGAAACAATCTCCTAGAAGAAACAATTTGAAACCTATCGAATTGTTAGATGATGTTATTGTTTCCCTTGTAGGTGTTGAACAACCACAAAGGAGATAGGAAATGGTTAGATGATGACAAGAGATATGTTGTTTATATTGCATTACATGCACAAAGTATAGGTGGAAGATTAAAAAAGAATTCAACAAAAAAGGTTGTTGAAATCTTTAATACACATATCCGACTTATTCAAAGGATTTGGAAACAGGAAAGTGGACATATTGTCCTTAGACTAGAGGTTGATGTGAAAAACAAAAGATGTGGTCGATGCAAAAATTTGAAAATGGAACTTGATCTCTCCTTAATCACTATGATTTCTCTAAACATCCAATGTTAGGTCACTTGTAAAGGAATTGGCCATCAGCATTGCAACATTACACATAAAATTCAAATTAGGCTGGATAAAACACCACTCCAATTCTCTGAAGCCATATTTAAGAGAACAAGATAGAGACAATTTCCATGTTAGATCAAAGAACTCTAAGGGATGCTAATCCTAAATTTAATGACATACAGAATATTGCCCATATTGATTGGAAATGGTTTAACATGATCAAAAAGTAAAATACTTACTACTTACCAAGAAGAACCACCTCTACGCACTATTCAAAACAAGAATTGCATTGCTAAAGTTATGTTCCTAAGAACATCTCCATTGTACTTGTTATTTTTGATTTATTATTCATAGCAATAGCAAGCCTCCTTATTCAAATTAAATTGTTATTTTGCTATTCATTGCAATGTATAAATATGACATCCTATTTGAATGTAGCTATATTTTATCAATTTATATACATGTAAAGAAAATAAAAACAATTAAATAAGTTTAACACTCAATGGAATAGCAAGCCCTCCTAAAATAACAAGTCAATTAGCAAGTACTATGAGGATGATTTTTTGAACTATACTTGCTATTTTAGAGGATAGCATGTATGATAAAAAATACAATTCTCTACATGAACGCGGAACATTCCGTTGGGTAGGGCTTCCGTAACTAAACCCTCGAAAGTAATTTTTTCTTCATTTGGGTTTCTTTCTCTCCTATTTTTTCTGTCATATATATTTTTCTCTAATTTTTCAAATAAAAAAAGAAAAATAGGAAGTTCAAGATAGAATTTGGGTACTATATGTGAGCCGATTACCATATATAACATAAGACTTCTCCCCCAATTCTATTTAGTCGAGCTTCTCGATCTATTATTATACCTCGAGAAGTAGAAAGAATAACAATTCCCATTCCGCCCCAAACCTTAGGAATTCCTTGATAGTTGGCATAAATTCGTAAGTCGGGTCGACTGATACACTTTAAAAAGGTTCAAGTTCTATATATTCCTTTTCTAGTCTTTCTCTTTTGATGTCGCAAAGTTGAAGCCAAGAAATATCTGTTACTTTCCTTATGTTTCCAAACACTTTCAATAAATCCCACTCGTAAAAGTATTTTAACAATGTTTTCGGTAATATTTGTATATACTACTCGAATAGTTCCTTTTTATTCATGTATGCGTTTCTTATAGAGGTTAGTAAATCAACAATAATGTCCTTGCCCATAAGATTCTAATTCTAGGTTCCTCCTAATTTTTCTATAATCAACATGTTTTCTTTTTTCTTTTAATTTAGGATTCTAAAGCATATACGTGAAACACAATCTATTAATTTTTTATCTATATATTGTCTACAAGTATTTATAATACTTCAGGAGCTAATGAAACTATTTTAGTAAAATTCAATTCTCTCAATTCCTCGGTGATGGCGCAAAAAATGTGAGTTCCCTTTGGATTTCCTTTTTTTATCAATGATAACCGCTGCATTGTCATCATAGCGTATTGTTATACTGTTGGACCGGAAATAGCGACCAGAGGGGGGGTGAATGGGAGCTTTTAAAATTTCAGGCTAAAAACAACCTTTGGTTTCAATCCTGTCTACTGCGGAATAGGCTTCGAACACCAACCTTCGAAGGTCTGGTTCGGAGGTACTTGACAGCTCCGAACGCAGGCTTCGCAGAGAGTAAAAGTCCGAAGCCAAGTAGACTTCGCTCCACTCACAACCCCGAACACAACTCTGCTAAGTCAGTGCAGGCTCCGCACACAGGGTGCTTCGAGCAGGCTTCACACTTCACCCTTCGCAAGAGTGAACTACCCTCTGAGGACTTCGACCTAATACTTAGCAACAACAACTGGTGCTGGGCTTCGTACTGCCAAGGTCAAACTGCACACTAACAGACTTCGCTAGGGGCTTCGATACAAGAAGCAAAACGGGCTACAATCAGGGTTTCGCTAGTAAGCAGCGAGGTCTAGCCTCCTATTACACAGAGCGAACGCACACTGAAAACACACTTCGCACAAAACACCCTTCGACTAGACAGGCTTCGGTGTACTAAAACTAGCGAGGTATGTAAACAGGCTCAAGCAAAAAGCACGCAGAGACAGGGCTTCGACGCTTGAACAAGGAACACAAAAATGAACTCACTCGATGTATTCAAAGTATGAGGAGGCTAGTACAGGAGCTCAACAGTAAATGCTCAAAGTGTTAAATGTTACCTACCGAGCCCCCATATTTATAGCCTACAGTTTACCCAAGTGAATTGACTACTTTACCCCTAGGGTTTACACCAATTTTGTCTCTACAGAACAGAGGGGTACAAAAGGTAGTCTACTTTATTCTGGAGGCTTCTCTGTCAGCTTTGCAGAGGGGACAGCGTCAGCTTTTTGCAGAGCAGACAGTGTCAGCCTTTGCAGTCTTTGACCTTCCTGAAGCGCCCCTTCGCACGCGAGGGGTGCGGTAGCTTCGGTGAGAAGCCTTGAGCCTGACGGCCTTCGCTTCACCGAAGATAGCCTCCGATACAGTGACGGTTTTGAGCCGAAGCCGTCAAAGCCCTTGGGCCTTCGCACCACCACCTCCGGAGTGGACCACCACGGCTTCGCAGCTACTCCCAGCTCGAACTCCGTCAGTCCGTGTACCGAAGCCATGCATGACCGAAGTACCACAAGCCATCCTTCACTCCAGAGCTAGCCTTGCTCCGAAGCCTTCTTCACTCCGAAGCCCCACCTTCGGAGTACCATCCTTCGAAGTCCCTCCTTCGTCCAAGGCCTCCACACGAAGCATTCCATGAGCACTTCGTCGCAGTGTCTCTCCCCGAGCACACTCCTCGACGAGCCTCACCCGGACCATGCCTTCGATGCACCTCGACTTCTGAGACCTTCGTCGGGTACCTTCGAATGTCTCCCTCCAGAGCACACTTCGAACGCCTTGCCTTCGCAGAGGACTTGATCCACCAAACTCCGAAGTCACTCCATCCGGAGTACCTTCGAAGTGCCTCGCCTCTGAGGACTTTGTCTCGGAGTACCTTCACCCGGAGCCACGCTCCGCACTCACTGCCTTTACCTGGCGCACCTCGACCCGAGGACCGACCTGGACCCCTTCGCAGCCACTGTGACGGAGCTCCCCGCTCCCCTGGCATCAAGCCTCCAGCTTGACCCAGGTTCACCTGCTACGACCGTCCGTCGCCTCCGAAGACCCCTGCGCACCACAGACAAACAGACAAGTGTATCCAGTACTCTGGAGACCTCTCCGGGTTAGCAACCTTCGGCACACCCTCCGGTGAACCGCCCAAAGTACTGAGACCTTTGGTACAACCAAGTCATCGTGTACTGTCGGACCCCTCCGACAAGCACACTCCGCTGCAACAGCTGCAGCAACCAAACCACATCCGAACCCCCTTCGGAGGTACCCTCCTCCGAACACCTTCGGAGGTCCAACCTCCGAACCCCTTCGGAGGTACCCCTTCGAACCAGAGGGTAACAGCCTGTCAATCACTCATCACAAACACCGAAACTAACCCTTGGTTTCTCATATACCGTCTTCACATTTGAACTCTTTACATGTACATACAATTACAACTTGAATTACTTCAGATCTTTTTAGAGGCATTTAGGGCACTGTCTCTTTGATTACAACAACAATAATGTCACCAATACGAGCATATCATTGATTACTAGCAGCTCCTATCACTCGAATACACATCAATTTTCGAGCTCCACTGTTATCTACTATATTTAAAAGGGTCTGAGGTTGAATCATATTATTTGGATTTCAATTTGTCATTCCAATGCAAAAGGATGAAAAAAATATTGTCTTTCCAGAAAGAACCTGGTTTTTATTTTCAATACTACTTTTTTGGGGGAGGGGGTTCTATATTTCTAATCGAAGAAATTGACTTCGTATGGGCATTTTACTGGCAGCTATTTCCATAGCTGCTCTAGCTACAGTTTTGGATACTCCATCCATTTCATAAAGTATTCGACTTGGTTTAACGACTACCCAATATTCGAGGGATCCCTTTCCTGAACCCATATGTGTTTCCATGGGTCTTATTGTAACTGGTTTGTCGGGAAATATACATACCCATATTTTTCCACCACGACATGCTTATCATGTCATTGCTCTTCATCCTACTTCTATCTACCTCGCCGTGATCCAAATGGCCAAGTGGGTTCAAGTGCTTGAAGAGCATATCTACCAAAACAAATATGATTGTCTCGATAGGATTTTTCCTTCATTCTTCCTCTATGTTGTTTACGAAATCTGGTTCTTTTGGGTTATTGTCGAAGGTTCTCTCTTAGTTCCATCTCTACTGCAAAATTGGACATGAGAGTTTCTTCTCATCCAGCTCCTCGTGAATCAAATAAGAAAGTGTGCAAATTTCTTTAATTCCATAATATTCTAAAATCTTATGGATAGATACATATTAATAGAAAAAGTTAGGGTTTTTAACATTGAATTTGTTAAAATAGAAAAATATATAGTTAAGAAAGAAGATCTTGAATAGATCTAGTTGTGTATGTTTATTTATCTATATTCTATATTTATAGATAATATAATCCTTTATTTTTTTATTGAATCACGGTAAAATATTCTAATTCAATAAAAATTTCACGGGCGAATATTTATTCTTTCTTGTCTTATTTGTTCATTCATAACCTTTTCAAATAAGGCAATTTTTTTAGTTTGTTCTGCCATTGAGGAGCCATGCTGAATAGCGTGGGCCTCATGGCTCTAGAAGTGATGAGTCATTGTCAACGATAGTCAAAGAGGACTGAAGAAGAGAGGAGATCTGCTGTTTCATGGGCCGCGTGTGACTCAGGTACACGGGCAGCGAGCGACTGTCGGGCAGAGGAGGCTGCGAAGTCGGGCTGGCCCAATCCGGGTGCATGGGCCAGAAGCAGTAGAAGACCCACTGGGCTGTTGACCAGGACTGACTCAGGTACACGGGCGGTGAGCGATTGCCGGGCTGAGAGAGCTGCGGAGTCGGGCCGGCCCAATCCGGGTACCTGGTGCAAAGCTGGTGGAGGCTTTGTCAGTTTCGGCGTAAAACTGACAACCGTTGATTCTGTATCCGACTGTCCAGAAGAATAGCTTCAGGATATGTCATCTGTTACTCTAGGCCCACAGTCAGTCAGTTGTGTCTGTAAAAATACCTAAGGGCAGTAGAGTCTTTTTCTGTATTTTTTGAGTCTGTAAAAACCCTAAGGGGCTGGTAGAATATTCCTAGTGTTGGGCTGCCTATAAATAGCACCCCAATCCCTAGGGTTTGGACTACCCTTTTGTGCTGAAATCAAATCCACCCATTGGGTCACTTTGCCCCCTGTCCTCTCTCTCCTGTGTGCGCCGCCAGGACTTGCCCCTCACTGTTCTTGCATTATTTTGGCTCAAATCTCTTGGATGCTTTAATGCTTTGGTCCCTGGTGAATTTATTGGCTGCATTTTGTTCGGTTTGGGGAGTTATTGCGCTGGATTCGGGCTGGTGTATTTAGTTCTTGAGGAGAAGCTTCTTCTGTTGCTTGCGTTCTTCACGAACTGAGTACTGGTTCTTGCTGCTGCAAGTAGTACTACTTTTCTGTAGCTACAGTACTTGCTGCCAGCTTTTTACCTTCTACTGCACTGTCTGTTTGATCGAAGCAGCATGGAGTAAATGCCTTTTTGACTGTTTCTGTGAAGTCATTTTCCTTTGTTCGAAGTCCCTCAGCTCCGTGAGGCAGGCTTCGATCTAACCTTACTTGAAGGCTTCGCCTCAGTCTTCGTACTTTGTTTTGTGCTCTGTGTTGCTAAGTTTCGAAGCAGTTTTCACATTGACAGCGTTACATACTTCGAACTTTAGTGCGAAGGGGCTTCGGTCCTATCTGTTCGAAGTCCATACTTCGACACGTTTTGAGGTTGGGATCGAAGCTTGTGGCTCCGCTAGGCTTCGCACTGATTTCTGTGTAGCGTGTCACCCTTCGCCTCTCTTTTCGGAGCTCGCTCTTTTCGAAGGTTGAGCATTGGCTTCGGACTTGATTTTCTGTCACGTGACAGACTTCGCTTCTTTGTTCGAAGGTTGTCTGTTTGTGTGTTGTGTTCGAAGTTCTGTGTTCGAAGGTTTAGCTTCGAAGCTTTCGGTTCTAAGTGTGTTCGAAGTTTTTGTCTTCGAAGTGCATACTTCGAACCAGGCTTCGACACTGTTTTACTTCGCTCCGAAGCTCGTGATTCGAAGCTGTGTCCGAAGCCTTGTCTTCGAAGTGCATACTTCGAACCAAGCTCCGGCACTGTTTTACTCCGCTCCGAAGTACACTTCGCTTCTTACCACTTCGAACTAGGCTAGACAGTGACACCTTCGGCACTTCGGACAGACTCCGTCATCAACCTCCGAAACATACCTCGACGTGCGAAGGGGGCTTCGCCAAGTCCCGAACAGGAGACAACTTTGGACAGTAACTTCTCTTTTCACTTTATACATACTTAGATCATTTCATTGAGAAGTTTAGGCCTGTTATAACTTGTACATCTGCCTAGATTGCACTACGTTAGATTTACACTGTTTATCTTCAGATGCTTCTAGGTTAGAAACCTTTAGACTTAGGCTTTCTGTTTATCTTCTGCTGCGTAGTATTTTTGAGGTGCGTTGGGTATTGGGAACAGGCCATTGATTCGAAAAATTTTTAAGGCGCCCATTCACCCCCCCTCTGGTCGCTACTTTCGGTCCTACAAGTGGTATCAGAGCCTGGTTAGGGTTTTTCCATACCTTAACCGGTTCTAAACCCCGGTAGTGACCATGACGTCTCCTGGCAAGGTCCCGTCCTTGGAAGCCTATGGCTATAATTATTGGAAGACTCGCATGCGAGCTTATCTAATGAGCCAGGGCTCGGACATATGGGACATTTGTGTTCACACCACATTTGTCATTCTGCCAGTCACTGAGCATGGTACTGCTGGTATCATTGCTCAGCATCTGAGCAACAGTAAGGCTGTGAACATTCTGTTTTCTGGATTAGGTCCCACTGAGTTTGAGCGTGTGAGTCATCTCTCCACTGCGAGAGAGATCTGGGCTACCCTCAAGGCACACCATGAGGGAACAGCACAGGTCAAGGCTCGGCTCTATCAGACCTACCGGCGTGAATATGAGAATTTCACACAGAAGCCGGGTGAATCTGTTGAGGCTTTGTTTGGTCGCTTTCAGTCGATCATTAACAAGCTTCGGGACAACAAGGCTGAGGGTGCTCAGTTAGTCTCAGATCACGAGCAGGCGCTCAAGGTTCTTCATACCTTGGACCCAAAGATCTGGGAGATCAAGGTATCCTCTATCGTTGAGAGCACTTCTTACGATACCTTGACCATTTCTGAGTTATTTAGCAAGCTGAAGGCCACTGAGGTAGATATCCAGCTGAGATCAAATCTCACTGGTTCGGGATCAAAATCCCTGGCCCTTGCTACACCTTCTGTTGATCCCTCTGCTGTGAGTTGTGCTGGGTTCTCTTTGATGTCTATCACTGAGGACCAGCTTGAGTTGTTGGGAGATGATGATTTGTGTCTCTTTAACAACCGGGTGCGTCGTGTCTATGATAAAAGAATGTTCAAAAGACACGGCACAAAATCCGGATGCTTTGAATGTGGTGATCCAGGACACTTCATCGCCGACTGCCCCAAGCGCAGTGGATACAAGAAGGGCACCGGCAGCAGCTTCCACGACTCCGGCAAGCACGAGAGCCCCTCCTTCAACAAGGGCAAGCCGAAGACTCGGTTCTTCAAGAAGGCCCTAAAGGACTACCGGCGAGAAAACAAGAAGCGCGACAAGGCCTTCTTCGCCGAGATGGAGAAGAGCTACTCCAAGAGATCCACGTCCTCTTCCTCTTCATCGAGCTCAAGTGATGAGGAGATCACCATCAAGAAGGGGAAGGACAAGGATGATCCGGCAGGCCTCTGCTTCATGGCTTTCGGAGACAAGCCGAAGAGCCGCTCACACCAGCGCCGAAGATCCCGCAAGAGCTTCTGCTCCATGGCTCTTGGGGATAGAGAAGAAAAGAGCTCCTCCGACGACTCCGACGACGACGATAGCAAGGTATCATCTTATGAGCGCGAAATTGTAGATTTACTTGAGAGCAATCGTCAGGAGTTGAAGTATCGGGAGAAACTGCTTAGGGGGGCTAAGAAGAGGATAGATGAGCTAGAGAGTGAGCTTGCCGTGGCCAACGGTAGAATTGAGAGTCTATCTTCTTCTCCTTGCTTGGGTGATAGCAGTGAGTGCTCGAAGTGTGAGGTGCTTCTGTGTGACCTGTCGACTTTGAAGTCCAGGTACACAGAAAGGGTTGATGAGAGGGACGCTTTGGCCACTGAGCTTGAAAGCGCTCAGCAGGAGCTGAAAGATGCTCACGGCACTGTCGTCGCACCCTGTGTTGATTGCCCGTCTCATTTAGCTGCCTTAGCTGAGCTGAAATCCAAGGGCGATGAGCATTTGGGTGATTTAGAGAGGTTGAGAGCTGAGCTTGCGCAGACTAGGCTAGAGCTTGAGACATTGTCAGTTCCACCCACTGTCTGTGAGAACTGCCTGTCTCTTAGAATGGAATTAATTAAGCTAAAAGCCGGGAAGTCTGTCCAAGTGGAGAATGAGTGTGAGACCTGCTTGTCTCAGGTGGAGGTTCTAGCTTCCTTGAGAGAGGAGCTAGCAGATTCTCAGAATGAGAACTTTTACCTCCGTTCTATCCTGAGTTGGATCAGTGCCAGAGAGCCACAGCTTGGCATGATGATCCAGCAGTTCAAGAGGCAGGATGGGTTTGGGGTAGGTTACACCTACACCAAGGCTGACTTTGAGAGTGCCATCAGCCGGGCAGTGGAGTGGAGTAAAATGACTCCAGAGCAGAGATATCCCAAGACTCACTCCACTGAGTCTGCCCAGGCTTGTCAGCCCAAGGATGGAGTAATCCATGAACCACCCAAAGCTCCACCAAAGAAGCCTATCTGGGTTCCTAAGCCCAAACACCTCCACTCTTCTCTAGACTCTCTTCCTGGACCCTCTCAGCCCAAGAAGACCACACCAAACGCTACCAAGCCCAAGAACCCCAAGCCTCAACCACATCCCAAGAAGCCTACCTATCATTGTGAGTTTTGTCAGAGAGACGGGCATCTTGCGGAGTTTTGCTTCAGGAGGAAGCGGGTTGAGAGAGCAGAGAGGGCTCGTAGTGGTCAGGAGCAGTTCTACCAGCAGGGTGGTAGACTGCGTGTTCCTCGGCGCGGGGAGAGGCTGGAGGCCAGGCCGCGTCGTGTAGGTGGTGGTAGAGGAGATGGTTTTCATACCCATGCTCCAGTTGGTGGTGTTCGTTCTGGCAGAGTTCCAGACCGTGTTGGCTACGGTTCTGGACCTCGTGGCCGTAGGGTTAGGAAGAACCGTGGACCGCGCTTTGAGCCGCGTTTTGGTCCAAACTCTTTTGATGGTTTTCGCTTTCCATCTTTTGAGCAGATGGCTCGACACTGGTTTAGCTCTTTTGCTAAACCTGGTGCCGGACCATTTGCTCCCACTTACAGACATTGATTGTGCAGGACCGGGGACTGGAGGATGTTTGGATCATGGACTCAGGATGCTCTCGCCACATGACGGGACATCGCAGATGGTTCTCCAGTCTCACTCCCCCGAGCTCCAAAGAGTACATTACTTTCGGGAACAGCGGTCAAGGGAAAGTAAGTGGCATAGGCTCAATCAGCATCTCAGACCATTTCTCTTTAAAGAATGTTGCTTTGGTTAAAAATCTGAACTTTAATTTAATATCTGTTTCGCAACTTCTTGAAGATGGTTTTGAGGTGCGTTTTAAGAAGGGCAATTCTTCTGTGGTTGATTCTAGAGGGTCTTTGGTTTGTCAGATTTTACCCTTCGGTAAAGTTTTTCGAATTGACTTCTCTAGTTCTTTTGGCCCTTCTCGCTGTTTGATTGCTGGATCTTCTTCTGAGCTCTGGAAGTGGCATAGGAGGTTAGGTCATTTGAGCTTTGATTTGCTAGTCAGGTTAAGCTCTATGGACCTCATCCGAGGATTGCCCAAGCTTAAAATGGAGAAGGATCTAGTTTGTCATCCTTGTCGTCATGGGAAAATGGTTGCCGCTTCTCACTCACCTGTGACTCAGGTGATGACTACGTATCCAGGCGAGCTTTTACATTTGGACACTGTGGGTCCAGCTCGGGTACGCTCAGTCGGTGGGAAGTGGTATGCACTTGTGATTGTTGACGACTTTTCTCGTTTCTCGTGGGTTTTCTTTTGGAGTCTAAGGATGAAACTTTTCAATTTGTCCATGACCTGATTTTGAAGCTGAAGAATGAGAACAATGGTCGGATGCGAGCAATTCGCTCCGACAACGGCTCTGAGTTCAAGAACTCTCAGTTCGTCAGCTTCTGTGGTGATCAGGGTCTGGACCATCAGTTTTCTTCTCCTTACACTCCCCCACAGAACGGCGTTGTGGAATGAAAGAACCGCACGCTAGTTGAGATGGCCAGGACGATGCTCGACGAGCACAGGACTCCTAGGCATTTTTGGGCTGAAGCCATGAACACGGCTTGCTATCTGGCCAACCGCATTTTTCTTAGAGCTTACATTGGTAAGACATCATATGAGTTGCGGTTTGGCAGACAGCCCAAGGTGACCCACTTGCGAGCGTTTGGCTGCAAGTGCTTTGTGCTCAAGAAGGGAGGGCATTTGGACAAGTTTGAGTCTCGATGCTGGGATGGTATTTTTCTTGGTTATGCATTGCATTCTCGAGGCTTCCGTGTTTGGAACCTCGAATCCCAGCTGCTTGTCGAGACGTGTGAGGTTTCTTTTGATGAGTCCTTGCCTTCTTTGACTCCTTCTTTTGAGCTTTCTGGTGATGATGAGCTCGGAGAGTCCATCTTCGAGGAAGATGAGGATACTCCAGCTGCTGTTGAGGGCGGGCCTTCTGCATCCCCCGCAGAGCCCACATCTTCTGTGACTTCGACTGATGATGAGGGCGGACCTCTGATCACTTCTTCCACTTCGATCGAGCCCATTCAGTCGAGTCCAGAGGTGTCAGCTGCTGACTCCGGTGAGGTGACTTCAGATCACCAGGGAACCCGAGCAGTTCAGCGTGACCACCCCTCAGAGCTCATCATTGGTGATTTGACTGAGAGGACTTTGCGTTCTTCTACCTCTCTTGCTGTGTTTGCTGAATCTGCATTTGTTGCATCTTTTGAGCCCAGAGATATTTCTCATGCTCTTTCTGATCCTAATTGGATTAATGCTATGCAAGAAGAGCTTGAGAATTTTGTCCGCAATCGGGTTTGGACACTAGTTGAGCCGCCACCAGGATGCAACCCCATAGGCACCAAGTGGGTATTCAAGAACAAACAAGGTGAAGATGGGGTTGTGGTGCGCAACAAGGCTCGACTAGTTGCCCAGGGTTATTGCCAGAAGGAAGGTATTGACTTTGAAGAAACCTTCGCTCCTGTTGCCCGTCTTGAGTCCATTCGTATTCTTCTAGCTTTTGCCGTTTCGAAGGGTTTTAAGCTCTTTCAAATGGACGTTAAGAGTGCTTTTCTGAACGGGTTCATAGAAGAGGAGGTGTATGTTAGGCAACCCCCGGTTTTGAGAACCCTAAGTTCCCTCGACATGTTTTTAAATTGCACAAAGCTTTATACGGGTTGAAGCAAGCCCCCAGGGCTTGGTATGACCGGTTAAAGCAATTTTTGTTGGGGAAGGGCTTTGTGATGGGTTCTGTGGACAAAACTCTTTTCTTGCTCAGAGATGCTTCAGATTTTTTAGTTGCTCAGATTTATGTGGACGATATTATCTTTGGTGGTACTACTGATTCTCTTGTGTCCAAGTTTTCTGAGCAGATGCACAGTGAGTTTGAGATGAGCCTCATGGGTGAGCTTAAGTATTTCTTAGGGCTCCAGATCAAGCAGACCAAGGACGGCACCTTCATCCACCAAGGTAAGTACACTCGTGATATGCTTAAGAAATTTGACTTTGGTGGTGAATTGAAGCCGCAGATGACCCCGATGGGTACTTCTGGGGGTTTGGACAAGGACGAGAGCGGTGTCAAGGTCAATGAGAGAGAATTTCGAGGGATGATAGGTTCGCTGCTATACTTAACAGCAACAAGACCGGACATACAGTTCGCCGTGGGACTTTGCGCGCGTTTTCAGTCTTCACCACGCGCGTCTCACCGGCAGGCTGTCAAGCGCATTTTCAGGTATCTCACCTATGCGCCTGATCTTGGTCTTTATTATTCAGCATCATCATCTCTTGATTTATCTGGCTTTTCGGACGCTGACTTTGGTGGATGCCGGTTGGATCGCAAGTCGACTTCCGGTACTTGCCAGTTTCTTGGTTCTTCCCTTGTATCTTGGTCTTCTCGAAAGCAATCTGGAGTTGCTCTTTCGACCACAGAGGCTGAGTACGTAGCTGCTGCTAGCTGCTGCTCACAGTTGGTTTGGATGATTTCCACTCTTCGAGACTTTGGGTTGCTTTTTCCTACCAGGGTTCCATTGTTTTGCGACAGCACGAGTGCTATTAGTGTAGGGAAAAACCCATGTCTCCATTCAAAAACCAAACATATTGATGTGCGCTTTCACTTCTTGCGGGATCAATATGAGAAAGGTGTCATTGACCTTATTCATGTTGATACCCATCATCAGTTGGCTGACATTTTTACCAAACCCCTAGATCAGTCTACATTTGAGCGTTTACGAGGGGATTTGGGTGTTGTATATCCTTTCTAGGATATTTTGCGTCAGTTTTCTTTCTTTTTTACTCTTTTCTTGAGACTTTTTGTGTGTGATCATATCTTGCATATTCACGTATCACACTTTTGAGCCTGCTTCTGTTATATGATTAAACTGCTTTACTTATTCTAGCTGGTACATGCTTTTGATTACTCGTCGATGATCATGCTTTGTTTCAGTTCATTTGATATGTCTGATATCTGTCATATGCATGGCTTTTACGCTTTCAACTTGAAAAATGATCACCATTGCTTCTGGTAACTAGCATGTGTAGGCTGAGTGCTTTTGCTATCTGTTACATGCCTTGTAGCTAGTTCATCACATAGATGCAGATATGCAACTTGGACATCTTTATGCTTTAACATGGAAAATATGCTATAAAAATGATAAAAAATCAAAAAATGAATGAAAATTCCATGCCTTTTTATGCTTGAGTTGAAAAGATCCAAGTGGGTTTGCTTTGTCGCATTGCATTGTTCTGGACTGCTTACCATAGCACTTTGGTATGAACTAGGACAGTGTAGTGTATGCCAAGACCAATGTCTTAAGCTTCCGATGGTCCAGTTTTGGCCTAGGCTTGACTTGGTCGGTTAGCATAAGGTTTGACATGCAAATAACCCTTGGCACAAATGAAAAAGGAAAAATGAAAAAGCCTGAACATTTAACAAGATAACCAGTTTGCTGAAGCACTTTGTTTTGAACAATGTTTATCTTGGTAGACATCAGTTAGCTTCTGCATCTCATGCTTTACCTTGCTTATTAACTAGGAAATATGGTGATGTTTTGTTTTGCAAAAACTGAAAAATGCGTGCTAATGACTTTCTTTAGATATCATCTGTTGCACTGATCATGCCATGTGTCTTAAGACAGTATGTCTGTTGCTATACTTGTTAGATGTTGTAATTGCAGTCAATCATATCTGAGAAGCATGCTTTCTACACTCCACCTACACCCCAGCTGAATTCACTGCATATTTTGAGGGGGAGTTGCTTTTCAGGGGGAGTCTGTGTCTCTTTTTGAGTGCTTGATGAGTTCACTTGTCAACAAGGGGGAGAAAATTTGGGATCAGAGTTTAAGGGGGAGTTCTTACTCTGTTGATATCCTTGTTGTTCTGCAATCACACTCATTTTGAGTTTTTACGTTTTGGTTAACCATAATGACCGTTTCTTGCTTTTGGTTGGCTTTTGGTCATTAGGGTTAAACTTTTACCTCATTTTTTCTTCTTCTTTGTTTTTCTTGTGTTTTGTTTTCGTGTTTCCACATTTGTTCACAGGTGTTGAAGAGCTGAGAATTGAGGAGTGTTGACAATGCACTCATCAAGGGGGAGATTGAGGAGCCATGCTGAATAGCGTGGGCCTCATGGCTCTAGAAGTGATGAGTCATTGTCAACGATAGTCAAAGAGGACTGAAGAAGAGAGGAGATCTGCTGTTTCATGGGCCGCGTGTGACTCAGGTACACGGGCAGCGAGCGACTGTCGGGCAGAGGAGGCTGCGAAGTCGGGCTGGCCCAATCCGGGTGCATGGGCCAGAAGCAGTAGAAGACCCACTGGGCTGTTGACCAGGACTGACTCAGGTACACGGGCGGTGAGCGATTGCCGGGCTGAGAGAGCTGCGGAGTCGGGCCGGCCCAATCCGGGTACCTGGTGCAAAGCTGGTGGAGGCTTTGTCAGTTTCGGCGTAAAACTGACAACCGTTGATTCTGTATCCGACTGTCCAGAAGAATAGCTTCAGGATATGTCATCTGTTACTCTAGGCCCACAGTCAGTCAGTTGTGTCTGTAAAAATACCTAAGGGCAGTAGAGTCTTTTTCTGTATTTTTTGAGTCTGTAAAAACCCTAAGGGGCTGGTAGAATATTCCTAGTGTTGGGCTGCCTATAAATAGCACCCCAATCCCTAGGGTTTGGACTACCCTTTTGTGCTGAAATCAAATCCACCCATTGGGTCACTTTGCCCCCTGTCCTCTCTCTCCTGTGTGCGCCGCCAGGACTTGCCCCTCACTGTTCTTGCATTATTTTGGCTCAAATCTCTTGGATGCTTTAATGCTTTGGTCCCTGGTGAATTTATTGGCTGCATTTTGTTCGGTTTGGGGAGTTATTGCGCTGGATTCGGGCTGGTGTATTTAGTTCTTGAGGAGAAGCTTCTTCTGTTGCTTGCGTTCTTCACGAACTGAGTACTGGTTCTTGCTGCTGCAAGTAGTACTACTTTTCTGTAGCTACAGTACTTGCTGCCAGCTTTTTACCTTCTACTGCACTGTCTGTTTGATCGAAGCAGCATGGAGTAAATGCCTTTTTGACTGTTTCTGTGAAGTCATTTTCCTTTGTTCGAAGTCCCTCAGCTCCGTGAGGCAGGCTTCGATCTAACCTTACTTGAAGGCTTCGCCTCAGTCTTCGTACTTTGTTTTGTGCTCTGTGTTGCTAAGTTTCGAAGCAGTTTTCACATTGACAGCGTTACATACTTCGAACTTTAGTGCGAAGGGGCTTCGGTCCTATCTGTTCGAAGTCCATACTTCGACACGTTTTGAGGTTGGGATCGAAGCTTGTGGCTCCGCTAGGCTTCGCACTGATTTCTGTGTAGCGTGTCACCCTTCGCCTCTCTTTTCGGAGCTCGCTCTTTTCGAAGGTTGAGCATTGGCTTCGGACTTGATTTTCTGTCACGTGACAGACTTCGCTTCTTTGTTCGAAGGTTGTCTGTTTGTGTGTTGTTTTCGAAGTTCTGTGTTCGAAGGTTTAGCTTCGAAGCTTTCGGTTCTAAGTGTGTTCGAAGTTTTTGTCTTCGAAGTGCATACTTCGAACCAGGCTTCGACACTGTTTTACTTCGCTCCGAAGCTCGTGATTCGAAGCTGTGTCCGAAGCCTTGTCTTCGAAGTGCATACTTCGAACCAAGCTCCGGCACTGTTTTACTCCGCTCCGAAGTACACTTCGCTTCTTACCACTTCGAACTAGGCTAGACAGTGACACCTTCGGCACTTCGGACAGACTCCGTCATCAACCTCCGAAACATACCTCGACGTGCGAAGGGGGCTTCGCCAAGTCCCGAACAGGAGACAACTTTGGACAGTAACTTCTCTTTTCACTTTATACATACTTAGATCATTTCATTGAGAAGTTTAGGCCTGTTATAACTTGTACATCTGCCTAGATTGCACTACGTTAGATTTACACTGTTTATCTTCAGATGCTTCTAGGTTAGAAACCTTTAGACTTAGGCTTTCTGTTTATCTTCTGCTGCGTAGTATTTTTGAGGTGCGTTGGGTATTGGGAACAGGCCATTGATTCGAAAAATTTTTAAGGCGCCCATTCACCCCCCCTCTGGTCGCTACTTTCGGTCCTACAGCCATCCCACCCAATGAAGTATTATGAATTTTTTCAATAAAATCATATGCAGTCATAGGTTATATCGTTCCCACTACTTCTCCTTTAATGGTTAGGTATGAATTTCACAATGGAGCTTCCAAAAATTTTCTTTAATTTCTTTCTGAGTCAATTTCTCGGTTTATTAACTCTGACGACTCTTTATTATTGCTTGAAATTTGTATTTTTTGTTTCAATCAAATTACGATTTCGAATTCTCTGTTTTTTTGATTATATTGATGTTTTATCACATTGCTTTTATGATGTAATTCACAAATCATATATATTGGAATCCTATATCTTTCTTTTTTTCTCTTTCTTCTTTCTATCATCCCTCTTTTTATCCACATCCTTTTAGTTTCGCTTCACACAACTTAGAATCCTATTTCTTGTTATAGAAAAAATTACAGTTGTTGCATGTATATGATAAATTTACTCATTTATGATAGATGTATTTATTCATATAGTGACTATTTCTTAGTTAGGATATCGCCAATACGAAGCAATAGGTTGGTTATTTGTTCATTTTTTATAATTACTAAGTTTTTTATTTTTCTATAAAGAATTATAGTAGGGTTCATTCCATTTTTATTTTTTTGAATCTTCTTTTGAACCCTAAAGAAAAAATTGAGTCACACACTAAACATAGCAATTTTTATTAAAAGATTTCTCAATTTTCATTAAAGCTTATAGAAAGAGGTAGAATTTCTTCTTTTTTCGGGGATTTTAGGAAATATAAAGCTCTTGACATTTTTTATTCTATCAACCGAGCAAAATAGGAAGATAAGGTTAGTTAAATTTTGACTCCTAATACTGCATAAATAGTTCAAATTGGATAACAACAATAATCAATTTTAGCACGGATTGTTTGAAGGGGAAGTCTACCATTTTTGATGCATAAGGTTGTAAGAATTAAGTCGTCTATAAGGTTCTTTTACATTTCTGATCCCAATATTAAGTCTCTTGGTTTATAGAATTAACTTTCTTCTGTAGATCTTTCTCTAATTCTTCTATTACTCCTTTTTCTCTTTAATAAATTGGGGAATCCGATATGGATTATGACTGAATTTCACAAGTCCTAAAACAAAGGATCTAATTCATAACTTTAGCTAATCAAGTTCGACTTTTGGAAATACAATTTAAGTTTTACTCCAGCAATTCAACCAATGCAGCAACCTGCCTCTGGCGCCACGGCGGAGGCGAGAGAGGCTCATGGATGAGCTACCCATCATGCACATATCTGGCCAAACTGGAGTGCAAATTAATTTGGCTCCAAATATTAAGACATTATTAGCACCAACCAAGGCCAACAGCCAATGTTGAATTATGAGAAAATTTCACTGCCAGCACCTCGATTTAGGTGAACAGTCCATAATTTTTCCCTAAGATTTAAGGGATTTAGTGGTTGTTTAGTCCCAATATAATTGGATGTTTAGTTACTATATTAAAATACTAAATATATACTATTTATAAAAAATATTTGGAGATAAATTTAATTAACCTAATTGCGCCGTAATGTAACAATTTGAAACTGGATGCTATAAGAAACATTTACTAATCATGAATTAATTAAACTTAATAAATTGTTTTATATAATAAACATTTAATGGTGAACTAATTAAACTTAATAAATTGTTTTATATAATTAGTTACGTCCAAAACATCACATCCGATGTGACACGTAAATTTTAAAACCCTTTTAGGTGACGGAAAAAGTCTGGAAGGTTCTATGTTTACATCACTTGTGCAGACTGTGTTATTGATCTGACTGGTATAATACAGATAATCGAATGGCGAATGCATCCCAGACATCAAAGAATCAACAGTCCACATCCAAACTAAAAATGCAGAAGGAATCAAGAGAAGAAATACTGCGATCAGAGCCTGTCGGGATGTATGATGAGTCATCACGTTGTGACATCAGGGGATTGACAGACTTTCATACATAATCATCACCTCGCACCGTTCTTCGATCAAGAGCAAGAAAACAAAACGAAACTATCCATCTGTACTGCCAAGAAATCGATCAATCACCTAAAGAAAAAAAAGAGAAAAAAAACGAACTTCGGACGGATCCAAAACGAGAAAGCGAAAAGAAAGAGGAATTCGAGGGGATATGGATCCGGCGCGAGAGGGAGGGATAGCTCAGAACTTCTTAGAGGATTTGTGTTACCGACACCGGCGCATCCGCCTCCGGCACAAGGTTTTCTTTCCTCATCGCCGCTCCCAGCCTCGCCCTCTCAAACAATCAAAAATCCAAAGCCAGGAGAAGAGAGTAACAACATCACATCACGAGAGGCAATCAAGAACAAAACATGAATCGGAGATAGACGGAACCCGAAGAGGAAGAGGCGGCGGCGGCGGCGGCGGCGGCGGCGGCAGGGAGAGAGAGGCCAGGCGAAGCGAGCTGCTCTGCCGTATGCCC
This sequence comes from Zizania palustris, assembly GCA_019279435.1. Taxonomy (NCBI): domain Eukaryota; kingdom Viridiplantae; phylum Streptophyta; class Magnoliopsida; order Poales; family Poaceae; genus Zizania; species Zizania palustris. The sequence goes on from JAAALK010000283.1 coordinate 29,487,501, forward strand.
GCCGTGGCCGTTTTATAGAGGAGGAGACGGCGGCCGGAAACCCTAACTGCACCTCCCGGCTTCTAATACAGAGCCCATGGACGACTCGGGCCGAAAAAGCCCAAGTGGTTTCGCTCTGCGAAACGGTCATGAATTTCACGCGTGTCTACGAGACACGTGGCATACGTTAACACGTGTGCTAGACAAGTACACGAGCGGTGATCTGCTTGTTCCATATTCGTATTTTAACCAGCGTCGATTTTAAAATTCAAAATTTGAATTTTTTAGGAATAATTTCAGGCTGATTTTATACTTATCTTTATTCCCAATCGTGAAAACAGAGCTAGACAACAAAACTGACAAAAACATTTAATGACTCTTTTAAAACATGTTTTACGAGATTTTCATATGAATTAAATTAAATCCTTCAAAATTTCTTTGAAAATACTCTATTGCTTTGAAACTAATCTAAGATTCAAAATCTACTTTGTTTTTTTAAAAAAAGCAAAATCTACTTGGGATTAAAAAGAAATCAGAAACTGACACAATATATGATTTGAACATGAGGAGTCTAGTTAGTAGTTACCATGGTGAAATGCTGTAATTACTAAAATATGCTACTGAAGAAAATTTCCTATGTTTTTGCCTTCAATCATGTTACCTTTTAAAGAAGCATTTACTAGAAAATTAAACTGCAATGTAATTTACTATCTACAAACAAGAACATAGGTAGTCTCAAAGAAATATGCTTGTAAGAGTTTAATGCATTATCCAGCCCTAGGGCAGACAAGACTGATCTCAGCTGGTTGTTCTCTACTTCTCCATGTTCGACAAGAGCTGTGTAACAGTCTTAATTTGAGAAGCACTGCATAATTTAAAATATGAGGTTAACAGACATGATATCGAAGAATAGAAATTCGTCAATCCACTCATACACTCAGTTGAAATCTAAAAACTACAGAAAAAAATTGTGGTTAAAGATCTGTGGACCAGTAACCAAAATTGTTAAAAAAAAAATTATTAATGAACAGAATGTGTATGTAAATGACACGAATTGGGGAGCTCACCTCTGCAAACTATTGTCCATATAAGCATCCAAAGAAGAAATTACACTAGGTAGTTGATGCAGCACCTAGAACAGGACAAAGATGTCAATAGCTACTTGGCGGTAAGAATTTTCACATCCAGTGTTACAATGTAGTCCTTACTTGCCCTGTGTTCCTTGCAAGAGATGCTTTTGCCAAGAGGTTCTTGGGAAGTTTTGCAAAGCAATCCTGTGACAAAAAGATGTTAGGATAAGATCTCTCGAGGAGAGGGGGCTGAGTCCCTCTCCTCCTTCCCTAAGTCTCGGACCCCTCTAGCAAACCTTCTGGATCTCTCCCGCGCCCTGATCGGGGCGCCCAACCAACTCATAGTTGAGGGGGCCCTGCCGCCAGCACCATATATTATATACAAAGGGAAGAGGTCATAGGGCTCTAGGTTAGGTTACGATCCTAGTCGCTCTAGTCCTCAATCCCGAAATCCCCTTAGCACCCGATCTACCTAAGGCGCTGCAGCGGCGGGAAGCTTCCCTCGCCTCACGCCGCCTCACCGGACCACGACGACAAGGACCGGCCATGGCGTCATCGTCAAGCTCCAACAACGAAGGTACACTTCCTTAATCCCTCTCTGTTCTTTAGCCTAAGACCTTGCCATGTTTACCTAAGTCTACCCTGTTAGTATTAAACCCTAGGTGATCTCCTTAGCGCCCACTCTATCAAAAGAACGGCCTTGTATTAACTATGGATCAATTGGATTGGGAACTGCTAACTGACAATACAACTAGATGACCATGTGAGAACAAATTTGAAGGTACATGACAACACTACATATGTTGTTTCTGACAATGCTAATCAAGGCACCAAGTATTCATTTGGTGTAAATTGAACACCATGTATCTTGTGTCCAAATTGGAGAAAACATACAGATCATAAATTCATAGTGTATGCAACATAGTAACACTCAACCTCAAACAAGTTTATATTGCCCTAAAATTGAAATCTAGGCACGGAAGGGGCGTCAAGAACGAACTGAAGTGTTCAATAAGGAGTACATCCAGCATGTCGTCGAGCCATTGGACAAAAAAATTACGCAGCAATTAGAGCCTAAATATTTCCAACCTTTCCCAAATTTGACAATTTGACAAAAGAGCATGGGGCTTGTGGACGAACGGAGCAGGAAGAGAGCACGGGAAAAGGAGTCGGGGCAGACCTGCGCAGGGGAGGACTGCTCCATGAGCTGGAGGAGGTTGGACGTGGACTGCACCGCCTCCGCCATCTGCTCCGCCGCCGCCGCCGCCGCCGCCATCTGGGGTCGTGGAGCGGATTGGGCCTGAGATACAGGCTGACCACGGTGAATAGCTGAATAGCTGAGGCCTATAGCAAAGAACTCAAATTTCTTAATTTGAATTTGTGTGTTAAATCCAAATAATTTGAATTTGTGTGATGAAATAAAACAATTTAGATTTAGATTTTTATTGTTAGTTAAAAATATCAGATGTCTCAACGAAATATTCTTAATACACTCATAGCTCTATGTCCCATATTTCTTGGTTTAACTAGAGGTTTTGACAAACAGTGTCTTATGTTTGTTTCAATGTTTGGAGAGCTTTAAATTGCATTTCAATTAAGTTTTTCTTGGCTCTTTCTTGTTTGTTTCTTCATTCAAATCAATAGTTGGTTCCTAGGATCCGATAGAGCTATGGTAGGGGACAGAAGATATCTTGTGAAATGAGTATACATATATTTAGACAGGTTGTATCATTTTAAAAATATAAGTATAGATAGTGTGAACATTTCGCCGAGTGCCACACTCGATGAATCTCACACGGCGACCAAACTCTCAGCGGAAAGGTTTTTCGCTGAGTGTATTTTATCAGGCATTCGACAAACATTGAACCTCACCGAGAGTTAAACGTTTGTCGAGTGTATTTTAGTATACACTCGACAAATCTTGGTTTGTCAAGTGACCGAGGGAATGCACAACGCAAACACTCACACTCAGACACTCGGTAAACACTCTGTTTCTGGTAGTGATTTGTACCAATGTCCCATGATCATCACTAATGAGTATCGACGGTGACAGATGGACAACACTATAACATGTCACTTGTCATTATTGATAATTTATTAGTGACGGAAAAATACTATAGCTTATCACTATTGATAGTTTATTAGTGATGGGATACATATATAATTATTATATTTTGGCCAAGATGTCATACTTATAAAGTTGGTAACATTAATTTTGCTTCAGTTCAAATCACAATATATAGTAACAACTAGCATCCCGAATTCAATATGGCCAAAGCCCAGCAGCTGTTAACATGATATATTATAGCGAAACAAAAGAACAGGAGAACCGTTAAGTCGATATGTCCGAGTGGTTAAGGAGGTAGACTCGAAATCTACTGGGCTCTGCCCGCGCAGGTTCGAATCCTGCTGTCGACGATTTTTTGTTTTTATTTTATCTTTTCCTTCCTATTAAAATTTTGAAGTTGAGTAACGAAAGTCAATTTTTGTATGTCCTTCTTAAAAAATTGCGGAACTGAACATCTTTTCGAAGGGAAGCATGTTCATCTCTTATTTACTCTGTTGCTTTTCGTCCATAACATGCAGGGTACTAACCATGTCACCATCAATTCATCAAAGTCCATCTCTTATGTAATCGAGAATTTTTTAAGATATCAATCATTTTGATACTATTCTTGTGTTTAATATTAAAGTTTTAACGAGATTACGTCCCTCTTAGAAAACATACGTTGTTTCAACCCCAAACAAATGCCCAAAACCGTCAATGCCTAAAACCAACGAAAAAACTTGCAGGTTTGCAGTAGCATAAGAAATAGTATGGATATCACCAACTCTGGGGACGGTCCAACGTGCACACACACGTATGATAACAGAAAAAAAAAATTGTCATAAATATATAGTTTTTTTTGCGGTACATTCTACAGGCTGTATACCATTGGTATTTTTTCATCTAATGGTTAAAATTAATTTTTACTGCTACACTGATAAGCGGTAGTAAAATGTATAAAGAGCAAAATTGTAAAAAAAAAGTTTGACATGAAGACATAAAAATGTAGGTTCAGATTTTTGAACTAGCTTCCTGGTTTTGAACCAAACAATTCTTTTAGACACCCAACTTTTTGAGAATCTGCAGATTTTCACAGTTCAAACATGAAGTTGGGGGATCCCAAATTCTACAGATTCTTACCACCAACTTTTGGTGGAAATTACTCGCCTTTGCCTTTAATGAAATACCCCTTCCGTTGATATAGAGTACTTGAAACTAAATAATTTTCTAAGAATAAAAGTTAATATATGATTATTGGAAAATATAAATATATTTAAATATAAATAATCTCATTTTAGTTTTCTTATTTTAACATTGATCTAAATGCACATCATTAAATAAGTCATTGTTTTATATTGAGAGTGCATATTAATAGTACAACCAAACATCGGGGATATTCTATCAAAACAGAAATTCATTCACAGTTCACAATAGTTTTTCTACAATTTACAACCCACAACAATTTTTTATGAATCCACAGATCAATCAAATGCGACCTTAGACTATATACATCGAAGATGTTGTAATGTTTGGGCGCCATCATGCATGGGCATGGGCGTTCGCACGCGCGAGTTGACGACCGATGACCGATATCATCCAGGAGATCCAGATGGTATCATCTCATCGGGGACAACACCAGCAGCAGCAGCCACTGCACCGCACAGTTACGTTTGGATCCAAAAATTCAGAGCGCGTGCGTGCGTGCGTGCGTGCGTACATTTGCACGCGCTGAGAACGAGCTAGCTAGGGACGTCGTACGGGTGATCGATCAATCGATCCATCTGGCCGCCCCTCCACTGCTGAAACCGAAATAATGATCCATCAATCGAAATGAGATCCCTGCATTCGGTACTCGGTCGGCTGGACTCCTCCACGCCGAGGCTTCAGAGGTTCTGTTTAGAGTGAGATTTATCTCCGTAGTATTGGGAATCTCCGTATTGTCGGATTCATGTTGAATGGTACGGATCGCGATTATTCTGTAATCGAAGCCTCCAACATTAAAGAGTTGCTTCCCCGTCCATCACCCGGCCCGCCATGTCCAACCATTGCTAGCTATTTAACGGCCGATGAACTGTGCATCTCGATCGGTTGTATCGAATATGTTCATGAGACACCACTTCATCTGGTTACCAACAAAAGAGAATTCAATCTGTTCCTCGATTAATAGCACGATTAGCACGACATGCTAAATTATTTTTAAAATGGTTAAAAACCATGCTAATATTGTTGAAAATAATAGCACTTTTAGGTTTAACTTATTCCACAAATAAATCATGACGTGAAACAAATGAATTCGCATAACCACAGTATACGAGTACACTATACACATGAACAAGAATAATGTACCGAACATGGTAAGAACGTACCGGATGTTCACAGTTGGAGCAGTAATAGATCGGACTGGTACCACGACGACTACGCGCGGTACCGGATAACGGCAACGACGAGCAGCACTCGAGCGAAGAGGAAGACGAGCCGTGATGGACGAACGCGAATAACGGTAACCAGAAGAGATAACGACCGTTCATCCGGCCACCTTATGAATTATGATGGGCCTCTGAATTCCTGAATTTGTCTGACGCTGCCTCCTCTCCTCTCTTTCTAAGGGCATCTCCAATGCAATTACTAGAATAGTTTCTATAGCATTAAATAGTAGTCCACATAAGCAAAAATCTGATGTGGTATGAGAGTTAATGAGGAAAGAGAAGAAAAGTTGAGGAAATGGTTTCTCATGCAAGAAATGGTTTCTATCACTAATACCAAGGATGAAGAAATCACTCTACATGCATTGGGAGAGTGTAGTAGTTTCTATAGATGGGGCCCACTTATTTATGATTGGGCAAAAGAGGGAAAAATAAATAGAGACAAGAAATCATGCATTGTGAGAATGAGTTTCTATGAGTAGTTTCTTAGTAACATGATATGTATAGAAACTACTAGATAGTTTCTTGGTTGGAAATGCCCTAATAACTGCCTTTTGACATTTCCCACCGACTACCTACCGCCCTAGCGCGCGCGACATGCACCTACCAGCTGCCTCCGCCTGCAGTGCGTTGCCTCCACGCTCCGGCTCTGGTCATGGTCAACGCACTACTCATTAATTCGCCTGACGCCTTCATACATCGCGCACACAATATGTCGGCTTCCATGCACTTTACTTTTGTTTTTTATTAATTTAATACATTATTGGTTATAGAAAAAAATAAAATTGATTTTTATCACTCTACCTACTTCCTCGATTTTCAAATGTAAGTTATTCCGACATTTCTTATATTTATCTATATATCAACGAATCTAGATTCGTTGATGTATAGATGAATATAAGAAATGTCGGAATGTTTGTACTCTCTCTAGTTTCATAAAGGAAGTCATTTTACACTTGTATTAAAAATTACCTAAAATAAGTCGTTTTATATTTTATTATGTATTTTAGACGTTTATACTACTTTTTTCTCGTGTCCTATATTATCTTTACTAATGCATTGTATTGGAATCATGTTTTTGAAATAGGAGGGAGTATGTAAATATCATCTACAATGATTTTACTAATCTTGATTTTTTTTGCTTTAAAAAATATGTTGTTTAATAAAAAAGATAAAAAAATATCTAGACATTTTAAAACAACTTATATTTAGAAAAAGAGTTAGAATATTAAAAAAACTTATTGTGATAAAATTTTTGACAATTCTATCTTAATATCTCGTGTCATCTCAACGGGTGAGATATCACACATATATATATATGGAAAATTTTATGTTGCATCTAATAACCGTGGATCATTCAATTTTAGAGATCCAGTAGTCTAGAGAACTTATATTACCTCTTTTTCCCTTCTTTCCTTTCTCTCTCTTCCTCTCCTTTTCCTTTTCTCTCACCGTTCGATCAGCTGGTTGGCTAGCTCGACTGGGTGGTGGAGCACCGAACGGGGGTGGACGAGGCAGCCATGGTGGATGCGACGGGTGGCGGGGCACAACAACAAGGACGTACGGGCAGTGTAGCATCGCGGCGATAGCGGGTGCAGTGACGACACGACAATGGGGCGTCACGACGGTGGTGGCGGACGAGCGCCATGGTCGTGTCAATCGTGACGTAGGGAGGCGGGGTGGCAAAGCATGAGGTGGCAGGGGCCGACGCTGACCGAGACGGTAGATCCACACCAAGGGGCGAAGCCACCTTGTTGGGAGGGGGTTCCCATGAAGCCCATTTCAATTTTTTTTAGTTATTATTAGTAAATTTTCACCCTTTGTGTACCCGTTAAGTCCAATACGTTGTACCCCATGAAGTGATGAACTCTCTTAGTTTTTCTTTAGCTCCGCCACTGGCCGCACCAGTTATGGTGCAAGGAGGCAGGGTACCAGGGCCGCACTGATCACGACGTATAGAAGCGGGGCGCCGGGGCCGCACAGATCGCGACGTAGGCTAGGGCCATGTTGGTCGCGGCCGTGTGTGCACCTCGCTTTGCCGTGGAGCATGATGTAGTATGACAATAATGGCGACCACAGTGGTGGTGGTGGCATCGATGACGATGGCAACGGATGAGCGGTGGTGCACTGCGGAGGTAAGGGACGAAGAGAACTAGCCGACTGAAGAGAGAAGATGTAATAGTAAATTTTGTTTTTTAATTAATTTAGTTATACTCAATCTAAAGGTGGACATTGATTTTATTTCTTGCCTTTATAAAAAGTACATGTGTGTATGAGAGAGATTTTTGGTCTGGTCAACTTACCAATGATTAACTCCAGTTGATGATTGATTGCCCATACTCCAGTTCAGCACCGTGCCGGTCAATAGTATATTGCATATATACAACTATACAAGATACAGGATACATATGTTGGCTCCTTCGGCACAACTTCTTGACTAAGCAATAATAATCTAGGGCCAGATTAATTTAATTTATATTCTTTGGCACAATTAATTGCAAGGTGAATAATTTACTTTATATTACAACACTTCGCGTGCAGTGGTGGATCTGAACTCGAGACCGTTAATTCTGATATATATATATATTAAGTAACATAACGTGTCAATCGGTTTATCACCGCGAAACTTAAGTTGATAGAAATATGTAGAAAATTCACTTTATGTTCTAACAAAAGAAATCGTAATTTGCATACGAGAACAAATTAAGAATGCTGCGTAAAAAAATAATTTGAAGTTACTATGTGTTGGGGGAAAATATCTCATCTTCAGGGTTATTGCCGAAACAACATAAAGACAGTCATCAGGTTCGAAGGTTCTCAGAAGATCATCTTCGAAGACACCTGGAACCCCGTTCGAAGCACAAAGATAGGCATTGGTTCGGAGTATGTCTTCGAACTAAAGTCCTTCAAGATCTTTTCTGCCAGCTAAGATGGAAGACTTATCTTCTTTCTTATTAGATTAGTCTTTTACCATTTTAGCCCTATTAAGGAAACCGAATAGTTTCCTTAATGTCGGTTGTAATAGAGGGGTAAATAGATCTTTTCCTTAATGTTTGAGCCTATAAATACCTCCCATTTCATCCTGTAATAGGGACCGAATACAAGTTATTCAATACATACTTTCGAACTATTCTAAGTTATTATCCTTTCGGAGGCTTAGAACAGTTCGCTTCACAAACACTTCGTTTGTTAGTTTCTTTTCTACAGAAACCTGTTAGCGTAATCTTTTACGCCAACACTATGAGACTTAAGGAAAGTAAGATTATTAATTATCAGAGAGCAGCGATCGACCTGCTGCCATGCCGTCTCCTGGTCCCTAGAATAGACTGTAGTGTAGTGGAGTACGTAGCAGTGCCATGTTCTGCGTGTTGCTGCATGTTTGGATGCCTGGACCATCTGCGCCAATTTGGCAGCCGCGCGCAGAAGATCCCACACGCTCGATGACTTCAGGTTGACGATTGAATGACGTGGCTAAGCACTGAGATTAATTTAGCTTCAGGTTAAATCCGGGCTTAATTAATCGTCATCATAAGCGCCGGCAAGTGATTAGCGTCGGGGAACAACATGACTGGCTCTCGTAGCTAGCTAGCTAGCTATCATAATTCAATCGGATATTTTGCCGAGTGTCCAAATAGTTTGTCGAGTGTGTTTGTTTAGGACACTCGCAAATATTTTATTCGCTGAGAGTTAATCAATATTTGCCGAGTGTTCGAGATAATGCACTCAACAAAAGCCTCAGGTATTCGACAAACGCTCCGTTTTCTTTGAATATACAGAAAACTCTTGTAAGACTTGGGATATATATATGTGCATTGAAATTATTAGAACCGACATAAAAATCAATTAAAGGACTAATAACATTGCAGTTGTCTTATATCAAAATTAATTAAGCAGGCATTTAACATTCATATATGCTTATATGCATGCTAGCTGACGGACATGTACATCAGTGAGTTCAGAACACTAGCTAAGATTATTATATGTAGGGTAACATCATCGGTAATATACAAATTAGATGAGCTAATTAAAATTTGCAGGCAGGTTTTGTGTCAAATATCCACATGAATCACATGGACTATTACAGTTCAAACTAGCTAACAATTTTCTCTCCTTACACCATTATTTTTGTACTTTCTAGGTCAGTACTACACACACACACAAGGAAAGTGATAACATGACAGTGCAGGGATCTAGCTATATATGCAGTGTCCATAGCTATCTCATCTTTTTTAATGTAACATTTTTTAAAGATTTCTAATTATATATATTAGTAAATTAACCTCCTACATTAATCTTATGTGAGAGTCACACACCTATATTCTTACTCTCTTTTTTATACAAGTTATTACTATATCATTAATTGTTTAACTCCTTGTTAAATACCTCCTTCGGTCGTTTTAGACAGGATTATACATACCAATGTAATATTAAATAGAGCAACACAGGTTGTCCAAACTGGTTACCGAGGCAAGATTCTAGTGGTGATACCTAAGTTCAACTCTTGGTGGCCACGCATGCCTCATTTTTAGTGTTTTTATTGTCAGAAACTTTCGGGGGGAGAGGAGAAACGCTTCGGTTGATGGTAGAGCTCTCACAAATAAGCAAATTATATTTTACAAAGTAGAATAAATAAGAAGAAATAAATTTATTTGAGTTGATTTTTTAATTCGTGTGCACACATTATATTTTTGATTTATGGGTGTAATAAGATGCATGGGAGTGTATATATATATATATATATATATATATATATATATATATATATATGTATGTATGTATGTATATTGATGACTCCTGCATACCTACACTCTTTTGCCACAACTCTCCAGAAGAGTTAGCAATATCAAGGAGAAAGCAGGCCGGCCGGCTAGACAAAGATTTGGTATGTACTACTGTCTTGATCTAATCAACAAAAACAAAGACAAAGATGACAAAAACAAAGACAAAGATATAGTATGATCACATCCCTAAAATCCGCATGAAATTGGCTCGGTGTTTAAGGCCTTAATTAGTTTATTACGCATCACTGCACCAAGCTCAAAAAGAGGAGAATGCTAGCTAGGCCATACATACATACATACATACATACAGTACAAAGCAGCACAGTTAACTTCGTCAGGCCGTCCGAATTGAAGTCTGGATAGCTAGAGCTGAGCTAGCTAGTTAGCTTGGAATGGACATGTCAATGCAACCAGGTTAAATAAACTTAGCCTCGAAGAAACTTCAGAGCAATTGATCATGAGGTAAACTTTACAATTTAGACATGTTTGGTGTCAAATGGATGGGTGCCAATTATTGCATATAGAGTAATTAATATACATTACTAATCAAGTGGATGGATTTTAGGATTTAGGACAACTCTGTGTTCCCATGAGTATATTATCTCCGCCTGGTTTAATTTTAAAAACCAGACCAGCTAAAAAATATGCTGAATTTTTTATGAAAAATACGCAGCATATATATAGTAATATTACAAGCTTGATCTAGTTATTTATTTCCAAGAGTCGGAGAAATCGGGGTAAAAGCAAGACATTTGGCTAGTATTTTTGATTGAGTTGACTCGCGTGGTTAAACCATCCGGGGATATATATATATATGTCTCTTATATTTATAGCTATCCCTTAATCCCTTAATTATAGTATTGTCTCCCGTAAAAAACCAATCCTTATGTTAGAAATAACCGCACAAAAATCACAGATTAAACACAAAACAAAGATACATATTTAACGTGGAAAACCTTCGATTCTAAATCGAAGGGTAAAAACCATGAACACCAGTCACGGCAGAACTTCACTATTTCGGGGAGAGTTTTACAAAACGCGGGAGAGTTTTAATAATCGCTCTCTCAGTACGGTTATAACTTATAAGATGAATTTATATCGGTGGTAACTAGAGTCCATGTCAAAGGCAATTTGTACTCAAGCCTCTGGCGACAGGCGATTTGTACTTAGCTACGAAAATATTGCCCCCTTTTCTTCATATCTATAGAATTTGGATCACAAATCAACACTTAATCCCTTAATTATAGTAGTGTCTCCCATCAAAAACCAAAAGCTTAGACCTCCATATCTTTCCTTTACATAGGCTATTCTGTAAAGCCTGGATGCAATTCTACACCTTTGAATGACCCATTTCTTCACAAAAGCAAAAGCAAGCCCCAAAAAACAAAGGAGGCCAGGGAGCAGCAGAGAAAAGGGCAGCCAAGGAAAAGATAACTAGTAAAGGTGGTGAGGCAGAGGGCAGGCAAAATAAAACACATGACTTCTTTCAAGCTTCTTCCACTCCACTAAGTTCCAGTGCCATGAGAGATTCCCTTCTCCAAAGGCTCATATGCTTTCTCCCTCCTCTCTCTCTCTCTAAAGGTTGACCCCCAAGAGTAAAAGGATCACTAGCTTGCAGCTGAGAGTGATCAAAAGCTAGGCAGAGAGAGAAAGAACAAGTGAGTGTCTGAGTGAGCTTGGTTGGCTGCTAGGTTGTTGTTGTTGCTTGGGTGGAAGATCATATCAGCATATCAAGGGAATATGGATAGGGGAGTCCTCCACAAATCATCAGCTCTAGTGGGGGAGATGGGGGAAGGCCATGGATGGTGGAGTGTGAATAATTTGAGGCCCCCCTTTCATGAGCAGCACAATCCTTCTCTTTTCTTGCCATCCTCCATCACCACCACCTCCAGTACTACTCCTTCCTCTCCCCTCCATTCCTTCTCCTCGCTTCTGCTCTCGAATCACTATCCACTTCCTACGCCGGCCAGCACCACAGCCGCGCCTTGGCATGACAGCAGCAGCAGCAGCCGCCTTGGCCAGCAGCTCCCGGATGCCTGGAGCCATATCTTACAGTAAGTCTCTTTCTCGCTCTATCTCTTTCTTTTCCTTTCTCTGCCGTCTCTCTCAGTATCTCGCGCTGCAGCGTGCGTGTGTGTATGATCACAAAGACACAAACACAGAGTTTAATTCTTGATTTTTGTAACTTGGTTGTTCTGGAAAGTTTTATGGCCTGTGTTCTTGAATTGTTTTGAATAACTGCATGCAATAATATGACAAGGATGTGCAGTTGCACATCATGCTTAAACATCAACTCCATGTCCATGATCGACTTGATCCCCTATAAACTGTGTGATACTCATATCACATCCAGTGGTGGATTGGCTAACAATGGTGAAGAGGGCTACAAGAATAACTGGGAAGCAGGTCAGGTGCTGTTTCCATCTACACCAGCTGCTGCTGAAGCCGCAGATGGGGGCAGCGGCTACAACATCTACAGCAACACAGCCAGCCATGGGAGCAGTAGCACAAGTGATGATGCCCAATTTGTTGCAAGGTCCTCTCCATGGGGTGGCATCCATCAACACCACCACCACCACAACGCCTTGCAGCAGCAAGCATCAGCTGCTGTTGCTGCTTCATCTCCTAGGTCTTCTTGCATCACCTCCTCCACCTCCCTTGGCAGCAACATGCTGGAGTTCTCAAACAACAGTTCACCACGTGAGGTAGAGATGTGATCACTAAGCTTTTGATTTTTTTCCCATGTGGATTTGCATATGGTAGCTAGCTAGCTAGCTAACTTTTAGGTGTACTGTGCCCATGTTTATGAGATTTACTGAAGAGTAAAGACTGAAAGGCTTTCTTTAATGAAGCTAGCTCACTTTTTGTACAGTTAGAAAGCTAGAGATCAATATTAATAACTTTGGGTGTAGATAACCATGCATATATAAAAGTTTCACTCCTGGAAGCAAGATAGCTAGCTAGCCATCCATCCATGCTGATAATTAGTTATATATATATATGAAAGTTTAATAACTTTGCTCCTCCATCGATCCTTTTGTGTTTCCCTTACTAGGGCATCAGCACAGCATCTGGAGTGGCTTTCAAGAAGGCCAGGACCCAACAAGAACCGTCTCCGGCTCAATCTACAGTCAAGGTCATCATCATCTACTATACATATCTCTCACTCTCTCTATGACTACTCGATCTCTAGCTCGATCTCTCAATGAGCATGTATGGGCCAAACCGTTCAGAGATCGATCGAAATCTAGCGGTATTGAAGCTAGCTTTCGTGCTGAAACGGACAGCAGGCATGGAATCATTGTGGGCTCAGCTGGGTTGATGAGAGATAAGATGCAGTGAGAGAGATGGGCATCGATCAGGAGTGAGAATGATGGCATTCTTAGTATGTTTTGCTTGTGCTTTTTCTTCAGGTGAGGAAGGAGAAGCTAGGGGATAGAATAACTGCCCTTCACCAGCTTGTCTCCCCATTTGGGAAGGTATATATATATATCACTAAATGCATATTCGTTCTCACCATTGTTGACTTTGTTGCGCATCTTAATTTTAGTCTTTAGCTTTTAGGGTTCAGCAATTAGCTAGAAAGAACAATTGCCATCTATCATCAATAGGCATATCGTATATATTTAATGATGGAAGAATAATATGAAATCGAGCTCGTTGATCTGGTAAAGTCACTTAATTATGCGAATGCTAGCTAGCTAGGTGTGTCAATCAACTAATGTGTACGTACGTCTGATTCAGCGAACAATAATTAATATATAAATATACACAAAGCTGGAAACCACCTCGAAAAGACAATGGATGAGACAATATTATAATAAGGTTCTATATACGAGCACATATATAATGCCAAGTAGTTCCTTCTTTCGTTCGCCTCTTGTGAGATCATGCGCTGTTATTATATATCAGAGAGGTGAGATGCAATTCATGGCGCCAGCTTAATTGTTACTACCAGCATTCTAATGTACAAGCTCACATTAGTGTAAAGGATAACTTATTGTAAGTAGAAAATTTTGTCTCACGTACTCTCACATAATTTAGTCACGCTTATTTGTTCATAGGATCATAAAAATATATCTCGATAAAAGAAAATAAAAAATCCATGAAACTGGATTTAAAAGCAGGTATAGTTTGATTCTACAGACAATAATGTAATACGTGCCGGGTGAGTACGTATATATATATATATATATTCATTATTTAACTGTATATGCATCTGGGAAACTGATCTTTATCCTTGGTATGTTTAGCTACTGCTCTGTATCTTCTTCTTTTTTTAACCCTGGTGACGAGTAGTCATGTAAAAGAAGATCCAATTTTCCAGAGAAAAATACAAGAAAGAGATCCTGACATGGGCTAACCTCTCTTTTATGCCAGACTGACACTGCGTCTGTACTCCTTGAAGCTATTGGGTACATCAGATTCCTACACGGTCAAATTGAGGTCCAGCTCTTCTCTCTCCCTCTCTCTTTCCTCCATGCATATGCAGGCATGCGTGCCCATCCATACCAGCTGCAGCTGCAGCTGCTGGGGCTAGCAGCTCTCATGCATAGTACATCCATCACACACAAATGTATTGTTTCTTGGTTGTTATATATATATATGCTAAGCTAGCTGTGCACTTTACAGTGTTTTGAGTTTTGACACGATATGATTTACTTTAATTCATGGACGGAGACAGCTGTGTTGCTTTCGATCCATGAGCTAGTATATATACCTGGACAATATATTGTAATTATTGTTCAACACCCAGATTAATTAAGCTCGCTCTTGCTAATTATACACTAGTGCTACATGTGAGTAGATATATAGGTATATATGTATGCTTATATATTGTGCAGCTTAATTGGAATTTTCAATATATAGCTTGGCCGCATGATTGCAGTGTGCTACTTAGCTCCATGAAATGATACATAGATTACACGTACAGTGACTGATGAGCAAGGAAAGACAAGTGAAGCAAGAAGAGGCATGCAGTGTTTGCGCGCATGCTCTATTATCTAGCTAGCTCCATGAAATGCTTTTAAGCTAGCTGTGGCTTAAAGCTGCACAGATGCATACAGCAATACATCATACGTTGCCCTATATATATAAGCTTATCTCTCGCTCGCTCAGCTCGATCGATCCGCGCATGCATATAAGTGTTTAAGATCGAGCCGACCTGATTCTGATATATTCTGATCGATGAAGCATGCATGCATGCAGCCTGCGGTCGATCAGCATGCGATCTTTTTAGCCTGCACCTCATGCCACAGTACTCGCCTTTTTGGAAAAGCTAGCCACACTTGCTGTCCTGTGGACATTGTCATCTCTCACAGCTAGCTTTTCTTAGCTTAGCTTACTACGACCCTGTACTGGAGTACTACTTATATTATTTAAGCTCGATATATTTACCATGATCCTAATTAATCTCTGATTGGTTCGGTCTCTCCAGGCTCTGAGCTCTCCGTACCTTGGCAGTGGCGGCAATGGAGGTGGTGGCGCCGGCTGCAGCTCCAGCTCCAAGCAGCAGCAGCAGCAGGAACAAGAAGCCACCAGAGTGAGTTAATTGCTCGCTACACTGTAGCCACAGTGCATTAGATAATACTCCCTCCGGTGTACAAATATTAGTCGTTTAGACAAAATTACACATACCAAGATGATATTAAATAAAGTTACAAGGGTTGTCTCAATTGGTTATGGAGCCTAGATTTTAGTGGTGCTACCCAAGTTCAACTCCCAATGACCACATCTCATTTGGCAGCAATGCTTCGATTAACGGGATGACTAATATTTGTACACTCTTAATAAAAACCAAAACGACTATTATTTGTACACCGGAGGGAGTATATACATTAGATACGCATGCAGGTGTTCAGGCTTCAGAGCAGCCGGGACGCGCCAATGGCAAGCATGCATATATGCAGCTGGTCGATCGTGGTAGAGCTAGGTAGTGTATATGTATATACCACTACAACGTATATATGTTCGATCTGGTCTCGATCGATTGAGACCCCACGCGCGCGCGCGGGAGGAGGCCCCCCTCTGGAGTGCACAATTCCCGACGTTAGCTAGCAGCAGCAGGTTCTCATCATCACCGTGAATATCTCTGCACGCCTTCATGCGCACATCACATCTCTCCCTCTCTCTCTATCTATCTCCATCCATCTATCTCTATCTATCCGTCTCTTTGTTTCTCTCTCATATAAGGGATGGGTCGTTCATGGTTGGCTGGGTCAACCTAGGTGAAAGAGTTCATAATAAATATTGGCAGAGAAGAGCTAGGTTAATTTACTGCAGCTTGGATGCATGCAAGCATGGCGACTGACCATCGATCAGATCTCGACCGTCCATGCATGGGAATGGTCCTGGTGTTACACTCTCAACTTGTTACTCTTACTTGTTCATGTGGTCCAATGAGGCCGGCCGGCCGGTCCACGTAGGAAAATTATATGGTTTCGTCCTTAGTTGCTCTCTCTCATATTATTTCCTGATATATAGTTACTCCATTGTCACACAAGTATTTTATTTTTAACAGTTCTAAAATACTCTCTCCGTTAACTTCTAAATGACGTAATTGATTTTTATCTAAACGTTTGACCATTTGTCTTATTCAAAAAAACTTTTGAAATATCATTTATTGTGTTATAATTTGTTTTATTATATATTACTGAGAGTACTTCAAGTATAATTTATATTTTTGCATATTTGCAAAAAAAAATTAAATAAGACGAATGGTCAAACGTTGAGATAAAAGTCAATTGCGTCATTTAAAAGTTAACGGAGGGAGTATATTATTAGTGTCGAGAGAAATAATTTACGTATCTCTCTCAATAATATAATCCTTTTAGTTCTAACTTTTAGTTAAGATAAGATGATTGCGTGGTATTAGTTAAGATGATTATTGCGCGGTATCATATCACTTGGTTAACTTGAGCTTATTAATTAGACATGCATGCAACCTGCTAGCTAGCTAGCTCAAACTAATTTCCTCTCGGTGCAATATGCTAAGAGTCTCCTTTTTATTGTTTCCATCTTGTTATATAGTGTGAGGTACCAAGATTTTATGCGTACAACTAATTAAAAAATAAAATGTTACTGGAGACTATTAGCGGGAAAAATTACATGGTTAATTATTAAAACATGCAACTTTTTATGGGATGATTAACACAAACATATGTTTAATATTCCATGTACAACAGCAAAATATATTGACAGTACTGATAGATGAATAAGGTGACATAATAAGAGAGGATTGATTTGTCAATGATTTGATCATGCACGAAACCGATCGATGAAAAATTGGTTCAACCACGCCTCACAAAAAAGTGTGTGTGTGTGTGTATATAATGATTTTTTTATTACTGCAAGTTATTCTAATTAATCATATTTATTTGCAAAAAGAGAATATGATTCGTACCCAATTATTAATACTGAAATCCACGTACGTACTGTCAGCTTGCCCACAAATAATAAAGACAAAGGCTAATGCCAAGTGATTGTGTTCAAAGTACGTTGTCAACTACCATCCAGCATGCAATGCATGCATCTGTTCAGATGTCAGGTAGCTCACCAGTGTGGTACACACATACTTGTTGTATATATGTTCTTGGCAGCTTGTTAATTTAAGTTATCTTACGATTGACGTATCATATATATATATATATATATATATACATTTAAATGTTTTATATTTGTAAAGGATGTGAACAAGTTGGCAGCGGATCTCATTAGAACTCCAACGTATCACATTCACGATATATGACCTTCAAATAAGATCGGGTCTACGTGACCTTCTTCTATTTTTTATATCTAACTTATAGCTTTAAATTATTCCAAACTTATATATATATATATATCCTAATATCCATCCATCCTAAAAAAGATTTTGATTCTCAAAAAGATCTCTACCCTCTACCCCCTAGCTTACAAATTAAGAAGTTTTATTTCTTAAATATTTTTTTACATCATATTCGTTCTGTACATATAACTTTCGATTATTACTACTTTTTTATTAATAATGATACTTTAGTCTTTTGGATCTCACCATAATTTATCGACTTTATATTATTAAAAGTAAATTAGATGTGGGATGGAGATAGCTATTAATTACTAGCACACGGATGTGCCCAACTACATTTTATTATTAGTTGTATCATTCCTCCTCGATCGATCACCTCGATCATGTACTATACTGGTCCCAGAAATATATTATTGTTCTGATCCAGATTATATTGACGTACGCATGCTCGCATATATTCATTAAATACATCTGCTGTGTACTCTAATTAATTAATTAATTAATCATCGCAATTTTATTGTACTGGTCTCAATTGATTATTCTTCTGATCCAAGGATTAACACATGCTAGTTAGCTAGCTGCTGCTGGTAGATTAATTAGTTTATATTAGATCACGTAATGGCAGAACACACAAGAGAAGCACGTAATTAAGAAAAGCTTGTGCTGATATGATGAGCTGATCGATCGATGCATGGTTTTATTCATAAGCATTGTATCTCTGTGAGATCTTTCGATATAAAAGTATTGACAGAAACTTCTTCTTTAATTTATGCCTGACGAACTTAACCAATGCAATGCAATATGTTTGCTCTGGTCGATCGGATCGAGAAAAAGATATATAGCTGTTTGATTCCCTTTAATTTGATGCTTTTGTAGGTGCAAGGAGAAAGGAAAAGCATATTTCCAGAAGACCCTGGTGATCAGGTATAGTATATTATTAAGTAACATTATTACTTGATCAATTAATCAATCATTTTCCTTTATGGTATATATATATATATATATATATATATATATATATATATATATATACGGGAGCGCTATTCTACAGCACATGTGTAGAATAGTTATTCTGCACCGACTACTTTCAGTAGTTGATTTTCTCAGTAGTAGATTTCTTGGTAGAATAGCTATTCTACACCCATGGTGTAGGATAGCATTTGTATATATATATACACCCCAACTGACCAGTTATATATAAGTAAAGCACAAAAGATGATATATACTACTTTTGTTCTTAAAGGAGGCTTTAGTTTGTCTAAAGCCTTGCTTTAATTTGTCCATGAAAGCATCTTGGAAAGTTAATCATGGGGCCAGTACTTGTCTCTAGCTTTACACCACCTTTAATAACCATCACTGCAAACATAGATAGCTTTAATTACTTAACTAATACAATACCATATTTATATTATGTGGTTCCATCGTACGTACGTACGAGCTAGCAGCCCTTACATGACAATGCCATGAAAAAGAGAGGACACATATATCCTCGTCAGGTGAGTAGTAATAATATAATCTCATGTGTGGTTTCAATTCATGCATTGAGATGCATGCATGCCTTCGTTTTTAGCATGCAGTCAAAAAGTTGTAAAAATTCTGAAAAGGTATATAATGTAAATTATCATTATGCACGGCACACTTCCCTTCACAATCATGCATTGTGAAATATAATTCAATTTACACGTGGAGAAAAAATGAAACAACAAATCAAATACTAAAAGCACAGTTGATGTACATATTAGCAATTTGATTCATTGCTTTATTTTTGTTGTTTTATGTGTACTAGCTATATAGATCGATCTAACTTGACCTTGCTAGTTTGTACAGGATATACTTAATACAGTAATCTACTTCGTCTAATTATTTGAATTTTTTCATAACTATAAGGGTTTAAAATCCTCTTCTGTAAAACATGGCAATGTTAATTATATATATTGTAACTTGACCGAATGATTAATTGCATATATATAATTAGTTATGTGTGTGTGTGATAATTAATCAGGATGAGAGCTGTGAGGAAACAAAGAAGAGGGACCTGAGGAGTAGGGGCCTGTGCCTTGTTCCGGTGAGCTGCACGGTGGACGTCGGCGTGGACGTCGGCCCGTCGTCGGACTACTGGGCGGCGGCGCCAGGTTTCGGCATAGGGTTCGGCCGCTAGATCGCCGGCCCGGCGGCAGGCCGGCCGGCCATATCTGTGGCCGATGAAATTAACGGAGCATCAATTATTTCATGGAGTTCTGATCGAGCTGGGTTACATTACATGCATGGACGTATGCATGAGTAGTGTGCAACATGAGCTGCATAACATCAGGAGCAGCCATCCTGCTGAAAAGATCCCTAAGGCTGGTTCCTCTTGATGCTATGCAAGATCATATATCCTCACATGCATGGATGCATGAGTCCACAGATGATGCATGGTTGATATTGGCTGCAAACCAGAGAGTATATATATAACTTGTAGTTTGTGTGTGAAGATCTAGCTTAATTTGTCTAGAGATCGAGATCGATTTGGATGCAAAGGAGATCATATCGAAGGTACGTACCTAGCTGGTATTGTGTGTTCAGATTAATATCACTAACACCTTGCAATCTTGCATGCCATGCAAGTAGATAGATGATCTCTATCCGGGGTGCATGCATAATCACCTTGTAATGAATGATTAAGTTATGGCTGGGTGTGTAATCTGTATCTACACGTTTAATTTATTGCAGTTTGGTATAATTAATCATTCCAGATTTATGCCATCTATCATGCGACACTCCCTCAATTCTCTTTAGAAGATTTTGAAAAATGCCGCAAATATCGAGTTTGAGAAACACCATATTGGTTATTATTGTTGGACTTTTGTTTTTTTAATCTAAGTTGTTATAATTTGGCTATATATATGCACACACGATCGTTAATACGAGAGATTCTTTAGAGTGTCTAATTAGTGTATATATATATGTGTATATGTATATGTATATGTATATATCTTAACTATATTAAAGCGTGGAGTGGTCGTCCGTCCGCAGGCTCCCTTCCCCGTTCCCCGTGCAGCGCCCATAAAAAACCAATCAAAACTTATACCTTAAAAAAACCGGTGCAACCACCCTAAAAAAACCGGTGCAACCCGCCCGGTCAAACCGACGTGCCTCAAGGTGCGCCGCCCCCTGCGCCCCCGTGCATGCATGCGAAGTGCGTGAGATCAAGGTGCGCCGCCCCCTGCGCCCCCGTGCATGCATGTGCAGTGTGTGAGAAGAAAAGAGGAAAATAAAAAAGGAAAAAGAATAAAAAAGAAAATAAAAAACTAGAAAAAGAAAATTGTATTTATATTTCAGTCTTTTAATTTATGTATTTTACGTGAAAATAAAAAAACTATTATAAAATAAGATTCTGTTGCAAAGCACAGACCTCTGACTAGTATATACATATACGGGAACGCTATTCTACACCACGTGTGTAGAGTACTACTTTCAGTAGTAAATTTTCTCAGTAGAATAACAATTGAGTACTACTATTTTTCAGTAGTAGATTTCTCAGTAGAATAGTTATTCTACACACATGATGTAGGATAACATTTATATATATAAGACTTGAGTGTCGTGTGAGAAAAAAATTTAAACATTAAAAATATTATGTAAATGGTATAAATAACTTAAAACATGATAAAATAATGTTCATCATGATTTAGTTACAACTTTATTGTATAAATACATCTAAACTTGTTATAATAAACAGATGGGTGCATATGCTATATTTAATATTTATCAAAATGTTATAAATAATTTTAAGTACGTGCAGTGGTTAGGTGAGATAGAAAATTTTGAAGCCGCATAAATGCACAATCATTATGATATATTTTCGAAATTTGTTAGACCACAAGGTGCATAAAAATGTGCTTACCATGTGATGTATTTCATAAGGTTTCAAAACATGATAGAGCGTATGCGCATAATTTTTCATTAAACACCTTTACGCGCACTTCCAAATGTTTGAGGTGGGCCTAGGGATAAAAATATATAGATCGAATACGAACGGATGTTAGTGATATCATATTTTCTAAGTTCACACTACAGCATGACATCAATTTGTCAACAACAAATCTGTTGTTGAAAGCACCCTTCAACGTCTAAAAAAATGTCAGCAAATGATTTTAACCACATAAAATGTGTGTAGGGAGAAAGCCTATGGTTAAAGTCTTATACCAACAGACTACTCCTTTGCCAACAGACAACCTGTCTATTCGTTGACTTTTAACGATAGAGATTATTTACCGACAGACAATTTATTGTTTACCAAAATAACATATAACGACAGACTGTTTGACGGCATGACAATAACATATAGTCCATTCAACATCCAATCTGATACTCCAATCAAAACATATATTCCAGAAATATCTTCATACAAATCAAAATTCAACACATACATTCCAGAAATATATTCATGCACATCAAAAGTCAAGTTCATCATTAAAGTCAGAATACACAAAACACTATAATATGACATCAAGTTCGGTTCATCATTAAAGTTATCCAAAATATTATTCGTATATTACATAACATTAGAGATATCCAAAAGTTTATTAGAGTTGTCCAAAAACTAAGCCCTACATTATATTAACATTAGTCTAGCTCCTTCGCTGCAATACGCTGCAATATGTCCAAAAGAGTAGCTATATATGCACAAAACATTTATAACATTTTTCTTGCTCCATCCAGTCTTATCATTTCATCATAGCTCCTATAAAAAGGCATACATAGTTAGTGACTGAAAGTGAAACCAAATAAAGGGAGGGAGAGGCTACATATTTTTTTTAATCTTTTTCCAAAGTGTTCAAATATGACTTTTCATTTTTATTGCTCAAACAATTTTCCGTGCCACCAAAAGTAAAACAAAAGCAATCCATTCTACAACCAAATGTGACATAATATGCATAATATGCCCGTGCATAACATCTATATCTGGAGAAAAGACATGGTAACTGATCAGTAGCTTCACTTATTCTTACTTGGTGTCATCATGTCATAAGAAAATCAGGAAAAAGTAGTCCATGTATTGCAATTGTACTGTCCATGTTTTTGCAAGCATGATATTGGAATTCTTTTCAAACTAATGTAAACATGATATATATGTTATGTTAAAAAAGTAGGTGCATGACTAGTGTAGCAAACACTACCAACAAACCTGTCCATATATGGCCTACTGTGTGTGGGGTAAGCTAATTGGAGTTCTTAGCAGGAGCATCAAATATTTAGTCCTCATATGAAAGCACGACAATAGGTCGTCAAACAAAAGCACAACATATGTATGTCCTCAAACAAAAGCACAACAAAAGGTTTACCCAGATTGATTGATTATGCAACCTGTTTAAATGGAAGTAGATCATACTTTTCATTTGGCAATCATCACAACAAGAGAGAAAGCTCATATGCCACTTTCAAACTAACATCCTAAAACTTTTTTGTTCTTCTTCCAAAACATAATCCAACTCATTGCACATGTCAAGCTAAAAGATGAAATTGAGTGGGTGAGTGTGAGAGTAGTACTGTGACTGTGACAGTTGTGGAGGTGTTAAGTTTTTGGGGTTTTTTTACCAAGTCACCAAACCGCGCCTCAATTTCCTTTAGGCGTGTGTTGCCAAATTTTTTCCACGCGCAACCAAAAAAAGTTTAGCAACAGATATACTGACATTCATTGATACATATACCGACATATGATCTGCTCATATAGGTTAGGAGTATTAACGACGGAAAGTTATTCGCTATTTATACCTATTACCGACATATATTTTGTCCCCACACATTACCGACATATTTATTGACATTAAATGACACTTTTTGTTAACATACATTTATCGCTAAAACGATATCATGGTGTAGTATCAGATTTGAATTCGGATATGAAAACAGATATTATCGGATATGAATATGAAGCGAATACGAATACAATTACATATATTTATCGAAAAAATTGTCTAGTACATAATAAATATTCTCCAAATTTAGAATTTTTTAATTCCAAAATCTTTTAAAAGATCATGTATTTTTTAAAATCCTAAGAAAATATAATATTTTAACACCCATAATAAACCAGTACGAGTTGAGAAATAGATTATTCTTTTTTTGAATGATTTGTTTATGATTGTATAATTTTTTCATATCATTCCTTGAAAATCTTTAAACCATTCAAATATTTCAGTTCGGTATTTTTAAAATCACAGAGAAATTCCTAAATGTCTAAAGCCATAAAATTTTGGAGAAAAATCCTATTTTCTTTTCTCCCTTTTCCCTTTTCCTTCCTCCTCCTTTTCTCATGTCTGCAGCCCTCGCTCCTGTCCTCCTCTACGTGCACTGCTTCTTCCTCTCACCTTCTATCTTTAATTTCTTCCCTAAGTTCCTCACTCTTCTCTCTCAGGCGCCTCCTTCTCCTCTCCCCTGCGGTGCCCTCCTCCTCTCCTCCCTGCACCTTCCTCCGGCCTGGCCCCTGCGCCCTCTGCTATGCTGCGATGGGCTGCGGCCGTGCGTGCGTCGGTGGGATGTGGCAAGGCGGCGGCGAGGACAGCGACCGGGGTGGTAAGCCGGCAGGGGGGCGGCTCACCTGTAGGAGCAGTGACAGGAAATGAATTAGAAGACACCTCGCTCCTCCCGTCCGGTAAACTCCATACATTAAAGTGCATTGATCATGAGTAATGAGAAGATATTAGTGGTGGCAGATTCACCACCACTACCATGTTTTACAGTAATATATATATATATATATATATATAAATGTTATCCTACAAGCACGGGTATAGAATAACTATTCTATACCGAGAAATCTACTACTTAGAAAAAATTAGTACTCAACTGCTATTCTATTAAAAAAACTACTACCAAAAGTAGTCGGTATAGAATAGCTATTCTACACACGTGGTGTAGAATAACGCTCCCGTATATATATATATATATATAAATGCCTCACAAAAACTTACTCCCTCTTTCCCATTATCTCCATCATCTAAGCGTTTTCAGATTTCCCACAATCTACATCATCTAATAGTTGAGTCATTAAAACAGCACATCGTATTATGTGTGAATTGATTTATAGTCTACATGCATAGCTTTGACTTCCGCTTTTGTTTCTTATTTTACTAGTACTCCACATTGTCACATGCACATGTAGGTTGAAAGTGCGGAAAAACAAAGCAAGAAACACAACATACGAAAAGAATTTAAGTTGTTAGATGATGGAGATAATGAGAGGAAGGGAGTGTAATTTAAGGTTTTATTACAATATATATTGCTCAATGCAATACCTCCCTGACCTCTCCCGGTTACCCTAATAGAGACTAGCTTGATGCATGGCTAATTGTATTAAACGAACAGATGGCATGCATGCATGGTGAGCAAGACATGATCGATGGATCGCGTGCCACTTCACACGAGAGCAGCACGCATGCATGACAGCATCAGCCTTGGCAAGATGCATGATAGCAGTAATGAAGATTGTTTATTTAGACCAAAAATGCCAAATCAACAACGTAAGACTATACTAATTTTGGCCTAGCTAGAAACAATCCCACGAGGCCATAAGTACCTTGGGCCTAGGTCCACTAAATAGACCCACAAAACATAGTTTATTCTAAATATATTTGGATTAGTTGCTATTTCTTTTGCATCTATCTACATATATATTGTTTTCTTTCTTTTTTATCGCGCTAAAAGATTTTGTTTCTTTTTTTATCTCGCTTAAATATTTTTTTATTTTAGTTAAAGATTATTAGTAGCTAACTGATCTGAGTATCTAGCTAACTGCTTTGAGTATGTAGCTGATAAAAATCTAGAGTTTCTCAGCTTATAAATTTTAATTTGTTTTCAGATTTTACAACTATACAATTTAGATCCAGAATTTAAATTATTTGTTTGGACTTTAGATTGCGGATGTACTCAAACGTGGGCTACGCAGTTTGAACGGTTTTCCAAGCACGTATCTCGAAGAGATCTTGGCCATTGAATTTTGCAGAATTTTTTAATAGGACACGCGGACGGCACGGAGACAATCCCTTTTGTTTTTTTGCGTTCTCTGGTCTGGAGTGGGGTCGGTTGGCGTGTACGGTACACGTGGAGCGTCCGGTTCACATGGACCCCGGCCCGCCACGTCAGCGGATGATCCGGTGGCTTCCTCCTCGGCGGCGCTCCCGGCCCCCCACTAGCTCCCCCGATCGATCAAAGCCACCCGGAGGCCGGAGGGGAAGCGAGAGGCTCGGAGGGCGCCGACGTCGACACGCCTCACTCCGCAGCCGCGAATGGAGCTCGCCTCGACCGCCATCTCCGCCCCGCGCGCCGCGCCCCCGCGGCGCGCCGCTCCCCGCCGAGGTCGCAGCCTCGCCCCGCGCGCGGCCGCGGCCTCCTCGTCCTCCTCCTCCACGGCGGCGGCGGCGGCGGCGGCGGCGGCGGCGCCCGTGTACTCGCCCACCCCGCGGGACCGGCCCCTGCGGACGCCGCACAGCGGGTAAGCGGCCGGGATGAATCCTGGACTCGGTCCCAACCTGCGATCCTCTCGGTAGAGTAGTCGATGGCTAGTCTGGGAATCTCCAGAATCCGAATAATTTGTTACCCTTTATATTCAGAAATTGTAAGTGGATGCGAAGATTTGGCAATGTTGCCTAGCTTGGATTCTTCAATACCTTTACATGCTAGGTCGAAAAGGAATACCTCTAGATGAATGTTGTGATGCAATCCTGCAGGTATCACTACGACGGCACCGCTAGGACCTTTTTTGAGGGATGGTACTTCAAGGTGTCCATTCCCGAGTGCAGGCAGAGCTTCTGCTTCATGTACTCTGTTGAGAACCCGTTGTTTCGAGATGGAATGAGCGATCTGGATCGTTTGATAAATGGTCCAAGGTTTACAGGTGTGGGGGCACAAATTCTTGGCGCAGATGACAAGTACATATGCCAGTTCACCAAGAAATCAAACAACTTTTGGGGAAGTAAGCCACTTGCTCAAGATCTTTTTCCCCATATCTTTATTTCACAATTGTTCTCTCATGTTGCCTTTTACCTCAAAACATTTTACATTTTATATGGGATACCATGATTTCCACTCAATGCTGATAGGAATGCAGATTCTCGCTAATTCTGCGCATAATCCTAAACTTTAAGAAGGAAGAATAGAGAAGGTTGTAACAGCTAGAAAACAACACAAAAACACTGGAAAACAGAACAGATGCAACTCTTTCATAGTGAACGAAAGTCAGTCAATCTCTTTCTTTTCCCCCTCTATCCTGCATGTGCAGTGCAGGTTGAGGTGAAGAAGCTTGTCACCGAGTTTTGTTCTGAACCATCACCTGAGTTTGCTAACTGAAGAAGTTGCTCAGTACGCTGTACCATGTCTCCTCTTTCACTCTCTTTTAGAAATCTTAATAAGCATTTTCGCAATGAGACCTCATCAGCTTTTTTGTGAAAGCAATCTTTGTTCATGTTAGGGAGATTAATTTGAGGAAATAAATTTATGAAAATATATGATATTGTCAGCACGACCTTGTGGACTAGTTCTGGGAAAGAAATAGACATACACCTGGATAGCCCATTACAAACCAAAACTCTTCACAATATTTATTGTAGATCTTAAACAACCTGTTCTGATCCATGACTTGGGTCCAGTTCAGATTGGGGTGCAGTGCTTCAGAATCTAGTTAATGAGCTTAACAAGAGGTTATTGGTTAGGGATGCCTATCAATTACTACTGTCTACCTTCAGTCAGAAAACAGTGATGTCTTTTGGCGGCCGCGGCACTATCAAAGTCACCAAAAATGTCAATTTGACAACCAGTTTGTACTTGTTTATATTTGCAAAACCTAATAAAATCATAATTATTATGAAGCTATGTTTTTTTTATGGATATACTTGTACTCTTCATACATATTCTTAGGAACCTCATTTATGTTTACTGTAGTGAGCACACAATACATCTAAAAAGGTACTACCTCTGTTTCATATTATAAGTCATTCTGATCTTGTTCAAATTAATCTATAGATCAATGAATCTAGACACAAACTTATAATGTGAAACGGAGGGAGTAAACAATAGTAAAACCAAACTGCAGAACAAAAGTCACAGAATGCAAAATAATCTGTAGTGCAAATATTGATTACTTCATGTTTCTGTTGTTTGGCAGTTTGCATTGCTTTTCCTGTTCATCTAGAACTTTAGTAGTGCATCACATTTTGTTGATATTTCCAATTAATAAGCTGCAATTCAATAGGTAGACATGAACTAATGCTTGGAAACACTTTCATTCCCAATAATGACTCAACACCCCCAGAAGGGGAGGTTCCCCCTCAGGTAGATGCTTTATGGATTCTTATGAATTGCATAAACTCATCTAATGTTCTGCATCTATTTTGTACTAAATATTTTGGTACTACAATATATTAAATGCCATGCCATAGCCATTCAAAAATCTTGTTCTTGTTGTTTCATTTGTGGTTATAACTGGCTGCGTTTCATATCTAGCATGGTTAATAATTTATCCATTAGATTTATATATGACTATTTCACCGGCTAGCTAATGCGCAAGTTTTTTCTTCTCAATAATGAATATTAATGTATGTGCTGAAACTGCATATGTTATGAGCATTTCATCTATTTACTTGTTAAGGAATGCATCTTGTTGTGAACTTATTGCTTCTGTAATTAAGAATGTGAAGTTAACAAATTACTCTAAAGGGAAAATCTGGTGTGCCTGTAAGAGACCCGCTAAGATTCTTGTATGATATTTTCTCAGAGTGCAAGTTTTTGACTGAATAATGATTGAGGTGATCTATCTATTATTCTGTTTACCCTGAAATTCCTTCTGATTCATTGCTTCTTGCTCTCTAAATTGTTTTACATGCAAACAACTTTCTTCAAGTAATCAGGAACTATTATGTTTCATTATTTAGGAATTTTCTAATCTCATTTTGGAAGGCTTCCAAGTTACCCCAATTTGGCATCAGGGCTTTATACGCGATGACGGAAGGCATGTGATACCTCGTGGTTTGTAGAAGATCTATTCTTTTAGCTATTAGGTTCTTAACTTTTGTTGACAAGCCATTACAATTTACTTACTGATGTTTTTTCTGCCACTTTAGTGCTTTACATAATTTAAACTACTAAACAAGAGTTGGATCTTCATGTTGTTGTGGGAATTAATAATTACATTTTTTAGTTCATTAGCACAATGTTAAATGAAATAACCTAAGTATTATTTAGCCAATCAGCAAAATAATACTGTAGAATTAGGTTCATAATTTGAAATATCAACTCAGTATAAAACTAAAAAAATTAGGAGAGGAAAGCAAAAAGTGATATTCAATATTAGTATGGTATGAGCACCATGACTTTCTGCCAATCTGAATTCTGAAAGTTAGCTGGGAACATGAAGCTCCTAATTTATGAAAGGAAGTCATGTAACTGAAAATAGGGCATGATAAGATGATAGAATAAATATAGCCTTTTAGCTTGCACTTTTCAAGTTAATAAAAGACAACACACTTTACATGTTTATTGTCTTGTGAAAGAGAGGGATATAGAAGTTTCTAGGCTGTAGGTTCTCCATTTTTTAAACTGAACTGTATATTTTGTGATTGCAAACTCAATCTTGATGTAGAGAGGTGATACAATGATGCAGCACCATCTTTTCTCACCAATTTTTTCTCAACTTAAGATAAATTATGTGCATATATAGCTGTGTTTGCAGATTATTAACAAAATTGCTCTAGCTGGTTTGATTACATTGAACGCCACACATTGTAAGAAAAAGTAAGCAAATGCTGGATAATGCTTTTAGTT
The DNA here is from genome assembly GCA_019279435.1 of Zizania palustris. Taxonomy (NCBI): domain Eukaryota; kingdom Viridiplantae; phylum Streptophyta; class Magnoliopsida; order Poales; family Poaceae; genus Zizania; species Zizania palustris. The sequence continues at coordinate 29,517,383 of JAAALK010000283.1, forward strand.
ATTGTAGCAATATTATGTAATGTTTCATGTGTGTACTAATTTATTACTCTGATGATGTTGATATTGCACACAAATCCTAGCAAACTCCTCTTAACAGTTTATATTAGAACTGGATATCATACCATAGGTAACGTTGTCCTCCAAAATACAAATGGAAATCGAGTATGAAAGAAGATTTAAATATTCTTTGTATTAAAATGCAATTTAAAATTTGATCTATTTGTTGCCTCCATTGCAGGTCAAAGTATGTGCCAAATGTCCAAACAGCTAGATGGGAGTATAGCACTCGTCCAGTATATGGCTGGGGTGATGTCACATCTAAGCAGATGTCAACAGCTGGTTGGCTTGCTAGTTTTCCTTTCTTTGAACCTCATTGGCAAATATGCATGGCTGGTGGCTTGTCCACAGGTTTGTATTCGATAGCCTGAGTGGAGAAATATGTAATTATTCTCTTTATGTACTATTTCTTTCGAATGTAGACGGCACATATACCACTGATAAATTTATCTTAGTCTAAAATTTGAAAATTGGTTTTCCATTAATGTAGCTTCATTTTATATTTTCTTTCCTTTAATAATGCCTGCAAGAACCCTCTTCAAAAAATGCCTGTAAGAATCCAAATTGCATTAACACAAACCATGAAATGTGGCTACTCCTATCTATATGTCCAGTCCTTTTATTCCATTGCATATGTTTTCTACCGTTCAGTCCTATATTTGTGCATAATTGATTGATGAAGATGAGCTTTTTAACATGGTCTTCATTGTTATAGCACATCTCTACTATATAGAAGATTCTAGTGGTGGTGGTTAGTCTGCCACCACCCTTCACCACCACTAGAGTAATATATTATTTGTTTATGTGGTTTGGCTTGTTGGTATATCATATACATTTTTCCTGAATATATATATATATACAAATGCTATCCTACACCACGTGTGTAGAATATCTATTCTACTGAAAAATCTACTATTAATAAAAAAGTAGTACTCAATTGCTATTCTATTGAGAAAATCTACTACTGAAAGTAGTATTCCCGTGGTCGGTGTATAATAGCGCTCCCGTATATATATATATATATATATATATATATATATATATGATCTTTTTGAACTATTGGTTTTATAAGTCCAATGCAATGCATCGGTACTTGGATAGTTTGCTAGTATTCTATATAATTAAATAATGACGCCGGCATCAGTTATGTAAGTGATACAGTATTATATGATGTGAATATATATCTGAACCAACAGTTTCTAGAAGGTTCAGCTGCAAAGTGTAACCTAACAAGATTTTCGTTAAATGGTCCATGACAATTCACTTTATGCCATGATATTTGCATATTATAGTCGCTTCGTTGTAGCCTCGGCACTTCAACTGCAATAGCTTATGTGTTTGAAAAGTGGTTACAATGCATCTTGTATGGCTATACTTATTTCCATATAATAATATTATATCAATAACTTGATATTGACTTCTGCGGTTGGAGTACTTTTCAGGATGGATTGAATGGGATGGAGAGCGGTTTGAATTTGAAAATGCTCCTTCTTATTCTGAAAAGAACTGGGGTGGAGGTTTTCCAAGGAAGTGGTATTGGGTGTGTTTTTATATCCTTTCTGACTTTTAGTCCTGATACCATGGATACACTGTAATAGTGAATCAGTATTGCATCATTTATAGATAAGAAAAATATGCCCTTTCTGTTATAATTTTGGTTTGGTGTAGCCATAAATGTTCACTGATGGTTCCAACAATAAATTTGCCACCCTACTTTGACCAACAGTCATAGACTCAGATAGTCTCACATGTCATCCGCATGAGTGGCAAATAATTGAATAGTACATACTTAAAAGATCCAAATAATTGAATCTCCTGTCGAAGTTGCAGAAAACCACATGACTTGTGACACATAACCCCACTCTTGTCTAAATCTCAGCTAATTTCTGTATATATGAAACAATATTGTTCAAAGTAATAAAAAGTTGAATCGATCATCTTAATCAAGAAATCAAGAAATCAATAATTCAAAATTATATAGGCACTTTATGACATGAACATGACCATAATACCTGAGATTATGTGCCACAAGTCATTATACATGTGACTTTATGTAACTTCATTACTTCAACCATAATACATGGGGCTTCCTGAAATTTACTCTTTAAAAAATTCTGCACTCTGGCTTTCCTCTTCAATCTTTTATAATTCCAAGATTTTATGGAGCATTCACTGTGTTTATTATTTTTCAATTGACTAGTAGATACTCTTCTAGATCTATCCAAAATCTTACCTTCTCGAGAAGTCTATGCTACGATAGTCGATAGGCATGCCTTTTATCTTCAATATTAGGTGGCTCGATGACCCTTTGGCCTTATATTCCAATTCTCAGTAAGCAACATGTGGGCTGTATGGATCCCAAGGGAGGTCAGGCATTTGGTAGCAACAACAAAGCTTTTGCTTTGCTAGGCAAGCTCACCTCACAGTGCAAGGATATTGTTGCTAGCAAGTTCCTTACTCACAGGGCAAGGTCTGGCTCATGTCTCGAGCTGCCTCTCATTTTCTTGAAGTAAGCTGAGTGAAGGTTCCAAACACACCCAATATGCGTGAAGTCGGAATCATGACATGCAATCTGATGGTTATAGTGTGCTACACTAAAAATACCTTCTATATACATAGTGTAGTCAGTTAAAAGTACTGAATCATATTGGTACTTCTAGTCATCAATTGTTATAGACACAATGCAATTTTGAATACTTATGAAATAGATTATTATTCTATATGTTTTAATTTGACTCCACAATTTGCATGCATGGCCAAAATAACTAATTGAACACCTTTACTCATACAGATCCAGTGTAATGTCTTCTCAGGCGTATCTGGGGATGTTGCTTTAACGGCAGCTGGAGGATTAAGGAAAATTGGATTGGGCGAAACCTATGAAAGTCCTTCACTGGTAGAATCCTGACATTTCATCTTTTAAACTGATGCATACTTCTAGTTTGTCCTGCAATTTAGCTCATCATGCATATTTGATTGCTGCATACCTGCCAATAAGACAATATTCTTGCTGGGTCTATTTGTATAAAAGATTGATGGAGCAAATCTAATCTGTCTTGGAAGTATGAAGTATCGATTCATTCTCATTGCAAGACTGGTCACTGATGGAATTTTAGGGATTAAGTGGACATATGTATTACTGCAATGGTTATGCAAAATATTAGTTTCACTATACTGCAATGGTTTTTAATTTTAAGATGGTCATTTTTGTATATGTATTATGAAAATTTCACTAACTGTATGGACTGCATCTAGTCAACTTTCATCACATATGTGTCAAGTTTCAAATCTACTGGTTGAAAGCTCCCACAAATATGATTTTTTGCACTACACAGATGCCCTTAAATGAAATAATGATATGCCAATTCACTTTTGTCAGTATATAAAAACAACTGTCTCATTACTTAGTTGTTAGTGGATAATATTTCTAAATATCCCATGAATCGTTTTCTCTATACTTTTGATACATTTGAATGCTACCCCAAATGGACTCATGGAATATTGTGCACTACACCCCTTTCTTTAGTTGCATCCATATGATGGCGATGAAGGATTTTGTAGAGGGAAATGGTAGGACCTCTGCTGCATTTAACTTAAAAAACATAGTTCTTAATAATTAATAGAGTATTAGCCATTACCTTCCATTGACTATGAGTGAGACACCCGGAGAAATAGACTAATAGAGAATGATCAAATTATGCTAATAGCTAGGACAACTGAAAAACCATCAGACAGTGAATGATTATTTTGGAATGTTCTATGTGGCTGGTGACCATACCTCCCTTTTTCTCAATGACTACAGTACCATAACAGCTAGACCTCTCACAGCAGAAAACAGCCAATGTAGAGAAAATTCACCATTGTGAGTAAAGGCACTGACAGCATAAACCTATGTGCCACCTGAGATAGGGTTCAGATAATCTCTTCAGAAAAGAAGTACATCATGCTTTCTTTCCTTTAACTGTTCTATGCTATGTTATTTTGCCGTGTTGCTCTTATAGAAGGCCCAACATCATTCTTATCAACTTTCTTTCTTTACTTTTTGTACTCTCCATCTCAATATCAATGCAACCATGGGGTTCTAGAGACCAGGTGATAGATGTAGTTGTCTTTAGCCAGTATTTTCAAAAGGGATTCCTGTTTCGTTGTTTTCTTTGTGCCTTGGATATTTTTCATGTCTAAATATGATATGAACTTTCATAAGAAGAAACATGTAATGAGCAAACAGAAGAAATACGGATTCAACTACCCACGTAAGTTCTTGTTTGTTCTCTGCAGATTGGAATTCATTATGAGGGGAAATTCTATGAATTTGTTCCTTGGACTGGGATTGTAAGCTGGGACATTGCTCCTTGGGGTCACTGGAAGATGTCTGGCGAGAACAAAAACCATCTGGTAATTATCACCTAGCATGTTGAAAATGTGATTTAGTGTCTGCAGTGTTTGTGTATGTTGGCTACTGTTCACAATTGAGCAACATGCTCACTTAGATTTCCTAGTTGTATCATATTTTAAATAGATGTTTTTTTTAAGTTTTAAGGTTATTTTTCATTGGTCCTATGCTGGTATGCCTTTAGTGTTCTTAAAGGGGAATCTCCTTGCCTAGGAGGTGCATAGGCACTGGGCAGAACACTCCCGTGTAGCTGTCCTGATCACTGATTAAGCGGCAGGAGCACAGCACTTAATAACATCCATTACTACTCCACAGGTGGAAATAGAAGCAACCACCAATGAACCAGGCACCGCATTGCGAGCTCCAACTATTGAAGCTGGACTAGTGCCAGCATGCAAAGACACCTGCTATGGAGACCTCAAGCTACAAATGTGGGAAAAGAGTGATGATGGTGGCAAGGGAAAGGTATGCATGCATGATGCAAGCCATCATAATTTGTTTTCAGATAGCACATATATTATTCCTGTTGCAAATTTTAAGGTCCTTTTTAACTTAATCATCTCCAAAGTTGAACTTCAATTATCATTTTGTTGGTCTGTTCAAAATAGGGGATGGATGATGGATGGAATTGAGTTTATGGCAAATATTTAAGGGCATGCACAAATGAATTAAATATTACAAATTTGAAAAGTTGATTTAAAAAAGTTCTCTGAGAAATGCTGATGAAAAACGTTTTCGGAGAACTCTACCATTTACGAGCTTGTGAAGTGTGTCCGCGATATTCATAATTCATCCCCACATCAGAACTGGCCTGACAGATAGTGTTACAAACTACAAAACACTAAAATGTGAAAGTATGACACTATCACTATTAAATATAAATTGTGACTATCATTTTCTGGGCTAATTTTTTTTGATAAAACTGTGGAGCCTGCCTTTTGAAATGCATGGCTGACTTATACAGAATAGTGGAGGGAGCCAGTGTCCGAGCTTTAGCCTATTCACAGGGAGGGGCAGATATGGCCATGTAATCAGCAAATCAATATGTTATCCAAAATTCTACTTTTTCTAGATTATCTATATGCATGCCACTATTTAGTCTTAAGAAATCTTGAAATTTAAGGTGGCTGTGACGGTGTGACCCAAAGGCTATGACGGCCTATACAACCCTCCTGTCTCTGTAGCCACTGAAAAGTCATCAATTCAATGTTCGCTATTCATATGAATAGGATATAATATCTATGATGCTACCTGTTCTTTCATGCTCTCCATTTTCTGATTGGAAAATACAAACAAGTATTTTGAGATGAAAATCGGAAAATGAGCACATTCTTTTACGTATACACTTGTTGTGACCAATTTCTGGTGCTGCACCTGTATATGTAGCCACCGTATAGGTATAGTCACTTTTGTTGGACAACTGATACAAGTAATTATGTTGATGCAGCCAAAGGATTGCAACCCTGCTTTAAATCAATGAAACCGTTGCGATTTGCCTTGCAATCATATTTCTATTTGCTCGCAGATGATCCTCGACGCGAGAAGCAACATGGCGGCACTAGAAGTTGGTGGAGGCCCCTGGTTGAATGAGTGGAAAGGCACAACTGTTTCGAATGACCTTGTGAATAAAATCGTCGGCACCCCGGTCGATGTGGAGAGCCTCTTCCCTATCCCATTTCTCAAGCCCCCTGGTCTGTAGGATTACTCCGGTTAAAAATCATCGGTAATAATTTGAGATGAATAGGTACCGCCTATCTTTTCTCTTTCCTCGAGTCTTGATCCGATTTATTTTACTTTGCATCATGGTTTAAGCCAGCGAGCTACATAAACAGCAACCCAATTATCATAATTCATACAGTTCCTCTTGTGTTAAAGAAAGGCACCGTCGTCTGGGCGAAAGCATGTTGCTGCTTTTTTTTACTGCTCATGAATTGAGACTTGTCACTCGATGTTCTGGAGCATTACGCATAGGAGCAATATCGTTCATCTCACCTAGTTCTATTATGTTAATAATTGGAAAAATTGCTTCACCAAGGTGTTTGATGATTGCTCACCGTAGGAACAAGAAGAGGAAAGATTAAAACACGTACTATTTCGTTGATTTTCATTACATTGTTTTGCTCACTTTCTTCATTATGTTCTCTGGGAATACTGGTTACTGGAGAGATGGAGAGGGAGATTTAATTATGTCACTTTTAATAGGTGAGTGATAATAAATTTGTCACTCTGAGTCGAGTCGCTGACATATAGGGTCAGGTCACTGATATGTGGTTACCTGTAATTACCTGTAATTAATAATTGCTACTATATATTAAGGAGAAGAGTTTTACAAATAATACATGGAATCGGTGAAAACCGAAAAAAAATAAAACAACTAGAAAAATGATTAAATTAGATTAATTTAACGGCGCACAGGCACGCCACTCCTCCTTGCTGATCGGGTGGATGAGAAGATAGATGGTCTCATACCTATCACTGCCTTGCTCGAGGAAGATTGAGACGTGCCAGCCACGGTGGAGTTGTTTGTGTTTGTGTGGACGAGTAGAACAAAATGTCGGAAATAGCTGGCTAAAGAAAAATGTCTAAGGGTGAAACTTAAAAATGGACCTCCCTAAATTTAGGTGAAAGCATTCTAAAACTTTAAGAGTGTAATATGAGTGAAATTTAGAAAATAGATCAGAGAGCAACGAAACATAGGATGAACAAAATTTAGGGAGCTTCTTATACAGAGATAGATTTAGAGTCTTTAGAACTAGTTTGGCGGGAGGGATCCTTGTAAAATAGGTTGGGATCCTAGTATGCCAAACTAACTCTTAAAAACATTAAGGAAATTGAGTATTTATCCTCAACATATTACTAATACTAGTTAGAGGCCTGTGCTTTGCAACAAAATTTTTTATTTTCGCGCAAAATACATAAATTAAAAGACTGAAATATAAATATAATTTTATTTTTTATTTTTTTTCCTTTTTTTCTTTTTTTTCTTTTCCTCTTTTCTTCTTTCTTTCTCAAAAGCGCATGCATGCACAGGGCGGGCGGTTGCACAGGGGCGCATGGGCGGGGCAGTTGAGCGCGCAACTGCGCTTGCGCTTTGACCGGGCCGGTTGCCCCGGTTTTATTAGCCGGTTTTATTAGGGCAGTTGCATCGGTTTTTTTAAGGTATAAGTTTTGATTGGTTTTTTTAGAGAAGTGAGAGGCGTGGACGGAGCGGACGGACGACCACTGTCCGCTTTATATTAGTTAAGACGTAAGGTCATCTTAGATCAATGACATGTCGGTTAGAAGAGTTAATTTTCATCTAAATAATATAATCAATTTTTTCTCTTAGAATTATTTGCTAATATAATTTTAGCATTATCTATACATTTGTGTCTTGTTGGCACGAAAACAACACCCTACCAAAATGTACCTAAAATTTCGATACATTCGTTGAACCAAACCAGGACTAGATTTATATTGAAGAAAGGGAAAGGGAGGTGTTGCCTCGTCCGATCGACTTGATGGCAATTGCCACAACTTGTTGTACGATCGACGTACTAATGCCATTGACATTGACAGGTTGTTTCTGGTTCGGAACTCCGGATCGCTGTCGGTTTGGTTACGGATTAAAGTTTAGTCATATATTTAGAAATTAATTTAGACATTAATTTGAAGGATTAAATGTAAATTAATTATAAAAATAATTGTATAATTGGAGGATTATTTGTGAGATGAATTTATTAAGCCTAATTAGGTCCTGTTTAGAACCTCTAGAGCTAATTGTTAGCTGCTAAAATTAGCTATAGAGGTTCCAAATAGGGCAGCTAATACCTCAGCTAATTATTAGCCAACCCCCCAGATAACAATAATCCCATTAGCTGGTCCAACCCAGTTAATCCCAGCTAATTGTTGGCTATTGTCCATTCTACCCCTGCCCTCTCTCCTCCCTCTCTCTCCTCCACGTTACAGAAAACACTTCTCGCATTCGATCCATCGCACGCCGCCCTCCCGTCTATCCCAGTCACGTCGCCGCCCTCCACAACCGGCCAGCGCACGGCCGTCCACCACCGAATCACACTACCGCCATGCTTCTAATCGCGTCGCCCTGCTTCAAATCACGTCACCGCCGCCTGCTTCAAATCGCGCCGCCGCCCAGCTTCAACTGGCAGCACCTGGCAATAGATTTCTTCGGGGATGAGGAGAAGTACAACACGAATGTACTGGCTATCATTCAAAGAAATCATGAACTTGTTCTAGGGGCACTATGGTCACTTAGCTCTAGCAACCAAAGAATTAGCTAGGGGTTCCACTCCTCCACCTGTTGACTATGCATGTGCGTGGGCCTATCAAAGGCGGGGAATCCCCTCCATCACTTTGAACTGCCCCGCATTAATTGCGAGAGAAGGCAAAAAGGTATATTTTGGGGTGTTTTGGCAAAATCCATTATGTTTGGGTTTATCTGTGTCCATGGACCCCACGCTTGGAGGCTCCCGTACCCAAGGACCCCTCATGTCTAGGGGCTCGCATGTGAGTGGACCCCCCACATTCAGGGGCTTGCATGTCGAAAGACCCTTGACGCTTGGGACTCGACTACTTGAGGACTTGTGTGCTCGACGACTCCCATGGCTCAAGGGCTCGCACACTCAAGGACTCATGAGATCGAGGACCTTGCCTTCTCGAGGGCCTGAGCGCTCAAGGACCCACACGATCAAGGAATCATGCCCCAAGGACTCAAGATCAACCATGCTCAAGATCACCATGATTTTAGGACTTCAACCATGGTTTTCTCCTAGCAAGACCTCAATGCCAATGGTCCTGGAAGATAAGATCATCAACAAAGTTTCAAAGGGGTTCCTCGAATGATTTATCAGGAGATGGAGGCTTAGAAGACTTTCCTTTGCAGGTTATTTTTGACCCTTGAGCTAAATGTTCCATTTAACTCGAGGCTCGGGGGCTACACCATGTGGGTGCACCTACACGATGCACCCCACATGAAAGAAGAAGTTCAAAGCTTTCTTAAGATTATCATAAATTCAACAGAAGTGTTAAGGTTCATATCAAAGAAGAGCTCCTCCCAGATTGTTTAGTCAAAGATTTTCAACAAGCTAAGAAGAGCTCGGGGGCTACTATCGAGAATGTAACCACTAGGTACCCCATGATTGGGCTTATTAGTTTAGACCGAGAGAAAGTTAAGTCTAGCATTGTTGTTCGATATGGCTCATGGAGGAGGGTTCAACTCTGATAAGGAAGGTTGGGTCCTTAATTCCTTATCGGGTGATTGGACTCTAGATATGCATAATGAGATATGTTTATAACATAATTCTTGTAATTAGATATTTAACATCCAAATTTCATAGGCAATCTTATATTGACTCGAGGTAGAGTCCTGGGTTGTTGGGCTTTACCTTTTGAGTATATAAAGAAGGTGAGACACTCCCAAAGGACAAGTTTTTAGCATCCAACCATAAGTTGTTCATCTTGCTTTCAACACCTTAAGCCTACATAGCTTAGTTGCGTCGTTTGGCAAACCCCAACATTATATTATATACCAAAACACTGAACATAAGGTTATTATTCTTTAAGAAGCCCGAACCAATATAAATCTTGGCTCTTGTGTTCTAGAGTCGATCATCATGTTTGAAAGCATCGCGCTTCCCTTACACACATCTAATAACCACCTCAGGTACCCTTTGGGTGGATTGCTCTGTGATTCACTTATAGTATATAATCTCAAGTATTTAAGAACCGACTTGAGATAGAGTCCTAGGATTTTTGGACTCGCCCATTGACTATATAAAGAGGGTGAGGCACCCCTAGAGGCATGTTTTTATGATTTCATCGCTTAGGCTTATAGCTTTCAAACTCATTTCTTTGTGAATCTTGGCCACATATTAATCCACTAAAATATAGGACATAAGGTTATTATCCTTCGAAAGGTTTGAACCTCTTATTTTATAGAGTGAACCATAGGACAGAGAGTATTGTGCTTCCCTATATATCCATTCACCACCTCGGGTACTTCCGTAGGTAGGTTGATCGTCTATCCACTGACAACTAAATAGCTAGGTAGATATATTTTAACTTACTCTAGGATTAAAACTAAACACATGTTGAGTTATTTGGTTTTTAACCAATTTGTAATTTTTTTATGTTATCATGGTCAAGACCACTATAAATGAACGTAGTTATAAAATGTCTCGTTAAATTAATGGTCTATTTGAGACTACCCAGCTCTACTAAAATTTGCTATACTTCACATAATTCACTTAGAATCAGATATAAAGTAAAGTTACTGCTTCACTATAGAATATTTACGTATGTTTGACTTACATAGTAGATTTAGATTCACAAATAGTGAAATTTGGTAGGAATGTACTAATTTGCCACTGTGGAGTCACTACCGGAAAACACATGTTCGCCGAGTGCACAAATCTTTGCCGAGTGCATTCCATCGGGCACTCGACAAACACACGTTCGCCGAGTTCCCGATGGAATGCACTCGGCAAAGATTTTTACACTCGGCAAAGGCAGGGTTTGCCGAGTGCCACTCCGTAGGCACTCGGCAAACATCTTGAAAAAACCCCGCCAAATTTTTTTTTTGCTGGCGCCGTGACGGCGCCAGGGGTGAAATTTTGGGTTTGTCGAGTGCCACTAACGGACACTCGGCAAACCCTAGCCTTTGCCGAGTGCCACCAGAAAAACACTCGGCAAAGATGACCCAATATTTCATGTGAAAACACATTTTGAGTCCATATCACATTTTAAAAATGTTTTGAACCTGAATTTTTTTACAGTCATAATTCATCATCTGTTAATCCTTGGTAAATTTTCATACTTTTATGAGTGGGTTTGGTATTTTTAATAAAATATTTGTATTTCTAGGATTTACTTCCAAGTGGGTCAAATTTGAAATGCATGTACATGAAATAATGACTAAAAAATTATGGAAAAATCATATTTGTGTTCATGATTACATTTGTAATCTTTTACAACTAAATATAACTAAATATTTAAAATCTAATTTAAGACACTATACCGAGAAAATGCAGGTTAATGGTTTTTTAATTATAGAAAATGTAATTGATGCCTAAAAAATATGACACTTGACATGGTGTCATTATATCATACATATATAATATGGTAAAAAATTCATAATGTTTCGACAAAGTTTTCAAGTATGACCTTTAGAAATTGGACAACCTTCGAGAAGGTTTAGGAGTTTAGGGATAAAATGAGTTAGGTTTAGAAGCAAATCGGTATTCGACAGCACCTCCCTGTTGTTCTCTGAACGCACATCCTCTTGGCATGTTGCCCAAACGTGCGTTTGGAGAGCAGCGGGGAGGTGCTGCCGAAATTTTGGGTTGGATCGGAACGGAGCGTGAATACGAGCTCAATCTACGCATTGTCTGGTGGGATTAGGACCTATCTTACCTATTAGACTGTTATATTCATCTCGTTTCTCACTAACCCCTAAACACGGGTGTTGTTTCCTAGTTTAGTAAAAGATGGATCATCGTGAGTGGATGTACACGGGTCGCCCTAGTCAGGCCGAGGTGACCATGGATTGGATCAAGAACACTGAAGTATTCTTAGAGACAACGTTTGGTAGATAGAATGTACGTGACAAGACCTGGTGTCCATGTAGTCGGTGCGAGAATAAGCGTCGACAAACAAAGGATGCTATGGGTAAACACCTATGTAAATATGGGTTTATGCCAAATTATACCCGTTGGACGTATCATGGTGAGTCCCAACGTCCTAGAGAGGAGGTGTTGCGACATCGCATGGACGATGATGAGGGAGAGGTTGGATTTATGCTAGATGACTTTGAAGATGCGCATTTTGACGAAGCACGTGAAGAGGAAGTGCCGGAGCCAACGGCAAAAGCGTTTTATGACATGTTGTCCACGTCAAAGCAACCTCTTCACAGTCACACTAAGGTTTCTCAACTGGATGCCATCGCACGGCTATTGGCCATCAAGTCGCAGTTTAGCTTGAGTCGAGAATGCTTCGATGTTATGCTGACGGTTGTTGGTAGCCTTCTTCCAGAAGGTCACAATCTTCTGAAGAGCATGTACGAGTCTAAGAAAGTCCTCCGTGCACTTAAGATGCCTTATGAGCAAATACATGCTTGTCCCAACGGATGCATTTTATTCAGAAAACAATATGCAGACGCAACCTGCTGCGTGAAATGCAAATCCTCTAGGTATCTGGAGGTAGACTCCGATGATGGTGCGAAGAAACAACTCTCAATTCCCGTGAAGATCCTTTGGTACCTTTCCTTTGTACCGAGGATCCAACGGCTGTACATGACCGAAGAATCTGCTAAACAGATGACATGACATAAAAATGGGATTCGTTACAACCCAGACAAGCTAGGTCATCCATCAAATGGAGAAGCGTGGAAAAAATTTGATCAGCTCCATCCCGAGAAAGCTTTAGAGCCACGTAATGTACGAATTGCTATAGCAATAGATGGGTTCAATCCATATGGTATGACGGCTGCCGCATACAGTTGTTGGCCAATGTTTGTTATTCCCCTCAACTTTCCTTTCAATGCAAGTGGTGCCGATGCCGACGAAGGAGACGAGATTCATAATGGAAGAGACTTAGAACTGCTAGAGAGATTGCACTGAAGCACTCAAAGTGATGACAACATTCCACCTCCTGAACAACTGGACGATTACATCATATCACGTGATAGTGATGACGATACATATGATCTAGCAAATCTGGACGACGATGACTATTTCTAGCAGCTGTATGAGAATTATGTTTAATTTTAGAATAAATGCGTTTAGAACACATTTCACGGTTTATCTAAAGTGATTTACTCTTTTTCGTAGCAGGTGATTGAAATATGGTGGGGGGTTTAAAGAAATTAATAAGTGCAGTAGTAGGAAAAGGCGGTAGATCCACTCCCTCTCAAGATTAGGTCGGGTCCTCATCTAGACCTCGAGGTAGGAGAACAAAGAAGTCAGCAGTGAGAGGAAAGGCACCCGCGCCCTCGAGTGAAACTAGCCATATACCGGCATCCCGTCGCGACGATGATTACGTGCCGGATGAGGAGGAGGAGGAGCAGGCTAGGGTGGTGGAGGAGGAGGAGGTGGGGGCAGAGGGTGGGGAGGTTGGGGCAGAGGGAGAGGAGCAGACTACAGAAGCGGCTGCAGTGTGGTTGCGTGGTCCTTCGTCACTCCTAAGGTGACCAGTGGCAGTAGCTGATCGTCCGCTCATTCGACCAGATGGAAATAGGTAAGTTGTTGTAGAAAGTCTATAATATATTCTTTTCGTTAGTTTAATTTTTAATATATACTAATACTTTTTAATGATATCGGGATAGGAACTGGATTATGGTTGAACGAGGAGGTCGTGAGTGCTCGCGCCATGTAAACGGTATCCTCGGGCTTCTTATCAAGGAAAAGTTCCCTGGTTTGATATCTTTGGATGGGAGGACGGAGCCGGCGTACTCATGGAGGCACTATGAAAAGTGCGCCGGACGCCCCTGACCGAGAAGGGAGACAATTTGCCCACCTAGCCGATCGAGTCAGGGCTGAGCTATGGGTAAGTTTATTTTCTTAATATATGTGTCAATACTATTAACATGAGGATTACATAACATTCTCTTTACATCTATATGCAGGATTTTTATAGATGTGATGAGGGGTATGCGGATCAGGCTGCCGCAGTTATTAATAGAGCCACCAAGAAGCTTGTCACCGACATGCATTATGAGGCGCGCATTCAAGTTGTTATTGATTTCTGCGCTCAACATCGTCGAGAGAGGAAGAACAAAAAGGATGTCCGAACCACCTTTCTGACACAAGAGGAATACATGATGGTAAGTGTATTCTCGTGTATCTTCTAATACTTAATATTATGTCATTAACAACTTCACTTGCATCAAATAGGTCCCTCCACAGTGGTGTGCCGCTCATCTTGAGTGTTGGGGCCAAATTGTTGATAGGTGGTGTTCTGCCGAGTGGCAGAGCAGTCACGATGCATGCCGCCAGAGACGCCTACTCATGCCGGGGGCAGCACACCATCAAGGCTCGCTGAACCTCGACCAGTTCAGGGCGAGATGGATATGTAGTTACATGTTTCTTTTTTTCGCTTAATTGCACAATATAACTCTAACTATCTTCTTGTTTCAGTCAACGGCCAATACGGGTCAGGCATGCTCCCAAGTCATGGCATATGCTCTGGCTCACAAAGGGAGGGCGGTTGAAGGCAATACTTACAATCCAAATGATCCCGCTGAGTCGTACACTAATCCGAATGCATATCAACGCCTCCAAGACTATTCAGAGATGGCAAGGGAAGTGCATGGCGCTGATTATGACCCAATCGCACATGACATTGATGGCGAGGTGGTCATAAGGGCTGGAGGAGGCAAGAGACATGGGCGATATTTGATGGGCGACGGCGCCATTGATACCCGTAGTACCCCCACTCTATCTGAGGTGAGAGCTCGGAGCTCGACCTCTGGTCCGGGTATACGCCCTCGCCGAGACACATCTATGGGTCTGATTGCTGATCTACAGGTTAGTTCATTTTCATCAATCATCGAACACTTCTATCTTCTTGTTTTGGAACGTTAATGACTGTGAATTAATGTTTTGTAGGCCAAACTAAATGAAGAAAGATCACAAAGGACCGAGTGGCAGACCCAGATGGAGGCTCGGCTGCAGGCTCAGATGCAAGCTCATATGCAAGCCGAGATGCAGACCCAGATGCAGCAGTGGTTTGCGCAGATGGGTGGATCTTTCTCAGGTCATATGGGTCTGCCTGGACTTCCTCCTCAGCCTCAACAATCTCCACGGACTCCACAGAGCGGCAATGTGAGTTTCTAATATTGTTATTGTCGTTTTTGTTATATACAATTGTTCTAACTATTTTTCTTTTTTTTTTCAGTTTCATCCATCGGCAGCAGGATCAAACACGCAGCCATCTCCACACACTGGTCATAGCGGTAATGATAACTTGTGAGGCGTGGTGTGAGTTGCCGTGATGAAATTGTTAATTAACTTGAACTTGTCACCATTAACGCAGACTTGAACTTGTGTATCAATTTGAACTTGTATTTGTGACGTGAACGTGAATTTGTGATGTGATCGTGAATTTTGTGATGTAAATGTGATTTTTGTGATGTGTATGTGATTTCTGTGAATATCTGTGATTCAATGTGAATTTTGGGGCAAATTTTGTGAATAAATGTGAATTTGTGATGAATTTTGTGATTGAATGTGTTTTTTGGATGTAATATGCAGGAAATAAATGAAAAAAAATAAAAACAAATTTGCCGAGTGTTACATTTGGCAAAGCCACCTACAATGCACAGAAACGTGCCACGTGGCACGTTTCTGTGCATTCTAGGGAGGGTTTGCCGAGTGCCTCCACGTGGCACTCGGCAAACCCCCTTCGCCGAGTGCCACGGGGGCACTCGGCAAAGCCTCCCACTGCCACGTGCCCCCCTCCCCTGACCCCCCTTCGCCGAGTGCCCCACGTAGCACTCGGCGGACCCCCCTTCGCCGAGTGCAACGTGCGGCACTCGGCAAAGCACGCCAGTGCCACGTACCCTCCCGGACCCCCCTTCGCCGAGTACCACGTGGGGCACTCGGCAAACCTCCGTTAACGGCCCCCCGACCGTTAGCCGGCCATGTTTGCCGAGTGCTACGCGTGGCACTCGGCGAAGTATATATTGCACTCGGCAAAGACTTCGCCGAGTGCCCGATAAAATGCACTCGGCGAACCCCCACGTCGCCGACAAGCCTAGTGCCGAGTAGGATTCGCCGAGTGTGGCACTCGGCGAAGCCTTTGCCGAGTGCATTCTGGGCTTCGCCGAGTGCCCTAGGCACTCGGCAAACAATGGCAGTCCCGTAGTGAGTACTGGTTTATTATGGATTTATGGATTCCAATTGTTTTTAAAATAACATAATTAATTTCTGAAGGCCGTTCTCCCATATTTCTGGTTGTCCCAATGGACTTCCAATGTCTAAATTGTCTGATAGGAATAAAAGAAATTGTATCTTAATGTTGTCTAAAATAAATAAAATTATATACAATATGTCATTCACTTGTTTGGTTATGTATCTGTCAAAAGTTCGTCAAGACATGTGCAATATTAAACAATATAAATAATGGAAAAAACTAGGGCATTGGAACCACTTACTTATTTTAAATGGGAGTAAAGATATAAAAACAGAAAACTTAAGATTTTTAGGTACAGCTTTCCAAGATTTGGTCATTTGGCTGCAAAGACTATCATTATCCCACAAAATTAGGGCCCGGTTGAAAATTTTAGCTTCGAAATAACCGGATTGGGATACAAAGATTGCCACAATATTTCAGATGAAACCTAATACTCGCTCCATCCTATTTTGATATATGCCTAACAGAAAAGAGATAATTCAACTTTATCGACTTATTAATATATTTACGAGTATTCAGGTTCCACATACATGCATGGCCACTAGTAGCCGGCGCATCACTCCATGCATGATATGTGAAGAACTAGTACTACTTCTTTTTTATTTTATTTAAGATAACAATTAAGAGATATTTCTTGGTTTTGGTGTTGTTGGTGTTGGATCCTTATATGCTTATCAAAATCAGATGGATGGAGTATTCAGTAAGAGCAAATTTTTAGTTATTAGGAAACTACGGTGGTCAATGACCTCAAAGGAAGTAGATGGCGGAGGGAGGAGGGTGGAGGTGGTACAGATGTAGGTAGCCTTACCGAAAGCGGGGTCCCAGAAGAGGGCTCCCCTAGTCGCTCGTAGCTAGGTATCGCTCTTGTTGTCTCCAAGCCATTCACCACACCGCCACTTCCCCTAGGGTTGACGACCTGACGCCTACCACCTGACGAGTGAAAGAGTTAAGTTGAGGCACGAGAAAAAAAAAGTTAATCAGTGTATTCAGTAATATTAGACTGGTAATTTTTAGGTAATTTCGTGACTACCCTTTAAAACTGATTTCGTAATCATGTATCTAAAAAATAAAATCCAATCTTGTTTGGCTAGCAGTTTACGGCCTAAAGCTAAGAAAGTGCCAAAGACTCCCTAAAACTTGTGCAGTCTTGTTTAGAGTTTTGCATAAAGTTCCAATTTTTTTTTTGGAATTCTTCATGAAAGCTTTTGGTGGTCCTCATCGCCCTCCTTAAGTACTCGATCATGGCCTCCTCACCTCAGCGAGCGTTCGTTAGCCGCTGAAAGGCCGCCGGCGAGGCAGAGCACGATCCCAAGGATTAAATCCACACCGAGCTGCACGTCCATCGAAATCGCGGCGATCCATGGCGCCGGCAGCGGCGGCAGCGGCGGCGGCGGACAAGTGGGGGAACACTGCCATGCTCGTCATCGACATGCAGGTGGCCACGTGTGTGGAGTCGCATGCATGCTGCATGCATGGCTTTGTTTTTTTAATTTTCTTTGAATTAATCCTGATGGTTTGAGATCTGCAGAGGGATTTCGTTGATCCGGCGATGGGCAGCCCGGCGCTGTTGGCCGCCGGCGAGTCTGTTATGCCCGCCGTCACCGAGGCCGTCGCCGTCGCCAGGGAGCGTGGCATGTTCATCATCTGGGTCAGTTCTTTACTACACATGCATGTCACCCACTTGCATATCCTTTTTTCGCTTATGGTTTCGCACAAGTGGAGTTGGTTCGAAGAAATGTATAGTTTTTAAAACGAAGAAACGTATGCTCGATCTAAACCCTAAACTCTAAAAGGAGAAACGATGAACAACATATATGACATGACATGCATCATATCCACAGGTGGTGAGAGAGCATGACCCTCTTGGGAGAGACATCGAGCTGTTTCGAAGGCGCTTCTACGGCGGTGGCGGTGGCGGCGGCGGCAACCATGGTCCGGTGGTGAAGGGCTCCAAAGGTGCAGAGCTCACTGACGGGCTTGCTGTCGAGCAAGGGGATTACAAGCTGGTGAAGACGAGGTTCAGTGCCTTCTTCGCCACACACCTCGATTCTGTCCTCAAGACCTCACGAGTAAACAGCTTGGTTATTGTTGGTAATATAATCAAGCTATCTACACCATTGCCAATTGATCACTGCTGTAAAAAAAATCATCAGTGCCACTTATTTTCGAAATTAATGTAGGGATTCAGACACCGAATTGCATTCGCCAGACAGCCTTCGACGCCGTAGCATTGGACTACGAGAAAGTCACAGTCATCGTCGATGCAACGGCTGCTGCTACGCCAGAGATCCATCTGTGTGAGTATATATAGTACTCGTTTTTTCAAGCTGTTTATTTGTTAATTACCATACGATGCCTCTTACTTTGCGTGTTTAATTAAGCAGCAAACATCAGAGACATGAAGAACATCGGAGTGGAAACACCAACCTTGGAGGAATGGCGACGCTAGCTAGATCGACTTGCTGCTACTGCTGCTATATATATACTTTAATTAACAAATCGTCATCTGTTTAATCTGGTGTTTTGTGGTAATTAATGGTATATGTATGTGGATGTAATATGTAATGTAATATTTTTATTATGTAAAAATAATCGTGGATGTAATCATATCAACGACGACCTAGCTAGCTTATATATATTGTGCAAATTATATTTCCTCTTATATGCTTAAAATCAATCAGTGTGTTTGAGTGATTGTGTTTGCCGTCCAGTTTTATGTGTTGAGTGACGCAGAGAATTGCAGCTGGATGGTGACTTTTGTCCCAGGACTGATAGATCATAGTGAAATGAAATAGTTATAGAAATTTAATTAAGGACTTAATTAATCTACAGATTGTAGCTAGCTATCTTGTAACTTAGGTGGTGTTTAGTTAGTTTAAGATAACGTAAATATCAATGGAAATAGTTATAATGCTAAGTGATAATAATGTACCAGATTATTAGATTTGTTTGGTTGATGAGTGTAATGTATTCTGGTAACGCGATTTGATATCGTCCTTTTGATGGTTTCGTGGCCACCAATAATATAAATTTCAAAGAATCCAATGCTTTTGGACACATGTTGAACAAGACGGAAAAAAACTAGCAAACATCATGATCCTGTTTAGAATGACCGTAGATTATTAAAAACAGCTGCAGCTATAGTTGGAATTCTGTGAGAAATGATTTAGTGACAAGTTTTTTCATGGGGAGCCAAGTGTTTAGCATTCCAACTTTTTATTTATGTGCAGAATTGTTGAGAGGTCTTTCACTAAAATACATCTACATTCATTGATGTATGGTTCTATGGAGTTTTCGATATATATTTCTATGATGATAGTAATAATAAAATTATAAAAGCCTTTAATAATAGAGAAAGTTTCGTATATGCCACCACGGTAAGTTCACGGGTTCTCGTATATGCGATTGAAAACTTGTTTCTATATATGCCACCAATTTTTTGTGTCCATATATATGTCATTGTTGTTAGTTTCAACCAATAGTCAACGTTAGTTTTTTTTCAAAATGACAAATCTATCCTCAACTCACTAAAAATTAAGGATGATTTAAACTCTGTGATCAGATATCGCTTGCTCTAGCCGATACAGTACTACTATGTACTAGCGGTACTGTTTACGTAAACAGTACCACTAGTACCATAGTAGTTAAGTTAAATTTTGTTTAAATTAATTAGTTAAGAGTCCAGATTAGATAAGAGACTATTTCAGTTAGGATTAAGTTGTAGATTAGATTAGTTATGTGTCTATATAAACATGATTGATGCATTAGAGTTCTTTTCGAGTAATTCAGTTTGGCTTGTGCCTTTCTTATATCTCTGCCTTTTCACCGCGTCGCTGCAACGGTGCCGCCGCCGACGGACGAAAACCCCGCCCGGTGACACTTAGGAAGTGGAATCAAATTTGCCCCAGCACTAAAATCAACTGCATCCATGTCAGGAATCGGGAAGATTGTTCCTGAGTGAGTCAAATGGTAGCTCTAGCTCTCTGTTCTGAATTTTTTTGAACAGTAGTCGTAGCAAGATCGCCCAATCCTGTTAAACACGGCAACAGCATGAATACAAGGAAGGCCAGAAGGTTGCCACCTCCTTCTTGGTGGATATCCAGTTATTAAAAGCATCAACAATGTTCAAGGAGAAATGATCATAATGGCGGCCTCTGAAGATGGCATCTGACCAATGCTCTGGCTTACTTGCAATAATCCAATCAGCAGCTTCAGTGGATATATTTCTTATCCTCTCGATTGATGCATCAAAAACCAAGCTCAGCTATCATAATTTTCATCTTCAACCCCATTAAATGCCACTGGAAAGACACCATCATCTGCATCAACTCCAGCAGCAACCAGCAACTTATACTCGTTTGTCGCTTTCAGTGGAACTTTGTCAAGAAATATGAGAGTCTGCACCCGTTTGTGAAGCCATGCAAAGAAGCATGAAATGCAACAAAAAAGCATGATACAGCTCCGTCTGTGCCACTTCTTTCGATTCAAACACGGAGAAGGCTACAGTAAATTCGATGTTTTGTATTCTTCTTAAAGGGCACAGCGGAAAGTAAATTCGATGATGGATTTACCTCAGTTGAAAATGGAGCTTGCTAATTTGTCCTAAACTTCATCTTTTACCCAGATTTGGCTCGAGGAATCGCTTGTAGATATACCCCATTCTACATTTTCTTTAGTTTTATTTTTTCCCTTGTTTTTCATCGGAGGGAAACGACTCTTGTACCCTCTCTAAACAAAACAGCGCGCGTGCTGCCGGCCATCGCCGGACTCGCACCCCCGCCGCTGGCATCGCCGGACTCGCGCCGTCGCCGCCGCCGACCCAGCGCATTGCGACAAAATCTTATAAATATTGAGCGGCAAATTGCTGTCTACAACTGATGATTCTACAAGTGTTTTTCCCAAAAGCCTACGAACATGTTAATTATATTTCCCACAAACTTATTGGCAAAACACTGATGGACAATTAGATTGTCATGGTTAATATACACAATGCAATTTGTGATACTAAACACTAACTTTGTAATTGAAACCAATTATTATTAATACACGCATCCAATTATTATTATTAATTAGAGCGATGGTTCGATCAGGTGGTCTCACTAACAAGAATCCGTCTGATTAAGTTTGGAGTTACAACAATTCAGTTTTTTTTATAAGCCGAAATAAATAGACCAACTTATTGTGCTGGTGTGGATTATTTGTGTGCCAAAATTCGCTACCCTGAATCACTAGATAGGAGTACTTTTTTTTTCATTATGCACATGCAAATCATTTGCCTGGCCACCACCACCTCTTAGCAGGAGGTGGTGGTGTAAGTATGTCAAGCATGGTCTCCTTCTCCCTTGGTGTCAGTGGAACCCCTCGGACAAGGTTCAGAGCCATGATGTGAACATTAGTCCTTTGCCTGTGCTTTTGGTAAGCCCAGATGCCAGCTGCTACACCACCCACGATGACCTGTGCAGAATTTACTTACTAGATCAGCTGTTGAATAGTTTCAGTTGTCCACAAAACTATTAAGACTCAAATCAATGGAAACAGAAGGGAGCAGGAGAATAGTTGCTGAGCTCATTTGATTCATTTTGTTCAGTTCTCATAAGTAAAAGGAGATTTTATTAGTAAGAAAGAACGATGTCCAGTAAGTCCCGCTAGCAATGCAGAGAGATCAAGTTGGGCTAGAAAAAGACATCATCTGGGATTATCGATGATGGAAAATCACCAAAACATTTTAAAAGAGAAGCTTCAACAATCAGGTTTATACTGAATTCCAAACATCTTGCTGCAGGACTTTGAGATGATGGAAAATGCTTAGGTTCATCATGTCTCACAAGGAATGCGTAAGCAAACAGATATGTGAAAAAGGCATATGTGACAATGCTTTTCAATAAAAAGGCGCTTTTATTGAAAGAAAACAAGTTACAGGAGACCAGATGAAACAATAGCTACTCATAAGGAGTAAAATGACATGTGCAGAATACTGAAATCTTAATTAATCAGGGCTTACCGGGGATAACCATATTGCAGCAGTTTGGAGATCAAATTTAGGGGCATATAAAACTGTTTCTCCAAACTCATCTTCCAGTTTTTTGTATATCTCCTTATCACTCTTACCAGATTTAATTTCATCACGAATCAGCTGCAAAAAGCCATATCAAAGTACTTATGATATGCAGCGGAGTTCCATTGACATATTTGGACAAATTGCAATAATATTTCAATTCTTACCAAAAAAATTAACAACTGAACCAAGAAGGTCAAGCAACTAATCATCCAGAAGTATATATGACAGAAGGAACAAATACCTTCCGAAGCAGAATTGCGACGTCAGCTTGTGAATCTTCAATGGACTGGCTGCCACACTCAGTGCATCGGACATTGTGGCTAATATTTCTTGCACGGGTTTCAACAATTTGTCGCTGCTTCACATCATCTTCAGCGGCCATGAAAAAAGACAATGTTCTCTCTACTATAGCCAACTAGCTGTGTATAAGAACCTGAAGAAAAAAATGCAAGTTGTCGGTTGTGTACTTGGTCTAAAGAATAGCATTAACGACCTTATAAAAAAGAGAGATTAAAGCTATAAGGTAATATGAGTTGATGGCAAGCAATGACTCCATTAGTAATAATTTATAATTTTGATGGGCCCAATTGGTAATCATGCATGACTATCAACTAATATAGTATACCAGACCAAGGAAAAAATCCAGGATAAAGTAAGCCTAGCAAACTCAGCCCATTTACTCTCCCAAGCTTGAACTAATTTCCTGAATCAATTTGGGATAAAGCCTTGTAGTCCATCCATTGGAAAGTCGCATTGTAAGTTCATTGAATGGTCAATTAATATAGACAGCATCACAGCAATGTGACAGGTCTTAATCATCATGCTTTAAGATCACCCTGAAATGATCTATCTTGTGATCCTACATAACTACATGGACGATTTGCGTCAGGGCTTCAATTCAAATCCATGTGGAAATGAAACGAGACTTATAAATTATAATTCAATGTTTGTGTTTGGTTAGCATGGAAATTATAGAAATGGAAACATGACCAAACAAATTCCAAATAATGTCCTGTTGCACAATTTGAGAAGAAATTTAAATGGAGGAACAAACAGGTTGGACATCATCAAATGTGATGCCTTAGCCATCGGCTAACCTCAGGTGCTCAATGGATGTGGCAGTGGACTTAAGGCACTAAGCAGCGGTGGCGGAACTTGGGAGCTCGATGGTTGCCTTGCCTACATTGAGGAGCTCCGGAGCTGGAGGTGGCACGGATTGAGGATCTCGAGTGATCAGCAGCGACATGGACTAAGTAGCTCGGTCGCTCAGCGGTGGTGGAGGACCTTTTGAGATCGATGGTTGCGCCAATTGGAGAGCTCGGGAGCTTGCTGTGCCACAGATCAAGGAGCTTGAGAGGACGGTGCAGGCGGCGCGAGGAGATCGACGGCGGCAGCAAATATAACTGCATGTGGAGATTGAGAAGAGAAGAAAACGAGTACTCCATTGTTTTGAGGTGTCGTACTGTCGTCTAACTAACTCCCTTGAAATAAACTTATAATTCAATCTCAGTTTCGAACTAAACATCCAAATTCCAAGCACGTGAAATGATTGGGCCCAACTCATTTCCTCAAATGTAGGTAAAATTCATGTAACCAAACGACTGGAGAAATTCAATAATTCAAGGGCTTTGATAAAAGCCAAACGAATGTTTTCAATCCCAAAACCTACCAAATTTCTGACCATTGATCTGCCTTCTGCAGGCGTAGTCCGATTTCGGCGTCGTCCACGGGCGAAAGTCGATGACGGAGGTGGCGCCGGAGGCCGGAGGCCGGGAGAGATACGCAGGTGGTCAGGTCAGGGAAGCATGGTGGCTTCGAAAGCGGGGAGGGAGCCTCGGCACCGGGGGAGGCAGTGTTTCACCTCTGCACCGTGCCTCCGCCGGCCGCCGCTCACGCCTCTACCCCAGGTGTGGCGGTGTCGGCCTCTCGCCTGATGAATCCGCCGCAACCCGCGAAGACGCGTCGGCGTTGGGGGCGAATCCAGCGAAGCTGGAGGTAGGGGTTCCACGTGCGAGTGGGCTGGCTTGTGGTTGGTTTGCCACGAAACGAACAGCTGCACTGTAGTATTTTGATGAATCGAATTCTTGAATAAGATGAATTGGTTTAACACCTTATTACTTTGAACAATATGGTTTCATATTGTGAGGATACCACGCAATTTAAGTTTACTACTATCATACCCGTTGCACGTAATGTTGAAAATTTAAAAACAATTATATTAGTAACATTTCACAGATGAGTCTCCTTTCGTGAACTTGTCTTAGGAATTTTAGTTCTTGTGTGAAGGCGGTGATGGCAATCCGATGATCGGGAATCTAATTGGAGCAGCAGTAGGGACAGTGGACGACGGACCCAACAAAATCGACAGTGAGGATGAATACGGCTACCGATGACGAGGGCGGTAGCTAGAGCTCGGTGGGCAGCGGTGGAGTAAAAACGCACGGCGTGAGCTTGGATTCACAAGCCTAGGATTGAAATTGATGATGAGATTTAGTCATGAACTCCGGATTCTATAGGGAGACACCAAGAAAGAAAGGGGCGTATATGGAAAGGGGCGTATATGGAAGGGGATTCTGAGGTTTACAAAAATAATATTGTGACATGAATATGTTTTATATTTATTTATTATTTCTATATAAAACTAATCATATTTATGTAGATTTCCATATATACGATCAAGATTCCATATATTAATGTTTTTTGTATAAAACAGATCAGCTTTTATATATCGATAATTTTTATATATTAATAATTTTCATATAAAATAGTTCAGTTTTTATATATTAATAATTGTTATATGAAACAGATTCGAGGAAGGGTGATGTGTGGGGAGTGGTCTAACGACTGAGAATCTAGATTAGTTGATGAACAACTAGGATTTGATTGATGGAAGTGACGAGTGAGTAAATAAATTATCAATTATATAGTAGAGAAGATAGATAAGAGAAAAGTTATAAAAATAAATGATAAAACAAAGAGATGGAAAGCAAAGCCAGAAATGAGGCGACATGGTCTACAGACTAGAGGGAGTTATAAAGAGATTAGGGTTTTTGAAATACACGGAAATGTCAATCAAAAAACAAGATTATGTTACAGAAAAAAACCCTAAATTTATACTCCCTCACCCTCGAAGGGTTCCAAAATATAACCATTTGTAACATTTAAATTTTATCTCAAATATTACAACTTATATAACTTTTACTTATAAATCTTCCTATTTTACTCCTCCTGTATAGAGTACTAGTTGCATGTAGCACTTATTGTTTAAGAGAATTGCTCGTTTATTACGAAGTTTGTTGTCATGTTTCTGTTTCTAAATACTATAAAGTTGATATTATTTACAATTTTACCTCAAAATTTATTGATTTATTTGTTATTCTGAAGTTTGTTGTCATGTTTCTGAATACTATAACATTGATATTATTTACAATTTTACCTCAAAATTTATTGATTTATTTGTTATTTTATCATTTTCTCGTTATACTCTTTTCTGGTGCCATAGTGCCGCGGGGCGGCACAGCTTGGCTCTCGATGGCAGCTACAGCACAACTATGCAGCAGCTCAATAAAGATCTTTGTGTGCAGATGCCTCTTTGTTGGAATGATTCGGTTTTGTAAAATAGAAAAAATAAGAGTATAAATGAGAAAATGTTAAAAGAACAAATAAATAAATAAACTTTAAACAATATCAATATTCAAGAATATGACAACAAATTTCACGGCAAATAAGGAACTCTCCCATTGTTAAAGAGAATTGCTAGTAGTCAGACACCAAATATAATATTAAATATAAATATATACATTATACCTGTAAATAGGAGTTTGATAGTAAATCACTATGATCTAGAAAACTAACTCAAGAACGAAAAGCCCATATTATATACGCGTCACTACGTACGGACCTCTTTTGGGAGCCCAAATTCAAGTCACTTGCTCTCTTCACACTTTCCCGCAGCAGATCACACGTCATGCACACATCCTAGCCAAAGTTTGGTTATAGCAAAGTTCGCCCCTAGACATGCATATAAAATATTTCCATAAAAGCTGGGTAGAGCCAGGGTTGTCAACTTGTTATTACAGACATGGGCAATGTCATGCATGATACGTCTCAACAAAGTCCACGGCTTAAATTGTGGTCACCAGTAACCAAGCTTCAGTTTCTCCTGACTGACACACGAGTGTACAAATAACAAATGATAAGACAGCGCAGATACATATAAGGAACGACGAGCTATACTGCCTATACAGATGCACGAGCTAGGTCACCCTACCGGTCACAGGTGCATGTCTGGGAACTTCCCTGAACCAGTGTAGGGCTTCGCCTTCCGGGAGAGATGGCTTGATTCGGTGATCAACTTTCACGGTAGGCTTGTCCAGCAGGTATTCACCAAACGGTATAGTGTCAGATGCTAATCTGTAGAACATACCTGATGCCTAACAGTCGCAGAAAAAAAAAACCTGCAATGAGAAGAGCAAGCTGCTTGTGAATCCACAATATCGTGTGGTACATCTCTCAAAGTCGAGTTCGTAATCCATAAGGCCATATGAAATATCAACTAAGAATGCTATGCTGAATATAAATCACACACCGCCACAAAAACAAAAATTGGCACCTTACAAGATGGTAAGATCTGAATTGCACTTTTTTAAGTTCAGGAGAAATTAGTACCTTTATTGTGTTTGGAGAAGCGAAACTTCTATCTCTTGCAAAGTCTTTCCCTTTGTTTCAACCACATGGCGCCGCACAAATATTGCTGCTACCACACAAGCTGAAGAAAATATTGTGTAGAGAACTTGTGGACCAAGTTGCTCCAGAAGCCGCAAGAACAACAAACTAACAAAAAAATTCACCACCTGCAGTGTTTACAGTCACGCACAGCATATCAAGACATAGATATGAATTTAATTCAAAGTATATAATGAAGCATATCAAGTACACAAGGACACAACACACCCTACTAAACTTTGGCTACAAGCCTACACTGATCATTCAGCATTATGTACTCAGATCAACCGTACCGAAATCTATACGATTATATTTTATTCCATATAATTTAACAATCTGTTATATTGTCAATATGGTTACATTGCCTCTTCAAATTTCACCACCCCTAAACCCTAATCATAAACAGGATAAATTTTGTCTTGTGACAATTGGGGGGGAACGATTCCGTTACATAGAAAATACTCAAATCTATCTTCACGGGCATATCTAGGGTTGGTAAAACGGTTTGGAATGCTATTGCAGTGTGATGATTAGGAGTTTAGCCATTTACCATTTTCAATTAATTTAATATACCCTAGATCAGCCTGCCTAAAAAACATCTCCCATTCTTCAGTGGGGTATTTAACACCAAGGTTCTTTTAACAGTGAGCAATCTGAACAGTTCTAGTTACATACAACGACAAGCAGCAACTACACTTTTTTTAATATTCTAAAGTAGACTGTTTACCAAAATTTTAACACGGTTGGACAATGGAAACACATTTTCACTTTTCTTGTTTATGCATCTATTCGCAATAAACCAAAACAAAGGAAAGTTAGCAAAAAACTATGGGATTGACCTTACAAAATTTTGGCAATGCCAAATTTCGGTAAGGCAAAGGGAGGTCAGGTAATGTTTAGTTTGAAGTCTTGCCAAATTTTGGTAGCATTTTAAGAGTGAAAGCTTCTAGAGTCACCAAATTTTAGTAGGGCTAGGATTGGTAGGGCATGTTTGGTCTGATACCTTACCAAAATTTGGTAAGGTTACAAACTACAAAGTGCTACAAACCAAGCATGCCCTACAAATTGGACTTTCGTATTTGATCTACCAGCCAGCATTTGACATGCATTGTCCATCATTTTATGATGGAAAAACAACTCTTACCCAATGCACTGACATGCACAGAGCCATAGCCTTAGCCCGTATTTTGTTTGGGAAAATCTCAGGCAAAAGAAGTCCTGGAACTGGGCCTGCTCCTAACGAAAATGTCAAGACAAATCTGCAAAAGAAGCGTTCAACTATAAGTAATCTATAGACTTAAATAACATTTGTACTTAAGGAGCCAGTAAAATACAGCTGTCAGGAACAGTTCAATTACAGCATATGGGAAAAAAGTCCCATAATTTAGCTAGCTACAACTTAAATCAAATTGAAAACCCATGGGAAAGTAAACTGACATAAGAGAGCCATATAGAGAACAATTGAGGGTCACAACACTACTGAGGATGCAATCAGGGAAATCAAACAGCTGTGGTAAGTGTTGGACTATGGATAAAAGCCCCCACCTCTCCCACTATAATGCCTAGGTTTTATGGTTGGGTTGGCTAGGTGGAGTGAGCCTAACATGGTATCAGAGCCAAGGTCCTGGGTTCGAATCCCCCTGGCCACGCATTTCCGCTGCGTGATTTCCCCTGCGCCTCTCTAGTGTGCTGAGACCTGTTGCGGGCTACGCCGGGCCTCTAGAACCTGCTGCAGGCTACGCCGGGCTCGCACGCCGTAGGGGGAATGTTGGACTATGGATAAAAGCCCCCACCTCTCCCACTATAACGCCTAGGTTTTATGGTTGGGTTGGCTAGGTGAGGTGAGCCTAACATGGTATCAGAGCCAAGGTCCTGGGTTCGAATCCCCCTGGCCACGCATTTCCACATTTCCGCTGCGTGATTTCCCCTACACCTATCTAGTGTGCTGAACAAGTTTGCATATTTTGCAGCCTAACAAATGTAAATTTGGCACATAAATCAAGGATCGATTGGTCACCTAATAGTTCCATAAAATCTCCTGCTTAAGGTAGTCAACTAGCTGCCACAATTATTGAAGTTTAGACTAGATGGGAATAACTAAGTTCAGGCAACTTGCAAGGTAGTAGGATCAAAGGTAATGAAAGGCATATAACCCTAAAACTTACAACAGCATGCCACCAACTGAAAGATACACACTCGCAGAACCAAGGTGGTGACGATTTGCTCCAACAGCCTGAAGTCCCATTGCGAAGGCCTATAGCAGCAAAAATGTGCAGTCAGTACTCAGTAATGTTAAACATATATTCCAGTCATAGTGATAGCATACCATGCCAAGGAAGCTCCCTGAAAGAAGTATTTTTCTTCCTAGTTTGTCCATTAGAAGCATCGCTACAATTGAACCTGGAAGCAAACATATCAAAACAAAATCAAACAACCGAACAGAACAGAACAGAACATGAAAAACAGTTTCAGTGAGCTCACCTGATAAATTTGCTATTCCCATGCATATGTTGGCAAGGTTAGAGGGTACACCCACACTTCGGAACACAGTAGATGAGAAATAGAACACAGAATTTATGCCGGATAACTGTTGTAAAGCAAAGAGCGTTGTGCCAATAAAACAACTGTAGCAAAAAAGGAACTTGTAATGAACAAACTTCAAGGCCAAACAGAAACCAGGTTATAGTTTCGTGCAAAAACACAATAGAATGGAAAACATGACAGCTTGTACCATTGAAGTGGCGACCATAAAACAACTCTGAGTACTTCACATTTTCTCCATCGTCACCTCTTTCAGATCGGGAAAGTTCTGCCATGGCAGACTTTACATGAAGAGGGCCTAGAAGCTTTTCAAATTGTATCTCTGCTTCACTCGTTCTTCCACACTGCATAAAAGAACAAGAATTTGTGTTACTACTTAAGTAACGGCAGGAAATAATTTCATGTTGAACAATTACTTATTGTAGCCACAAACAAAAAAAACTCTAGGATACTGTTAAGATTGCCTTGTAACCAACAGATAATTGTATATCTATGAGTTATACTTGCAGAGAGTTTACGAAATCAAATATTGTTTCTAAAAGGTGACCACAATATGGTACAAAGGCACAGAAGATCAAATTTGTAGAAGAACATTTAGAAAGAAGCAGACACACTCCAAAGGGGATTGGTATATCATACATAGAAACCAAACATTGTCCCCCTAAGATAAACACACCTTATACAGCCACTGGGGGCTCTCAGCACAGAACTCCATACCAAGAGCTTGTAAAGTTGCTGGGACAACTGCAACCCAGAAACACACTCTCCACCTGCCAGTGGCAAAGATTATGTTAGTAGAGATAGATTTCAGATCTTCTAACCAAACAAAACATGTAGATAGCTCCAGCAGAAAGCTTCTAACCATTTATCAATATCCTTCACGGGTGTGCCAATCAGGAGAGAAACAATGATTCCAAGGCAGGTCGCAATCTGAACAAAGCTCCCATATGTGCCCCTCACTGAAGGAGGAGAAACCTGAATTGCAAGGTGTATGAGCGAGATTTCATCAGGTACATAAGTGAGCACAGATGAACTAGACTGATATTTGATGTTAATAATCAGACGTTGAAGCAAAAGTGCATAGCACCCATTACATACCTCAGTTATATAGAGTGAAGCTATAGGTGGACCTAATCCCATTCCTGTTCCGACTAAGAATCTTCCAAGAAGCATACCCTCCAGACTATTGGTGAGAGCACTGCAAAATGTTTCTTCTTCAGAATGGTTCAATAAAGCAGAATCATAGGAGTGGTATCTAAGTTCCCTCTCCCTCTTTCTACAGAAATCAATCTAAGTACATCAGGAGCACAATCAGGAAAACAATACTTAAGCTGCAGAAAGCACAAGTGTACAAGATGCTTGTAATTAATATAGCAACATCACTACTTCATACTATTGTCGCTAATGAAAGTCAGTCTATCATAATGTTTGATGTCTTTGTGTATGCATGTCATGTGCCACTAGTTCATCAATCAGAGAAACCATATAAATTTTCTGATGACAAGATGTTAATATGACAGACCTAGTAATAGTATACCTCATATATACTACTCTCCCCACTGTGTTTAAAGGAGCATCATGTCGGTTATTCATCCCATACAGAAGTCAGAGATTCAAACCCCATGAAAGGATGAATCCATCAATCTGCTACTTGTCTCACCACAAGTGTTTTTCTTTGAACCAATCAAACCACCAGTGTGATACATAA
Source organism: Zizania palustris (assembly GCA_019279435.1). Taxonomy (NCBI): domain Eukaryota; kingdom Viridiplantae; phylum Streptophyta; class Magnoliopsida; order Poales; family Poaceae; genus Zizania; species Zizania palustris. The sequence goes on from JAAALK010000283.1 coordinate 29,548,772, forward strand.
AAACAAGTTGTTGTTCGCAACATTCAACTTTTCAACAATTTTAGAAAACCAAAAACAAACAAGATCACCACTAATCAGTCGCCACTGACCATATTTGTTTAACACCAAGCAATCAACAACTCCAACGGGAATATAGCAAGTGGCAATTAAATACAGTCTAAACTGACAAAAGTGCAATGGACTAGGATTATGTGGAAGTGATCATCAACAAAAGCGTGACATCACGACTTACCTTATGGCAGCTCCAACGATCATGGGCAGCGCACTGAGCTGAAATGCTCGACGCCGACCTATTCCATCAGCGATAGAGCCACTGAACAGGCACCCAACGAACGCTCCACCCAGGCAGATGCTCACTACAAGCCCTGAATCCACAGAACAAGACTTCATTCGATCCCATGTCAACAGAATCATTAAATTTTAGCAGAATCTCGCCAAAACCTGGCTCCCAACCAAGGCGGATGTGGCTCGTTACCTTCGGCGAGCGTGTTTCCTGCGAAGCCGAGGTCGGTGGAGATGCTCTCGAGCGGCTCGTTCACGACCCTGCACCACCAACATCAAGGACACGAGATTCACAACGTGACGCAGGGGCGGAGCCAAGGTTTGGCTTGGGGGTTCCTAGGAACCCCCTTGCAAAAAAAAATTAGTTATTATTGTTAATTTTTCACCTTTTATGCACCCCCTTAAATTTAATTTGGTGTACCGCTTAAAGCGGTGCACCCCCTTCAATTTTACTCTAGCTCCGCCACTGACGTGACGGGGGTAACAACCGCAACCGGCAGAAGATGTGAGGGTAGAATCGGGAGCCACGCACCCGGTGTGGTAGCCGAAGAGGAATGACGTGAGCGTGGCGACGCACACGTGCGGCAGCGACATGCGCCACGATGGGGCCCCGCCGGCGCCGCCGTCTGCCGTCCTCACTGCACAAACCAACGCCGACCACACAAAAAACTAAAAATCCCACACAAAAAAAAACAGCAGCAGGATGAGGGCGGCGGCGGCGACAGAGCGCATGCACGGACCTGGCGTCTCGAGGTCGGGATCCATGGCGGTGTCTCTGGACGGCACACGCTTGTACACCGAGGAGTTAAACTTCCACTGCATCGACGCTGATCGGAGAACACACAGGAAAAGCAGGTCAGTTTCTAGGGATTCAGGAAACGGAGGTGGGGGGCGAGATCTGGGAGGAGAGCGAGAGCGGAGAGCCACGGCGTGTATTATTAATAGTTATGGCGCGCGGTGTGAAAAAGAAAGAAAAAAAAAACGAGACAAACAAACGCCCGTCTAAAACTCACCCGGCCACCGCGCGCGCGCGCATCAGATCGGCCGGCGCGGCGCAGCCGCGGAGGCGGCGGTGTTGGCGGCTGCTTGGATCTGGGAGAAGGGAGATCGATCTCGTCGGTGGGATAGATATGGGTGGGTTGGGTGGCGCAGCAGTGCACGGGGAGGGGGTGAGATCGTGAGGAGGTGGAGGTGAGGCCGTGGACGAATCGCGAAACGCGAATGCCGCCTTTGCTTCCTCTTCCTCTGCTTCCTATTTTGGCGCTTTGCTTCCAAAGTGCTTGTGCTCATTTATGAGAGAGGTTTTGCGTATGAGACTTCGATCTAGGCCAGTTTGGATTGAGAGGGTTTTTGATCAAAGTTAAATTTTATCAATTTATTATAAAAATAATTACAGAATTGAAGGATAATTCGTGAGATAAATTTATTATGCCTAAGTAATTCATGATTAGCAAATGTTTATCGTAGCATCACATTGTCAAATCGTGGCGTAATTAGGCTAATTAGATTCGTCTCGTGAATAATCTACCGATTATGAATGAGTTTTGTAAATAGTCTACATTTAATACTCTAAAATAGTATCTAAACATTCGATGTGATAGAGCTAAAATTTAGCTCCGGTAACCAAACACCTCTCATTATTTTAGTTCATTTTTGTAGAGTATTTTCAGTGAGATCCACTTCTCAGGGAAAATATTTGGTTTGACTGTAGCTCTATAAGACAAAGAAATTGGAGTTGGAACTCCGCCAAAGAGACCCTAAAACTAATTGTTAACTATAATTAATTATTAGTTAGCTAATTATTAGTTGACTAAAAATTAGTTTACTCTTGTTTGAATACTTTGGACTAATACTTGAAAAAAGACAAATTTGTCCCGGCTACGGTAACCACTACAGTGTTTTGCTATAGTACCGAACGGGGCAAATAGTAAAAAATATCTATTATCTCTCGTTAGTTGGTCCATTAACGAATAATCAGTTCACTGATTAGTTGGGTTGTTTGAATTAACTAAACCTAAAAATTAACTAACTTAGCGGGATCCAAACAATACCTTAGTGGGATTTATTACTTATCAGTTTTTGCTTAAAACTTTTAATTTTGGATTTTAAAATAAGGTCTCACTAACAACGTTTTTATATAGTTAAATTAAATAGTATAAAATGTATATAATTAGATTTATAATCTATATTATTGTACTAAAATCGTATAGTTAAAATTATTTGTTTTATTCTTACTTTCAAATTGTTGTTATATTAGGCAACAATAGATGTCATATCTAAGGCATGTGGTTGGTACGTTTGCAAATATTGATTGTAAAAATTAAAGGTTAGAGTAGCAATATTTTTAATTATATAGTATATAAAAGTTGTATAATTAGATTCACAGTCTAATATCGTATATTTACATGTTTTAATCTTACTTTATCAAAATACATCTACTCTTACTCAATATTATTCCTTAATGAAGGAGTGTTACTTGAGATGTACACAAAATTGTTGGTTAAGCCGAACGATCCATCAATCCAAGTTTTTAAAATATAAATCTGGATAATTTTTCGGTGATGTATTAAGAATAATCTCTTTTTTGAGAAAGTTTCATATTTACTGCTAAAAGTTCACCCAGTTTCATTTATGTCACTGACACCATAAAATAACCAGTGAGATATATGAAACTGAGTGATTTTTCAGTGTCATATCAAGAATAATCTCTTTTTTATGAGAGATTATTGTATGAGACATATCAAATTGTTTGGAATAGATTAGTAACTACCCTTTCTGTATAGTTTTACATTTGTACATAAAAAAATTAACTCAAATAATTTATTGGCTCTTATGTGCGTATTTTAATATAGAAAACATGGGTTGTTTATTTTACATTCATTTACAAATGATGAATAAAAAAGATGAAAAAATAAAATGATTTGTATTTTAGAAAAAAACGAGAACATCAAATCAAAAATCAAATGGAATGCATAGAATGCAACCACCAAATTAGGGGGTTGTACTTGATAATATGTATGTCCTTGGAAAACTTGTAGGCGGCGGCGGGGCGGGGTGTGAGGGTGCGAAGGCATGGGTGGCGGTGGGAGGGGTTGAGGAGAGAGAAAAGGAGGAGGAAGAAGACGATGACGTGGCGGGTAACATGGTGTTGACTAGACGTAAAGTGGTAAAAAATTAGTTTGCCCACAAAGAGAGTGGCAAATAATTGAAAACGATAAAGAGAGTAATATTTGAACAGGTGGCAATGAAGAGAGTGACAAATAGTTAAAATTCCCGCGTACCATGGACACACAAATTTCATTTCGAAATATAGAAGCTTCAAGCCTGGGTGTGAGTACATATATGAATTTGTTGTGTAATTCAGAGACTTAGAATTTAGCATGTAAAAAATATTTGACAAGAACAAAAATATCTAGTCTATACTGTTTTTTAAAAAAACTAATTGTGGCAAGCGGAGCTAGCAATAAGTGACCGTAGAACGAATTTATTACCGTCAATACTCTTCGTATCAAATCAAAACTTTCTAGTTTTAGTTTTTGCTTATCTCTATTTACATTACGTTTTTTGACTCAGCGAGTTAAACATAAATCGCGAAAAGCGCCGTGCATATGAAAATAAATCTAATGTTTGAGCTGAAACGAATTCAGCAGATTCAGCACAGCACACTGCAGGCTACAGCAACCGTGAAAGCTAATCACGTCCACATATATACGCGGGGGTCATTACGCCGCACAAGCCTCCAAAAATATTGTCGGGGTCGCGTGAAATCGACCTCGCATCTACCGATCGATCGATCGACCGACGGTGCAGTGGTTCTAGCAACTTTGCATTCTTCTGATCACAACTCATGTTGATACACTAGGATGGAGTGTTTGCAAAATCAATCGCTTAAAGACGGCCGGAGCGTGGTTCTTTCCCAAAATAATATTTTTTAAAAGAAAAATTTGAATCTATACAACGATTTTAAAAAATTACAAAAGTAAGTACAAGTCGGCACTTGAAGTACCGACTGGATGTCACGTCAGCTCTAATCGGCACTTGAAGTGTCGACGGGACGCTGGCTCCCTAATGGACCCTACCACGTCAGTTCCAGTCGGCACTTCAAGTGTTGACCGGAGCTGACGTGACACCACTTAGCACTTCAAGTGTCAATTGATACCAACTTCCGCAATTTTTCAAAATCGTCGTACAAATTTGAATATTTCTTTTAAAGAAATATTATTTTTTTAAATTCTGTCAGCTGCGCGGTTGCTGATCTGATTATCGTTGAAACCGGAAATCGGTTAGGACCATTTAATAGATCGGTTTGTAATAACAAGATTGTGGTAATTGGACTGGTTACTTTGGTTTTTGTGACCTGCTAATAGGATCACAAATGTCCAGCAGTAACACTGCCCAGAACCAAATAAAAAACATGATAGATCCATTCTCACATCATTCAAACTTCAAATCAAAAGGAGAAAACGGAACGATTCCATAAAAAAAATGGGATAACTGCTGCCACATCCATTCCAAGCTTTGCCCTTTAAATACAGTTCATACATACAGCCATCTAATGGCAGAATTTCCACTTGAGGGCTGGTTTGTTTCAGGGCTGATTTTGGAGCTCAAAATCCCAGCTCATTCCCTGGGGATGGGCCGGGGAATGGACCGGGATTTTGGGCTCCCAAATCAGCTCTGAAACAAACCAAGCAGGTTAACTACATAGTAGGACACATCCAACATTACAAAGAAGCTGCAGGTGCCCTCATCAAGCACCAAGTTTTTCATTGGCTTTTCCATTTCCAGAAGCTCATCCAACACAAAGAATTATGAGGTTGTCCATGGCCGTCAAACGGATGAACATAGTCTCTGCCAGGTCCACCACTGCCAATAGAAGATTTGTTCATGGGCTTGCTCCGCATGGGCGAATGACTTCTGTTCCACAACTGAAACCGAAAGGAAGTGAGAAAGAAATTTACTGGTCCGTCAGAAAATCCCACTTCAAAACAGGGAAAAAAGGAATGAACAAGCATGCATTCATTCAGCATACTTACGTGGGATTCTGACATATCCAGTCACCTTCTCTTGGAGACAAGTTGGGGTCATTCCTGTGAACAAATTCTCCATTAATGAAGATGAAATCTTTTCCAGGAGCACCACCATCCCTCCCGTGTGGTCTTCCTCTTCCATTGGGAGGAGAAACATATTGGAAACTTCTACCTCCTTTGTTTCCCAGCTCATATCCACGCACATAATGCGCACCAACTGCATCATTGAATTTTTTGCTTTCTACTCCATGATCACACATAGGTTGTTAGAGAGAACACTCGCATTGATATGGATGACACTCAGAGTTAGAGCAATTTTCTTCTCATTGATCAATTGTTAGAGAGAACACTCGCATTGGTAGAGATGACACTCAAAATTAGAGCAATTTTCTTCAAATTCAACTCACTCAAATGACATGTCAACCACAATAGTTGGGGATACATATATATAGGCTATGCAACCCAAAATGTTAGATGCTAGTCTAAGATGATAAAACAAAAGATGCTAGAAGTGCTTAAGACTATAAAATTGATCACACGTGTCATGTCAAACAACATGTAATAACTTATCCTCTCATAGGTATCATGGATCCTGAGGGCATGTCATATCCTGAAAGGAGAGTGATAAATATTCCACATGAACATTGCAAGCCACAAAGAGGAACGTTCAGCAATGTAGGCCTTGAATTATGCATGTGTTATGAAACCCCTGAAGTTGATCTGCCTTCAGCAAATGCCTTCAACATTCAAACCAGAAAGAATGTATTGCAGAATAAACCTCCGAAATAATCTCTGCAAGCAAATAGCCGTGTAGCATTGTAGTTGTAGGTGAACTCTTGCACCATATGATCTGATCCCTTGTCTGGCTTATCATGCATTTAATATATCAACAAATGCAATGAGCCGCTGTTGTGATCGCAGCCTTGTTGAATTCACATGTGCCACATAAAAAGGGAGCCAGCCAAGTAGACTATCGAAAGAAAAACTTAGAACTCGGTTCATCGTTATCCACTTTATATCATATAGGTTAGGTCTCCTGGAGCATTTTCCCCATGCTGAAATGTGATTGTGTCCCATGCAATACAAGACAAATGATATATCTTTGGATAAAAGATGGATTGAACATCTCCTCATAAGAAACTGAGATAGTTCCATTCTCCAGGTTTCCATGCACTTCTTTTCATATGTGCCAAATGTTCTGTAGCAGTCCAAGGGGTCCCAGGAAACTATGCTTCTCAATAGTCAATTCCCTTCAAATCAAGACCAAATACCTTCATTTTGAACACTGGGCAGATGCTTTCTTAGGCAACTAAACATCCTAGTTTAGTACTAGAAATAAGGTAATTAAGGTATTGTCTAGCAAGGAAGTATTTATAAGATGTGAAGAGCTCAAATCCAATAATTTTGTATACTTCAAGAAGAACTTGGAAGACGAAGCATCCCAGAGTTGTGATTCCTAACAGAATACTTGTAATCTTACCAATTTAGCACTCAACAACCAAAACATAGCAAATCACACCATTCAAATATTGCCGAGTGTCCATTGGATCCTTCAATTTCTTTCATGTTTATGCCTCCAAACTTCTCATAACTTGATAAATTCATGACTCGGAAAGACATTTCCAAGGGAAAGTGGCATCTGAGCATAGACAGAATGCCTCAGCAGAAAAAGACTGAAAATAGACTACAAACTCATCAGACAACAGATGCTTCAATAAGCAAAGACAAATGTCAGCAAGAAAATCCTGACTTGGCATGTTATCGCATGGTCTTGGTGTAAAAAATTCATATGCCCTCTAAATGATGCTGCCCAGGCTGGACAGTTTTGCTTTGTTTTGGATATGAGTATGTTCCATCCATTTCTGACGGTGTGGTATGCAATAGCAAATACCAATTAGGGGCAAAACACATTTCATCCGACCAAAGGATAGCAACAGCATTACTGTCTCATGCAGACATTCACTTCTGATCTCTGTTGAATCAGAGTTTGGTGCTCTCGCTCTTGAAACATACATAAATACATACATATGGATATTCTCAAGGGTATGAACTGGGAAAGTGAGGCCGCTGCTCAGAGAGCACGCACATTATTTTGCTACTTGATAAAAAAAATTCACAGTACCGTGTACAGATATAATCTCACACTGGAGTATAGAGACTCAGATGTGGTTACAGTTCTGAGGCATCAATACTATCATTACCCAACTATGAAAGCAGAAAGGCGAAAATATTCTAGAGATTGCAGGGTGAACACTGCTCTGACCTCCTTTTTCAGGTCCCAGGTACGAGGGTCAACAAGGGTGCCCATGCACCATCAAGCAGCTGCTCTGCCAGCACCTGATTAGCACCTCACATGCGTGACCTAGTCGAAGCCTGCTGGGTTGTGGTTGGTGCGCTCTGCATAGATTGTAACATGATCAATATTGCACATGCTGATAAGAATCACACAACAATGACTGTACATTATCATCATGTGGTGTCCCTAAATGATTAATGAGTGTACAATCAGGTGCCCTTTTAAAGCTCCGGTGTAAATCTTTTATCTTTGCTCGTCCTAGTTCCTACCATGTAACCAGCTCTGAACAAAGGTGGTCAGTACTGACCGAGAAGGACAAACTCTTGAAATGTTTGAACTAACCGTGCACTGAATATACATGTGACAATCAAGAATACTGTCCTTTACCATGATTCCAACAACCACTGTTTTCAACATATACTACTAATATTAACTAGGCAAGGATCAGATGCTCAAATTCATTAAATACCTGATGCAAAACCGTGTGTGTGTGTGTGTGTGTGTGTGTGTGTGTGTGTGTGTGAGAGAGAGAGAGAGAGAGTACCAATGGTAGGCTTCTTTTAGCTCTTTCTTCCAAATAGGATGATGGTTTGAAGAAATCACCATAAATTTCAGCCCACTTGCTAAGCTTCGAATGTATATAAGGTGCTCCAATAGTGTCAGCCCAAAAGACAAGGCCACCCCTTCAAGAAAAGCATTGAAGATTAAACTAACACTCCCAATTGAAAAACATTGAAGATTAAACTAACATTCCCAATAGTTACTACACTTTACAACATTCCCAATAGTTAATACACTTTACATCATTCCCAATAGTTAATACACCTCACGTGCACAAAAGGGGGAAAGAACACAAATGATATGCGCGGACTGATACCTAATAGAACTGCATCATGGAGTGACAAAATTGTACATAATACAAAACTTGAGAATTGCTTGGTATAGTCAATGATATGAACAAAACTAATCAATAAACACTCAATTAATCACTAGGCCTCAAGTGTTAATCAAAGCACTGGAATTCATTTTAATATATGTCATGCAATGCTACCTTACATAAGAATTAATATAGGTTCATATGTTGTATTTGTGCATATAACCAAACCCACAATCTCAATACAAGTATCTAACTTCACAAAACATATCAAGTGCATGCAAACTATTGCCGTTTAGTTATATAAGACAATTTATTCAAGTGAATGCAAATTGTCAACGGTTAATGACATATGATACAACTAGACATAAGCAATGGTTGTTTACCTGTACTTGGGAAATCCCATCCCAAGAATAGATGCAATATCAAGATCAGAAGCTCGGATCACAACATTTTCATCCATGACCCTGCATGCCTCATTAACAACCGGGAAGAAAATCATCTCCAATATGTCTTGGTCGGTTAAAGTAACAGGCTGCAAGCAATATAATGTCTCCACGTAAGAATTTTTTTCCATTAACACAAGGAATAGCATGTCAATTATTGAATGAGAAATCCACAACTCAGGCAGGGAGGGAGAGACACCTTTCCACCAGGCATCATCTTTGCATGTCTTCTGTACTCATCAATCACAAGCTGAACACTCGGGTCAGGCTTTGGCCTCCCACCCTTCTCATAAATGTAGTAACCTTTGCCATTGCTCTTTCCTGTAAAACAACAGGGAAATTACACTGTAAAACAAAGTGTTTGATTACTGTTTCTTGTCCAATCCATCCTATTTTCTATAATCAACAGCATTGAAACAGCAAAAGCAGGTTAGGAAGCATACCCTGCCGCCCATTTGCTACCATCAAATCCACCAGATCAGAATCAAAATTCCTTGTTCCAAAAGCAGACACGTAGATATCCTTCACTGCCAATGCCACTCCATATCCAGCCAAATCTTGTAGTCTGCACGGGGAGGAAAAATTAAAATATAAAAATCCTTTGTGAGTTGTGAATGGTGATTAGAGAATTTCAAACATTCAATCAACAAGTCAGCACTGCACTGTTCATTTCAATAATCTAGATAAGGCACACAACAATAACCGCCGTTTGAAAGATTTATGAAGTATGCACAAAACCATAAGTGACATAAGCAACTAAAGGAAATGTGAGCTCCATTATAATTTGGCCAAAGTTGAACCTCTTATCTGAAGAACCCTGGTGGCCTTGTCCAGATGTTAATGACGCGCTAATATATTTTTCAGAATTCTACATCTATATGTTGCCATAAAGATTTTCATTTGTAGAACATTAGTGTTATTGGGGAGACATCTGGTCACATTTAAAAAGGTATGGTCTACCCCCTCGCCCCCCCCCCCCCAAAAAAAAAAAACTAAATTGAATAGGACTAACAAAAATGTTAGTTAAGTTATTTATGAATAAACAAGGCATAAAGAGCAAAAGGTTAGATCCAGTCATGAATTTATACACATTTTCCTTTCTTATTTTGTCTATTTATCAATCCCCAATACCAATGATGATAATCTAGTGTGATATAAAGATGTACAGGCGTTGAACACTTACTGAAAAGGTCCCATTGGCATTCCAAAGCTGCTTATTACTCGATCAATTCTGAAAACATCGATGCCAATACTAACCAGAAGATGAGAACCTTGTGTGTAAGGAAAAAATGTACGATTGACTGCAAAGCCAGTGCAGTTCCCAACCACAACAGGGACCTTCTTTATCATTTTTCCAACGGTGATGAGATCAAGGATAGCTTGTGGTGATGTCTTCTCCGTCCGGACAATTTCAAGCAAAGGCATAATATGGGCAGGGCTGAAAAGAAAATAACATGAATTAATTTAGGCTGCTTCCCTTCAGGGACACAAACATCACTATGGCATGCTAAAATGATATATTCTCTTATCATCTACTTTGTGTTTTGAATTATCAAATGAAATAGCCATACTTTTGCAGAAAGTACCATAAACAACAGTAAATAGCTCAACATGAATTTCAGTAAAAGACTTTAGATAAATTATCATGTGGAAAATTAACACTGAACGTTCTTTCAGTGTAGTGAAGTAATTTGGTAATTACATGCTAGCATGCCCATCTAATAAATTTTGGTGATGTATTTCAGTAACCTAGATGCATAGGTCAAATGTGTACTCAAAAAGATGGTAACTTTGTATTGCTGGTTCTCAGAATCTGCTGCAATCATAACTCACACAAAATAGCAAACCTGAAAAAATGTGCCCCTATAATTCTGTCTTGACAATTTGTCTTCTCGCCCACAACATTCAAATTGATGGTAGATGTGTTTGTTGCGAGTATGCAGTGGGGTGGGCAGACTTTCTCGATGTCTGAAAATATTGATTGCTTCAAATGAATCTTCTCTATGACAGCCTACGAGGAAAAGGAACTGTGTCACAAGAACCTAAACAAACAATTATGTGCTATGAAAGTATATGTACATCAATTGCAGAATTAAACCAAGTTATCTAATAACTATGTTAATATCTGTTAACACAATGTAATGTCATGGAATATATGTGGGACTACCTCAATAACCATATCAACGTCCTTGAAATCTGAATAATCCAATGCACCCTTGAGAAGTGACATAGCCTTGTTCATCTTGTCCTTTGTCAATGAGCCCCTCTTGACTAGACCCTCAAGATTAGCTGTTGAACAATTGTTGCTACTTATCAGTAACACGACACTGAAATAGTGAAATTTAACTCGTAAAGATAATCCTAAAGCTCAAGCATAATGAGAAAATTTCAAATTTTAGTATTACACCAAGGAAAACTCCACAACAAAATGCTGGTTGGAAATAATCCCCCAAGAGAAATGCAGCAGTAATTTAATAAAATCGACCTGCTATCATTTTCTGCCCCCTTTGCAGGAACTGGGGGTTTACTTCCTTGAGCACAACAGATGTATTGCTAACAAGAAGAGCTGTTGCAATTCCAGAGCCCATCAAACCACCACCAATAACAGCAACTTTTCTTATCTTCCTAGGTTTCAATTGAACATCGGTAACACCTGGCACCTACACACAACCAACTATAAGTCAGATAATGGGATCAAGATATACATAACAAAAGAACAGTTAAATAAAATTTGACGTATTGTGCAATGTGACTACAGAAACTTGAATTTGTCAATTGCCATGCCTACATTTTATAGATTATTCTACCTCTAAACCTACCTACTTAAGTTTGCATAGCATCGACATAAAAATCAGGGTGATGTGACAAAAATCTCATATCAACAAATAGATAGTTGACAAAACAGGATCGATTTATGCCCTAAAGTAGGCTTGATTATGTGGATCCAGCATCAGCTTTTGCTGATTGGGATAGAACTAACGAATGTCTACATCCAGATTGTGTCATTGCCTAACTATTTCTCCTCACCTCTCCCTTTCTTCTCTCCATCATATCCCCTTTAGTTGGATCCCAATCAGCATAAAATGAGGACATGAATGCCAACATGGCAAAACCCACTCTCAGATGTATGTGAGTAACCAAAAAAATCCTTCACAACAGCTTCAGGGAGTAACCATGTAAGTTCAGACAGTTTTATAAGTTGTTTACATGCGCGATTTATAGTTCAGAGGATCAAACGAGTTTTGAAAATGTTAGGATTGCAAAATAGGGTGTTTTCATTCAAAATAACAGGCATTTTACACTAAAAGAAAAGAACAGGTGCTGCAGCCTGCAGCTAGGCATTGGAAACAATTGTAGCGGATGCGGATCAAAAGCATTATAATTATATCTAAGATAAGTTAATGATTTGATGCAAAATCAAAGGCATCGGCGACAAATGAGAAGTGCCATATGAAAAAATGGTATATTATGCTCTAGATTGTAACCTTTGTGGTTAAACGTTGGCCAAAGAAGGCATGGACAAGTGCCTTCGATGTTGGTGATAACACTAACTCCTTGAAAACCTTGGCCTCCTGCATTAATTGAGGAATGTTCAGAAAATAAATGTATAAGGTATAGTTAACAATCGAAGAAATAGAGAAGAATATTCATTACTATGGAACTGTTCGACAATTTTAAATTTGTCCAGATAACCTCAACAAAAATGCCATGTCAATTTCCCAATCTAGAAAAGTGAAAAGATCAGGTAAAAACCTACATTCTTCTAGAGAATTTCACCCAATGGACCCGGTTTTTTGTAGGGATTTTAAACTTATTCGGAACAACACATTATCATCCAGAATATTCACAATAGACACAAATACACAATACGATGAATTCAAAAAGGTGTCCAGGTAGCTTTGTAGCTAAAATGCTAAATGGTGTGCAGACCTGGAATACTTGTTCCATCTGTTTCCTACTTAAAGAAGACAAATGAGAACAGTAGAAGGCACAAACCTTCAGAACGCCAGCACGGCCTCCAAATAATACACCTTCTTCAACAACATCTAGGCAGCCCTGGTGCTGTGGCATGTTTGTTGCAACCTTTGTTGCTTGCTGTCTTGCACTACTTAATATGGAACGAGCTTCGGACAGTGAACCAAGCCTATCTGTTCTGGCAAGAGATGGTATCCAAGGTTTACGATAATTAGCAATCTCCAGGGCCCAAAGGCGTGACATCTTTACCAAATCATCAGGGGAGCATAGCGCATCAACAAGACCACGTTCTTTCCCTTCTTTTGCTTTAATAAACTTTGATTGCTGTGAAGAAAACATAATTAATGCCAAATCAAAACTATGAAATTACTTTTGAGATGAGTCATTAGAACCATATTTTAATGTAAGATAGTGAGTTAGATTGGTGGAAATGCATGTACCAGGCATCTACCATTTGAAATGGATCATATTTTTCAGTTTTTTTCTTGTCCTCGGAAATGTTAAAACTGTATCAGCTAAATATAACGCATATAGTTATATTTCCAGGAAAAACATTAGCAAAAGAATGACCAAATTAGCTAATTTACTTGGAACATTTTCAGCTTTTTGACCCAAACTTTATTGGATGGAATACATGCTTTCAGGCAGAAGATAGACTAGACTCACCAGCATCATTTCTATTGCTTTAGGCAGACCTACAAGCCTTGGCAGACGCTGGGTTCCTTCATAATAAGTAAGCCTAATCAGATCATGATATAAACTAATACAAAGCAGGGAAGTGGACTAGTGGATCTCTAATTCGAGCTGACGTAGAAACTAGAAAGAAACATGCATACCTCCAAATCCAGGAATTATGCCCAGAGTCAACTCTGGTAATCCAAGTTGAGCTTCAGGGGTTGATATACGAGCATGACAACCCTGAACAATTTGCCATTTACATGATACATAATTTAGATTAGGCCCTGGAGGAAGGTTAGGAATCAGCTGATAAATATTTTGCATAACAAATGACTGACCATGGTCAACTCTAGACCACCACCAAGAGCAAGGCCTTGAATGGCAGCAACTGAAGGCTTTTTGCCCCCTGCACATATAAACAACCCTACAGTCAGGTCCAGATATTATAATCTTGGTAGAAACTGAAAGCTTATACACAAAGGTACCACCATAAATATGAGAGTGAGAAACTATGACAAGATTAGAATTAAACATGGCCAACCTTCAATCAAATTCGACACAAGCTCAACAGATACATCAGGCATAAGAGACAAGTTTCCTGCAAGCCAATGTTGCCTTTGTAAGAAAAAAAAAACAATTTTCACCATCAAAAGATCAATCAAATGTACAGATGAAAGGATTCATTTACCAGTCTTGTGAACTTCCGTGAAAACATTGATATCAAAGCCTCCACAGAATTTGCCTCCAGCACCTAGTAAGGATTGAAGGTAATTTAGAATGCAAGTAACAAGTACTAAACAAGTAAAGCAGCCACTTTCAACAACAACAACAACAACAACAACAACAAGGCCTTTCAATCCCAAGCAAGTTGGGGTAGGAAGCAGCCGCTTTTAGAAACTAATATTCATGAAACCATTTCCCGTTACTGCATTCCTCAACTGTGCAACTGTGTGTTTGAAACCAAAATTTTTGCAGACATGTACAGTTGAATTCAAACCAGGTTATTTTCTACCCTTTAATTGGAAAAACAGTAGGAAACAAATATCTCTCAGGAACCTGCACAAAAGTGGGTTCCTTCTGATCAAGAGCTATAACAGTATAACTTGTCCTTGCTGCAGTTTCTATTTTAGCAAGCTAACTGGATTAGTCTCCAAGCTTCGCCGTTTACAGTTCAGTAGCTCCATCAGAGTACCAAAGTACCAAACACCGGGACGGAAGGACAGAAATCGTAAACAACTGGAGCAAGCCGATCATTAAGCCCCGAAGTTGACTGAGATGAGCACAAATGATAGGATGTGCTGACGACTACTCCACAACAATTCTGAACCCGGACAACTCCAGACCCAAAAATAGCTAGATCCAATGAGTCATACATGGCAAACAAATCAGCAGTAAAACAAAAAATATTTTTTATGCTCTTTCTTACGTCAACCCCGTCCATTAATCGAGTAAAAAAACCAGCGGAGATTCGACTGCCGCCACAAATCACAATAGACAAATCATATATTCCAGTAGTATCTAACAAATTATCTCTGTTTTTTTTTTGCGGGGGAAACGATTATCAGAAGCCTCACCCGTGAGCACGATTGCCTTGACGTCGTCGCGATCCATCGCCTCCGCGTACTTCTCCTTGAGCCCCTGGATGACTGCGCACGCACACGGTCGAGGAAACCCAATCTCAGCACGAAATCAGACCAGCAAACAAAATCCACCAGGCAAAAAAAAAATTAAAAAAAAAACGAAATAAGAAGAGCGAAAAATGTGGGGGTTTACTGATGGGATGCAGCGCATTCACCGGCGGGTTGCAGATGGTGACAACCGCGACGCCGTCGGCGCCGACCTCCATGGTCACGCGGATCGACCCCGCCATGGCTTGCTCCGCCCGCCGCCCGCCGACAGAGAGAGAGAGAGAGGAGGAGGAGAGGGGAGCTGGTACAAGTAACTTGGAAGCGTGGGGTATTTATATAGTTACGACTTGATGGTCCGATATTACGTTCAAATTATCGTGGTTAACAAATTTATTATCTTTCGGTTTAATAGTTTAAGAAATGGAACCCTTTCTTAAAAATTTAATGTATGTTTTTAAAAAACTAGCATCATACTTATGCCACGTAACGTTAAAAAACAAAAAACCATTATATTAGCAATACTTCGTATGTGTTGAGGGCTCGTTCCTTCCGAAATGTCTTAGAATTTTGGCCCTTGTGTGAAGACATTGATGGCAATCCCATAATCGAATATCTGATCGGAGCGACGGTTGAGTAGGAAGACAACTGACTAGATAGAATCAAGAGCGGGGATGGATATGGCTCCGAGTAAAATATAAAAATTGAGATTATATAGATATTGCTATGAACTTACTATTTTTGAAGGATTATAAAATGAGTTTGATTCCTATTTTTGAAAGAAATGAGACATGATTTAAGGGATCGCTTAAGATGGGAATCATTTAGAAATACTATTGCAACATGTTTTTTAAATACCTAAATTTAGTTTTATAAAGTTAGATAAGAGCACCATTGCAGACGTTTTTAATGCCAAATGACATTGTACTGAGCTAATTGAGTAATGACCAGACATGTCCCGTACGACATGAAAAAAATAAAAACAATTAAACGAGCTCAACACTGAATGGAATAGCAAGTTTGATTGACTTGCTAGATATAACAAATGTAGAGAGAAATATGAAACTCCCTAAAATAACAAGTCAAGTAGCAAGTAAAATAAATATATTTTTATATCATACTTCCAAGAGATCTTCCTTCGTTAATTAATCCGTTAATTTTTTGTTCAATTCTAATTTAACTTTAACCGGACAATGAGAAAAATCCAGAGAAAAAGTTGGCATGGGCGTGCGGTTAGACGACGCAAGCAACGTGACGGAGAAACGAGCTCGCAAAAAGAGGCACGCTTCTTCCATCGTGTGATCTGCTCTCGCGTTCGTCACCGTCCGATGCTGATCGGACGGCCACGCAGCAGTACTCGCCAGTACGTAGCGTTGTTGCGTACGGGGCACCTCTCGCTCCGTATACGTTGCAGCGGCAGCTGCAGCTGCAGCTGTGGTTGTGGTGCTCGTCGGATCGGAAGCCTGGACGGCCAGGATTTTCTCGGCGCGGCGGCGAAGAGGTTTTAAATGATAATTAAAAAATTTTTGTTAATAATAATTAAAAAAAATTGGACCTAATTCATGGGAACCCCTCCGAGCCATGTGGCCCCAGCTGGAGTGCAGTTTTAGATTCAGAATTTTTTAGAGGTGATCTAATTTAACTTCAACAAATCTAAATCTAAATTTATGGATGAATTGACAATATATATTTGGGTAATCTAATTTTTATTTTGGATTAGAAAGAAAATTAAAACTATTCTATTATACTATATAAACCCTAATTTCAATATAAATTTTGGATTTGGAGTTGAAGTTGTACCAAATAGCTCTAATAACTGGTATTTGAGTTGCCAAGGTAAATAACTGGAAATTACAGAAATATTTCAGTCTTGTCAGCAATGCATCCGAACAGTGGAACAAATGATAGAAATTTCAGTCTCCGTATTAAACGGGTTTAAAAATAACTTGCCAAAGTTGACTACGTGCCAAACGCCCACCGGCCGGCCCGTCGAGCTTGACTAGAAGTAATATCATATCGCATGCTTTCCATTCATTTTTCTTTAATTCCGTTTTTGCGACAACTTAAAAACGAATCTCGTGCTCGTAATTTGACACGACTGTGACACGAGACCATCAAGTCATGCTCTAATTGTGTTCGTGAGGTCTGAGGAATTCAGACGGGGAGTTGTGAGTGTGAGCGAAAGAATCTCGCCCGGTCATTGCGTTCTCAGGTCAGGTGTTCACAAACCACGGGTCAAAGTCATGGAGGTCTTTCAGAGACCGACTCGGAGGTTTTGACTCGCCAGCAGCAGGAGTTCAGTGTGAAGCACATGGAAGAGCGTCTGCCTCCGTCCACTCTTCATGCATGATGGTCACAGAGAAAGCCAAGCGAGTCATGTGACATTGAGTTTGTATTCGATGCCAACCGAATGGTTAGTTTTTACACTACAACAAATCAGGTCCGTCGACCGCCCCCACGAAAGTTTCAAGAGGATTCCAAAAACTAGATTTTGGGAGGCATGTTTTGATTTCTGAATCAAGCTTCGTTGGTGTCAGCGCCATTCCAAACATTACATCCTGTTCCCCACTGGGTTTTACCACCCTGTTCGTGTCTGTACAACGAAAGAAATCTTTTGCACCAATCCCCGTTCCACATGCCTGCACCCGCCGGCCGCCGGATGCCCATACTTGCTCGCGTGCGAGTCTGTGACGATGGCACGCACTTCCTGTAACGACAGGCGACAGCGGTGCTATGATAGTCTATCTAACATTTTTTTAATGATAGACTCATCCAGCAGGAAAATAACATTTTTTTATGATAGACTTAACATGTATAATCCCATCACCTCGCCTGCAAATCAAATGTCTAGTGAATGTTGTGTCCCTGGCTAACTTGATGGGTTCACAATTTGGTCAAAAACAACTTCAAGGAGATCTATTGCCAATTTGCCATGCCTAATTCTGGTATGCATGAGGTAGGCCAATACAGCCATATCTGTCACCAAGCTCAATCCACCGTTCAAGCATAAGCTATCGTAGTAAATGTGCAGTGTCCGGGAAAACATACAATCGACCAATGCCCAAATATCCCAAAACTGGACTATCACAGAAATGCGACGACAACAAGAATCGACGTCAATCCATCGTAAGTATGTTTCAACAGTAAATGTGGTTGGTTCATGAAGGAATTAGAGGCAACTGGACTGCTGGACATCACATTGACCTGGAGATTGATGCAAAAATACGAGCCTCGGTATAACACAAAATAGATACTGGTCTCATAAAATCTAATGTATCAAGAAATCCGACCACGCACAACTGCTGTTGCCAAAAGATAAACAGAGTATGAGCTAAAGATTGTCGATGCATCTCAGCACAGGGATAACAACACATTTTTCTTAACTGTAACTTCCGGCAGACAACATCAAATTAGAAGAGTGATGTTCCCTTGCCCTTCTTGTCTCCACCAATTTCAAAGTGCTTGCACCTCTGTAGTTAAGATGCAAAGAGAACATCAGACACTTACAAATAACAGAATACTCGGGAGATGACCAGATAGAAAAACAACAGAAAAATACCTTGATCGCGTGCTGAGAGTAGTGCTTGCAACTCTGGCACTGAAGCTTCAGCACAATCTTCTTTGTTGTCTTGGCCTGAAATGCACCAAAGCATTAAAACTAACAGAATATAACAATGCTCTCACAGAAGCTTGATGCTATCCTGGTAATCCAACACTAGCAACTAGGGTATCATGGTTAGACCTTCTTGTGGAAAACAGGCTTTGTCTGCCCACCATATCCTGACTGCTTGCGGTCATAACGACGCTTCCCCTGCGCAGAAAGGCTATCCTTTCCCTTCTTGTATTGGGTAACCTTGTGAAGGGTATGCTTCCTGCATTCCTTGTTCTTGCAGTAGGTCTTCTTGGTTTTTGGAACATTCACCTACAAAACAAATAACAACATATTTAATATAGAATGCAGCAAAACAAAAAAAAACTACAGAAAAAACGCGAGCGAAAGATCTCAAAAGTTATACATGAAATCACAACATAAACTAGAAAGAACACAAGTGAAAGATCTCAAAAACTATACATGAAATTGCAACATAAACTAGAAAGAACACAAGCAAAATATCTCAAAAGGTATATATTGATCACATGGAAGAGCCATTTAAGACAATTGTAAAATAAAGACGATCTTTACACTAAACTGGTGAATTATGGGATATATGAAGAACGCCAAATAAGAAGATGGCTACAGAAAGAACTCCTAGCATACTAAGAAAAATTTGAAGATGACCCACTAATTACTGTAGAAGTTGTAGTTGTTTCAACTTCACATAAATCAGAAAACATGCTCCAAAGAAGGCTAGTCCAATAAGAAAAAAGTTAATACATATACCATATAAGGATAAGATCTTTGGATATCAACAAGGTGTCCAGAATAGATGGAATAATTCTTTTTGGGAAACAGCAGAGCAGTGCTGTTAGACAATAGAATTACGCTGGTTTAATGAAAACTAATATCTCAGGCATCACATGCTTACTAGGGCAGATGTTGAAATCCAACAACAAAAGAATCACACCTAGATTTTTAGTTCTGGTGACAGTATAAAACAGCATAAAACAAATCCATAAAATGTTTATTCTAACTATGCAATACAACGCGGCACACAAGTTTCTGGCCTTCTGGGTGAAATTACAAAGTTCCTTACAAAAATTTAGTATATGCCCACAAGAACAATTTTAACATTCTAACATCTTCCTTCGTTAGGATGAGCAACCTCACAAGAAAATCCTAAATAACAGAGACCTCAAGCTATTCCTCTTGGAAAATTTAGAAACACCCAAGGGCCACAACAACATGACATGGGGGAAATTGAGTATTTGCCCCTACATTCATTAGCTATCTCCAGTACTTGCCCGGTATTCTTCAAAATTCATCATTTACCACTACTAACACAGAAATGGTCAACATTTACCACTAACTAGGTTTTCTCTCCTTTAAAAAAAACAAAAACAAAATGCAATTGTGAGAGGGCAACTTTGCCATCCGTTCCTTCATCTTCTCCGCTCATTCCTTGGTCTACTCAAATCATACGAGAAAAATAAAATCTCCCATTGGACCAACCAGCAACTGCCTAACGCAGCACAGAACCTCGGTTTTCGTACTGCGGCACTCGAACCCCACACCAGGACCAAATCTACGAAACGCGAGTAGCTCCACCCGCGAACGCATCCAAGATCGTCGGGCATAAGCGCAACTACGGACATGGGAAGAACTAACGAAATCGATTCGAGGAAAATACTAGTTAGTAGCAGGATGGCGATGAAGAGGAAGGGGAAGAGGAAGCAGGAGGGTGGCTGACCATGGCTGCCGAGCTGTGGCTTCCTCCTCCCCCCGGGACGTTGGCGGCGGCGCGAGCTCGGTGACGAAAACCCTAGGTGGGCGTTGGCGGCGGCGAGATATATAGGGATACAAATGGGCCGGCCTGTTTGCAACGTGTGGGCTGATGGGCCGATCCGTGTTACTGGCGTCAGTATGATCCTACAGCTTGTTAATTCGATGTCATTCTTGTTTAGCTTTTGGATTTCGGTATTAATATATATATATATATATATATATATATAATAAAATATCGTGTACTCTCTCGTTTTGTGAATACATGCTGACTTACGACAAACATATATTATTTTCAATTTAACGATGAAGGGAAGCCTGAGTAATCTCCTTTAAACAAACATGTTTAAAGTATTGAATATATATATACCGACCATTTTTAATAGTAAATTTTCTCAGTAGAATAGCTGTAGATTTTTCAAATAAAATAACATTTGTATATATATATATATTGTACTTGCATTGCGACAAAAAAATTACAACATTAAAAAAACATATGTAAAATGACGACGAGTAAAACTGAAACTAATTTTAATTTGTTGTGAGCTATCGGTAGTGATAGGCACACTGTCACTAACTTAAAAAAACAATATATATATAATAATAAAGGCTATTTATGCCTCCTAATAAAAAAGAGAAATGTATAGATACACAATCTCTTTCTATCGTTCCACCTTGTCTTCTATCTCGAATCTGATTATAGGTTCAACAAAAATTGTTAATTTGTTCTTAAATATAGGCTCAACGGAGGTTGGATTGGCGAGAGAATTTTGGTTACACATTGAAAAGAAATGAGTTATTCTCATCAAAATACCAGGAAATTCTTGACTAGTACGAATCAAAAAAATTTCTTATATCGTAAAGAGGTCTCGGTCGTAACTTTTTTTCTCTCGTGAGATCTTGTTCGGCAAATCAGAATTTTGATCTATTTTCACGTAAATGGATCGGAGTTCCGGTCAACAAAACAAGACCGTAAATTGATTTTTTATCATACCATCATTTTTAATAAGAGAATTTTTTGTAAGAACACGGAGATTATTGACAAGCTTGTTAATTTCATCCTGGTCACCACTCCGTTTTGACTCTTAAAATGAAATGTTTTGGTACTGGACTATACAAGTGTACCATTTCGGGGTCTAATAAATTAATATAAATATAATTAATATATATATTAATATGATTAAACATATTTTATTTGAATACATTGATATCTTAAATATAGTGTTGAATACAATATAATATATAGTTTAATATATGTAATATGTAACCCATATTAAAAAAATCAAAATACAATTTTGATTGGAATGATCCGTATGTACGGTTACCGGCACCAGTATTTATGTCGGAACGGTATACCACTTTAACATGTACCGGTTTAAGTGATGAAATGGTATATACCGATCATTCCGACCGGTATTGAGAGCAGAACGATACATTATTTAACACAGTTTGAGTGGTACCGATCATTTTAGTCGATATCAAAATGGTATTTATTGATAACCTTGCTATTGAATTTCATGGATTAGAGTTAGACGAACCAAAACCTTATCCCCGCTCGGCCCGGGACTTCCTTAAAACCTCACCTCACCCCGCCCTCCTCTCCCGCTCCTCATGGCCGCGCGCCATGGCGTCCCACTTCATCCCTCCCCCGCTTCCCGCTCGCCTCCTCCTCTTCCCAGCCACCATCTCCTCGTCTCCTCCCGCCGCCCTCAGGTGTCGTCTCCTCCCGCCGCTGTCGTGCCGCGCCCGCGAAGTGCTCGACGTATTGCCCCAGAGAAACGGCACGAACGGAGCGACGGTGCGGGTAGGCGTGGCACGGGAGGCGAGCACGGCTGCGCGGCTGGGGCGACCCCGTCATGGCGGCGCGAGGCGGTGGAGAAGAGGGGACGACAAGGACAAGCTCGCCCGCGGAGAACGCGCTGCCGACGGGGAGGTTCAGGGAAAGGGCCGGAGGGGAGAGGGAGAGCTCAAAGGACGCAGGGAGGGCAGGCGGTGGACGAGAGGCGAAACGCGTGTGCGAGAATCTGGTAACGCTGGAAATTTTGCTAGAAGTGAGAGTAAGGCTAGTGGAGATGCCATGAAGAAGGGGAAGAAGAAAGTGAAGGGCAGTGAGAACGGATGCAAGCTGCGAGTTGAGCTGGACATGTGCTCAAAGAGAGGAGACGTGATGGGAGCTATCAGTCTGTATGATTCTTCCGTGAAGAAAGGGATCAGAATGGGGCAGCACCACTACAGCGTGCTCCTTTACCTGTGTTCGTCTGCGGCACTTGGGTTTGTGCAACCAGCGAAAAGTGGCAATGCCGGTAGTGGAATTGCTAGTATTGGTCATGCTTGCAAACTAAATTTATCGGCCACAGAAAGCGTGGGGAATTTGGAGGAAGAGGACGTACCTGAAGGCCATGTTGAAGAACAGGAGGGAAATAAGACCGATATGTTTGCTTCAGATAATGTGACTGAGCAGACAAGTAGTGTTCCAGTGAGTGATGAGCTGAGGGAGTATGCACGGACCCGTGGGTTCGAGATATTTGACAAGATGCGCTCCGAGAAAGAGAAGGTTCTCATGAGTGAGGCTGCTTTCACTGCAGTTGCTCGCATGGCAATGTCCATGGGAAATGGTGACATGGCCTTTGATATTGTGAAGCAAATGAAAGACCAAGGCATCGCGCCGAAGTTGCGCTCATATGGTCCTGCTTTGACGGCATTTTGCAACATCGGCAATGTTGAAAAAGCATTTGAAGTGGAAGCACATATGGTGGAGTCTGGGGTCACACCTGAAGAGCCTGAGTTGGAGACTCTTCTCAGGGCTAGTGTGATCACACGACAAGGAGACAGGGTTTACTATTTGCTGCATAAGTTTAGGACTACTGTGAGACAGGTATCTCCATCCACAGCTAAACTGTTCGAGGAGTGGTTTAGGAGCTCAACAGCATCTAAAGTGGGGAAGAGAAAATGGGATGCAGGTGCTATGATAAAAGCTATTGAAAACAACGGCGGGGGTTGGCATGGGCTGGGGTGGTTAGGAAGGGGGAAATGGACCATATCACACTCACACATTGACAGGAATGGTGTGTGCCTTGCTTGTGGAGAGAAACTGGCTATTATAGATCTTGATCCAAAAGAAACAGAGGATTTTGCCAGTTTGGTGGCAAAGTTAGCTATCAAAAGAGAGAAGAGATCGAACTTTGAGAACTTCCAGGTGATCTACCTCTGATCACTCATCACTGTCATGTTATTTTTACTAGCTTGTGCATGCATCAACATGTATCACCAATATAGTTCCTAATGAAGCTACACTAATTCTTTCCAAAAGAATTAACTGGGGCCATGAATCCCATTATAGGACTTTTACGAGATAAAAATTAGATGGATTTTCAATATTGAGTAAATTATGTATGCTCAGAAATTTATCCAAGGAAAAAGTGAATAGAAATGTAACATTTCTCTATCTTGTATTGTATATTTAGTGAATAACATACATCAATTTATTATGCAATGTGCACAATGATAGTAAGCCACATTATATTAATTATTCTCGGTTGCAATTTGTTAGCCAACATGAATTCTCTGTGTTGGAAAAAGAAATGACATCTTTAAATCATAAATAGTTCTTACAACATCTGAATTGTCATCAGTAGATTTCTTTCCAATGGTGCGTGCAGTCCATATCATGATATTAATATATTGTCCTTTAACTCTCATTAAGCATTTATCTTGACTTTTGGATTGTATTATGTACACTCAGAAATGGTTGGAAAAGCATGGCCCTTTTGAAGCAGTTGTGGACGGTGCCAATGTTGGTCTTTTTAGCCACAGGCATCTTTCCTTGAGTAAGGCACGTGTATTGTGTTAAATATTTCTTCTGGTTATATACACATATATCTAAAATAACAGACCTATCTTTCTTCGTTTTTGTTTGTCTTTTTAATTGCACAGATTAATGTTGTTGCTGATGTTATACGGCAAAGGCTTTCATCAAGGAAGTTGCCGTTGATAGTTGTGCATAACAGACATCTCACCGGAGAGCGCATAAAAAAACCTTCTAATCATAAGTTAGTGGAAAAGTGGAAGCAATCTAATACTATTTATGCAACCCCTACTGGCTCAAATGATGATTGGTAAGCTTTTTAGATACCTTTACGAAGCTGTACAACAACTCTCCCTTTGAAGTTGAAATTATACAATTGTTTCTTTGATTCTTCCTTTTATTGTTATCTACTGTTTATGATATATATGAATTTTCATTGTCTCAATGTTTTGAATATTCATGTAGAAGAAAGCAACTTGTTTCTGATGAACCATGGATTTAACATCAGTTGCTCCTTACTAAGAGTGTTTTTAGTTATTTTCCTTCCACATCTGAACTTTTGAAAATCTTCATTTGTTATGATGCTCTGGTGCAGTAAGTAATATTGTGTATATAGTTCAGGTACTGGTTGTATGCTGCTATCAGATGCAAATGCTTGATAATTACCAATGATGAAATGAGAGACCACACATTTCAGCTACTTGAAAGAGATTTCTTCCCCAAATGGAAGGAAAGACATCAGGTGTGGACCATTCTTTTTGCAGATTACTTTATGATATTTTTTACATCTTTTAACAAATTTAATATGATAACGCCAAGCAAACTGTCAAGTTTCAGTGTGCTACATAGTTTTTCTTGAAACCTCATGAGAAATATACTTATTTAATTTAAGATTTTCAGAAAATATATATGTTTAAATGAACATTTTCAATACATTTATGGATCATTGCGTATTTGCAACAGAGCTCATATATGATGTCATCTTCGTGAACAGGTGCGCTTCACTTTCGAAGACAGCTGCGTTACACTTCAAATGCCACCTCCTTGCTCAGTTGTAATTCAGGTTTGAATTTATCTATTGTATTAATATTATATTTTGGTGGCATGTAGACATATCTGCAGTTCTAGATTTAACCTTCAACAGTCAAGAATCGCCTGTAAACATACTAGCCTATTTATGCACAAACTCAATCTTCATTGCTGTTAAAGCCTTCAGTCAGTTTCATCTAGCCTCCTTTTTTAATCTGGACATACTTAATAATTGTTCTATCTATTCTCTCTGAAACACAGGAATCTGAGAAAGGTCAGTGGCATATCCCTGTCTCTGAGGAAGGTTTGCTAGAAAGAGACCGAACCTGGCTATGTGTTAAGCGGAGCAGCTGACAGCCATAATGTAAAGCACAAGTTGATCTAGAAGACTAGAACTGTGATGTGAATAAAGAACAACGTGGTTTGACATCACTGTAGGTGCAAAAGTTGACAATTCTTTTCTGAACTTTCAGGTCAGAGTCTCAATTTGCCATCTCTTCATCTTTTTCACCGCTTAACCTTACAGTCCAGCTGATGGCATATGATGTAGGGATGTAATTACGTACATTACAGATCTGTCATGTTGTCCGTTTGAAGTTAATCCTGCATTCTTGAATCCATTTAGCTGACTGCCTTGCTTCCTTGAAACATGATATCTTCTGGCAGGGCATTATTTGTTCACCCACATATGTTTTTCTTTGGCCCAACTAATAAGAGACTCTCTTCTACAGGATCAGGAACCGAGCTTACGTTGTTGAGGTGTTGTTACATACCAACGATGCGTTCATGCATGGAGTTCCATCTTCCTTTGAGCAGGCTTGTTTCACATGTTCAGTAGCCAGAATAGGTAATAGCATGTGCAGAAAAAGTAGACCTGACGGTTCAACATGCAGCTAATATGGCTATACAATGGCTCCTCCTGTTCTTTGTGCTGTATCCAATTTGATGATTCAATATTCATTTGTGAGGTATTTTTGTACGGCGGTTGTTGGTTCCTCTTCAACGTGGTTTCCTCTTATGTCGTTTCAATAGTATTTGTTGTCTCTTTTTTGTCATCTTTTTTTTGGGTTGTGGGGTGTTTTCTCGGTCCGGTACTAGTCGTCTTCAGGATATGTAATCTCTGTTATTGTTGTCGGTAGGATTGGTGTCAGTGGTATCGCACTAGACTAATTTAGGACTGTAGGGTGTTACTTGTCTGTATGTTTTTGTTTTTTTCTTAATTACTGTCAACCAAGACAATATTCTTATATTTTCTTTTTCTATATCAATATATATTTTCACGCTGTATTGTGTCGATTGGTTAAAAAATAGCTCAAAACAAGGGTGAAAAAATGAAAATTTGCCGAAATCAACAAAACGGCTCAACCAATACAACAGTACAATTAACACTAGAAAAAACGCATGAATAAAATAGAAAAGTACGGGTAATCTTTCTGTTTGCTCACCCCGGGTCGCGGTGGCGTCGCAGATCTCCAGGTTCATGGCCCAGTCGGGGCCGATGAGCATGTCATTCGTCGCGCGGTCCACCCGCACCGACGGCATCCCGTCGCCGGAATCTCCTCGCAGGCTCTTTTGGCCTCCAAAAATCCCTCCTTTCGCCCTGTTCTTCTCCGGCCTCCGGCGAAGAAACGGTGGTGAGTGGTGACCTCTCGCGGGCTCAAATTGCCGCGGAGGAAGCTAGCGAAGGTCGTCGGAGGAGTCGCGCTTCTGTCATTCCGCCTGCTAATCCACTTCACTATCTGAACTAATAAACACAATGCAGTGCAACGTCTGAACGTAGTCAGTCTCCTGCCAAGGCACACGGCGATTAAGAACAGATGAAAGCTAACAACTAGTCAGAAAGACAAGAGTTCATCAAACCATACCTCAGTTACCGACAGTAGATAACAGTAACTGTTACCGATTTGGTTTGCTTGTAATTGAGTTGTACAGTTAAAAACTATGGTTACCGAGTCGCTAACTACGGTTTTATTAAACCCTGGCTACATATGACTAGCAATTTGCAAGAATAATCCGACAGCATTGTTTTTTTATATGGTCAGTAAATACACTTGTGTACATGTATAGTACAAATCTTACCTACATCATCCGCTATTCAGTAGCTGCCTCATTTTGCTGAAATAAGCACTGCACTGCAAGCCTGCAAGATTGCAAACCAGATCCTGCAGTAAAGACGGCCCTGATAGGATACAAGCCAATAGTTTCTGATGCTAACAGAGAAGCAGCCAATCACATGCAGGTAATGAAATGCACAGCATCCTGCACCTGCAGGCGCAGAAGCTGGAGACATCAGATAAAAAAAATTATGTCACGAGGCAAGATCGGTCTGTAACGTTAACAGATCCATAGTTCTGGTAACAAATACAATTATAGGGGCAGCTGACTTTTGAAATGTAAGAATAAGTTTCTCAAAAAATGGAGATGATGCCGCTGGCAGGGCTTGTATGTGTCTGCAATGCTCACAAAAGCCTGCATGGATTTTATAACAAGAACAGTTAAGCCTCTTGCATGCCTAGTTAATGGTTATGACTGCAAAGCAATAAGCTTGATAAACGAAAAAGTAAAGGCTCACCTGACACGATTTTTCTCATCACAAAAGAATGGTGTTGATGACTGATAATCATCTGTTCCAAAGTACCTATCTCCAAACTCTCCCATCCCAGGGATTACACGGAAATCATCATTCAGACCAAAATCAATTTCTGATGTCACAATCTTCACTCTTGGAAATCTCTTGCTGACTACATGCACTCCTTGGGGAGCCTGGAACAACATTTTTAGTGATAAGCCCAATGGATCTCAACCACCACATAATAACGGCAAAGGTCACACTAAATCAATAGAACGAGCATATAAAGCAATGGTGATAAAATGAGTTAGATTCCATACTACACTATGAAGAAAAAATGAACAAAACAAAAACATGTATGTCACAGTAACTTCTATAGGCACCCTTCATCAGTTGTTGTGTTATAGGCAGAACAGCAGATATAAAAATTGCCAAATGCAGTAGACATAGTCATTAACTAGCCATGGTAGTGACCAAAAATAAGCTAAGTACTAAAGTGGGAAGATCTATATTAGAGAGTCAAAAGATGCAATTAAGATTATAAACCTACCAAGGCTGAAATAACTTCCACTAAAGCATGATCTTGTAAGAGGGAAAGAACATGAAATATGTATTATAAAGGAACAAAACCATCTAATTATGAACTTCAACAGAGTGCAGGTGAAATCCATGCAAATAAATCATGACCTATAAATTCAAATAAATGAAACCAAAATCAACAATTCAGTAGACTTACTGAGATAAGATTAAGGAAAATAATGTTTGCTTCCTGTACACCCTTCTTCAAGAGTAGACATATAGCTTGAACAGCTGAATTTCCTGATAATGATGAATTGGATAAGACTAGGTATGATGAAATGAATATCCAACAATTGAGCAGGTGAAGCAAGTTAATATGCATGACATAGATTGATAACAACTCAGATGTCATGTTAATTAGTTTGAAAAAGGACAATTTGCCAAAATACACTAGTTTTACATAAGTATAGTACCATCATACTGACATGCTGTCCTTTTGACAAAAAGGGCTCCAATGAAGGCAGAAACTAAGTTCATGAGACGACAGAAAGAATATGAGAGATTCATCAACAAACCTGTTCCCAGTATGGGATCCAACAACAGAACGTGTCTGTTTGCAATGTCTTTCGGTAAATTGTGATAGATTAGCTGCAAGGAATCATGAGATTAGTAATTTGATTAAGTCCAACACATAAAGCAAAAGTAGATAAAACCAAACCTGTTGGCCATTGTCTCCTTCCCTGTGTATAAGAATCTTCCCAATTTTTATACCTTTACAGCATGCCCGCAATGCATTCTCCATACTCTCGCCACTGAAGAGAAATCGTATAAAATAATTAACATAGTTATGCATTTCAGTTCAAGGATGTAAGTTGCACTTTATTAACAGAAGCCTTGACAAGGAATTTAATTCTAATTTATCAATTGATAAAGAAAGCATGCTTAGTTACTGTAACACCCTGTTGTTCAGGTATTTCAAAAATTAAAGAATAAATGAATTTCCAGAAATTGTTAACAGTAAATTAATAAAATAAACAAGCTGAAAAATAGGCGTAATTTTTTCCCATTTATAAATCGCAGGGGGGATATATTTTTCTAACTCTCCATGCTTTAAAACTCTCTATGCCACAAAAATAATTGAAGTATTTATTTTAATTAAAAGTCCTTTTAAAATTCTACCCCAATCTTTGATCCTATCTCCACTTGAATCTCTTTCGGTCTTTCCCTTACCTTGTTGACCCGAGAAACCTAATTCCCTTCCCCTGTTGTAAATCCAGAAAAATCAAATATCTAATTTTGTTCGTGAAGAAATAATTCCCATTTAAATTGAATATTTCCTGGCAAAACATTTTTAAATTACCACATCATTTTTGCATAAACTAAAGTAAGTGAGCAACATAATATAATAATATATCATTGACATACATGATAGCAGCATGGTGCAAAATACAAACATTTACATCTTTCTTTGAGTGTCAAGTGTTCACACAATTAGAACCACAAGATAGTGCAGGATCAAAATACCAAGGAGAAGTTGTTACCTCCTAATCACTGAGATACCACATAATCTTTTAGAGAACTCTACCCCAGTGTAAACAGATCCTGCATAAATAAATAAGAGTAAAAGGGCAACATATAAATTACTTGCAGGAGAGAACAAGTGCAGTTAATTCCATGCTTATTCAAGATAACATAACTATGCCACTGTGGAGGTAAATAATGTGTTTCCTGGTTGTAACAGTCATGCCATTGCTTTCCTATAATACCGAACCACGAAGATTTTGAGTAAAGAAAGTAGAAACAATCCTAAACAATTGCCACAAATAGTTTGTAAAAGGCTGTGAGATCATTAAGGTACAAGTCCTCAAGAGTCGCCTTGGTTATGTTCATATTCTGCTGAAAGTGAAAACGGGGCAACTGCCCTTCTTTGGGATAAAAGTGTCACTGGCAGGAATTTTTGGTGAATTAGAAGGAACTAATTTTCTTAATTTATATGGAAAAGAGGTAGTTGGTCGAGGGCCTGGACCTCATCGTCACAGCAGTGCCATTGCGGTGACGCGACAAGGAGGCAGGGGATACAGGGAGGAAAAGCCTAATCTGAATATTTGGCACCTAAATACTTATTGGAGCCCTGTTTATATAGACACGAAAGACCAACCCCTCTAACAATGGAGATAACAAACTAAATCCTGACTTGCTAACTTAAGACTTAAGAGCTAACCAAATCTATTTAATTGGTACTTATCTGATCTACTTGCTAATCAAATCGATTTAATTGATACTTATCTGATCTCCTTGGGTATCTTGTTCTTTGGCTAGATCCCTCCAGCCCATGATCTGAGGCCATGACAAAAAGTGGAGGAATGAATAATGAATGGTTTTAAAACTTTCATCTGTCCAGCTCTCATGGTTCAGATCCATGACAGGATAAACACCGCTGAGAGAATAGCCGGATGATGGCAGCGGCTGTTAGGGATGAGATGTAAACTTAGGTTGGGGAGAAGAACATTGGGACGAGAGATTAGACTATTTCTTTCTTCATTGATTGATTGGTTCATGATGAATTGATGAATACTGTCCTGACGTCCTATTTATAGAGCCTACAAGACTATCTCTTAAACTAACTATAATATAATCTACTATTTTAATGGAATAACTAGCCTATCTTTTAATCCCTAATTGCTACAGTACCCACGTGGTACTGTTCACGTGGCTGGGTGGCAGCCCTGGCTCGCAGCCCATGACACCAGCTGTATGCTAAGACTTAAAAAATATGAAACCAACAAGCAGATGCACGTGTCCATGTGCAATTATAAAATGTTGCATAACCAAAAAACAAAGACAAATGTGAGCCATGATATTGCAATTCATACAAACTTAAAGCAGAATGAGGCACCACATCAGCACATATCAGAACATTATCATCGGAAAAAAGAACACAGATTACTATGAAAATTATAGGTTGGAAAAATATTAGGACATGACATTATATTTAATTATGCATCAGTGCAGATTCATTATCTTAACACAAACTAGCAGCGAATAACACCCTTTGCATTTGAAGAGATAATTTGAACACATTGGAAGTTGGAACAATACAAGGAATGACATGCAGACAGCCACTGTACAATACTACTTACCAGTTGGAGTTATAACCTGCTTTTCCTTGAATGGAAGATGACCAAGACCATGCTCAACGACCTATATTCCACAGGGAAATTCAAGCTACCATGGGAACTCATATAAAAGAAAACATGTCAATTGTCTGTTCATACTAACCAATCGAATCAACCGATCAGCATAGAATATGAAATCATGTGTTGTTGTAGCAGCATCCCGTATTATAGTGTGCATACCTCTTATCTGACAGAAAGCAGCATCGAAATAATCAATAATTATACACGCTGGAAAATTCTGAAAATAACTACAGATTACATTGAATTTACTATGAGTATCAATCATAAACAATTGTTTTTATAAGGAAAAACTGTACAATATTTATGTATATGTCAGGTACCTGATAAGTAGTCTGAATGACATACAAATTGGGATGCACTTTACAGAGATCATGTTGACCAAGCTTAGTGCGAATATGCTGAACGATTAAGTCAATTGCAACATCATTATCTCCACCTCGTGGGATGATAATATCAGCATACTTCTTCGTTGGGAGGATGAAGTCTTCAAAAGCAGGCTTAACAAACTTTGAGTACTGTAAAAAAATAACATTAAATGGTTAATTTAACAAAACAATCAAGGAACTGTAGCTAACAAATAACATTTTAATTAAAAATAGGACTAGTGAAAAACAAAAACAATAATAGTTGTGACCATGTAACCTGATCTAGCACAGTTTTGATATCTCTACCCTTCTCAATGGTGTCGCGGCGAATCCTCCTTGTTAATCGCACATCAGCATCTGAAAAATTATTAGGATGAATATAATAATAAAAGATAATACACTCACAGGGTTCAATGGATAGGTAGTTAGGTACAGAGCACTTCTTTTGTGTGTATTTACAGCCATTGTCTATAGACAGATGATAAGTTCAAGGTAGAGTATTGAGGCAAAGTCACAACAATGACTAGAAGGATGTCTCTCAAATTGTTTAATTAGCAAAATGTGAAGTAATAGTCTTGGCTATTTCCTTTGCAGCAGTTTGTGTGGCACACTTGGAAACATTTTGTGACTTCAAAAACAACTCTTTCTTATTAAAAAAATAAATTGACAGTATATCAAAGTAATCAAGTAAACGTGGAAATATATAAAAAAAATGCTGTGAGTTGGTACAAAAGAACTAATAAATGAATAATCAAATGGATTTCGAAGAGTGTAACTCTCTGTCCAGGAAAGGAGTGTGATATTAGTGAAGGAGAATGGAATAGAATGGAAATGAATTGTGTTATTGATGAGCCATGATTAGGTACATATATAGAGGCAAGGGGATAACTACTTTATAACTGAATTACTAGTCTAGAAGAAAACCCCCTTGCCAAAGGATATAATGGACCAGACAGGGGTCCTGGCCGAACCCCCTTAGAGCCCTCATAACAGAATATGCTAACACGCCCCCGCAGTCTGAACGTCGGTGCTCAGCCACGGACATTCAGGCTGGACCGAAATTCAGTGAACACCGAAGAGGGCAGCCCTTTGGTGAAGACGTCGGCGAACTGAGATGTGGTGGGGACATGTAGGACCCGAACGGCGCCCATGGCCACCTTCTCACGGACGAAGTGAAGATCGATCTCGATATGCTTCGTTCGCTGATGCTGGACTGGATTAGAAGACATGTAGACCGCGCTAATGTTGTCGCAGTAGACAAGAGTGGCGCGGTGAAGCGGAGTATGAAGCTCATGAAGAAGCTGGCGAAGCCAGGAAGCCTCAGCGACGCCATTGGCCACGGCGCGATACTCTGCTTCAGCACTGGAGCGGGAGACGGTGTTCTGCCGTTTAGACGACCAAGAAACCAGGTTGTCGCCAAGGAACACAGCGTAGCCCGAAGTGGACTTGCGAGTGTCGGGACAGCCGGCCCAGTCAGCATCAGTATAGACCACCAAGTCATCCAGCGTCGATGGCCGAAGAAGAAGTCCCAGATGTAAAGTACCCCGAATATACCGAAGAATGCGCTTGAGAGCAGCAAGGTGAGCCTCTCGAGGATCATGCATGTGGAGACAGACTTGCTGTACGGCATAGGAGATGTCTGGTCGCGTAAAGGTCAGATACTGCAGGGCACCAGCAAGGCTGCGGTAATCTGACGGATCGGCGACTGGAATCCCAGAGTCGGCAGAAACTTTGGGGTTAGTGTCGACTGGCGTATTGCAAGGTTTGCACTCTGTCATGCCTGCTCGGTCCAGGATGTCAAGCATGTACTGTCGTTGAGAGAGAATCATACCATCATCACTGCGCTTAACCTGCATCCCGAGGAAATGGTGGAGCTCACCCAGATCCTTCATGGCAAATTCTTGCTGAAGAGCTGAGATAATTTGCCGTAGGAGCTGTGCTGAGGAAGCGGTGAGAACGATGTCATCCACGTAGAGAAGCAGATAAGCTGTATCAGTGCCACGACGGTAGATGAACAGCGAAGTATCTGACTTGGCTTCTACGAAACCAAGGGAGACCAGGTGCGTGGCAAAGCGACTGTACCAAGCACGAGGGGCTTGCTTCAGCCCATAAAGAGATTTGTTGAGGCGGCAAACAAAGTCTGGGTGAACGGGGTCTTCAAAACCAGACGGCTGAGCTGCAAACACTGTCTCTGTCAGAGTGCCGTGGAGGAAAGCATTCTTGACATCGAGCTGATGAACAGGCCACTTGCGGGAAATAGCCAACGAGAGAACGGTGCGAACTGTGGCAGGCTTGACAACAGGGCTGAATGTCTCTGTAAAGTCAATGCCTGGACGTTGAGTGAAGCCGCGGAGGACCCAACGTGCTTTGTAACGCTCCAAGGAACCGTTGGCGAGGAACTTATGCTTGAATATCCATTTACCGGTGACAATGTTGGCATGCCGCGGGCGAGGAACCAGATCCCAAGTCTGGTTTTTGATGAGGGCAGCATGTTCTTCTTCCATGGCAGCCCGCCAATTGGGGTCGGCAAGGGCACCACGAAAAGTCTTCGGTACTGGAGATAGTGGTGTGGCATGGAACAGGGATGGTACTCGGAACCCATCCTTGCCCCGTGTCGTCATGCGATGGTGGTTTACCGTTGGGGTAACGGCAATGGCACCAGGAGGTAGCGGCACCGGTGCTGGGGAAGTAGTGGATGCCGCTGGAGGAGGAGGTTCAGGTGGTCGGGGACGCCTGGAGTAGACACGCAGAGCCGGTCCCGCACGTGGGAGTGCAGGAGACGTGGCATCTGCGCATGGTACGGGTGTAGGTGTCGAAGATGAAGTCGGGGCCGCGTGTGGTACAGTGGATGTTGAGGGACCCGTGGCCGCGCGTGGCGCAACACCCGCGCGAGGTAGGGAGTGATATCCTGGTGGAACCAATGGCGCCAAAAGTGGTATGGTGGGAGAGGTACCTGTAGAAGAAAAAATTGGTAGCCCTATGGGAGCGGCTGCCGTGTTAGAAAATTCATCTAAAAAGGTAAAATCCGTAGCATTAGGAGGTGAGGGTTGATCGGCAAAAGGAAATGAGGTTTCATCGAAGATGACATGACGGGAAATAATGATTCTATTGGTGGTAGGATCAAGACAGCGGTATCCCTTGTGGTGAGCAGAGTATCCCAAGAAGATACAGAGGGCGGAGCGGGGTGAAAGTTTATGGGGAGCAGTGGCCGAGAGATTGGGGTAACACTTACAACCGAAGACCCGAAGCTGATCGTAGGACGGCGCACTACCATGGAGGGCAAAGTGCGGGGTCGAGAAGTCAAGGGTCTTGGTAGGTAAGATGTTGAGGAGTAGAGTCGCAGTATGCAACGCTTCAGCCCAATATGAAGGAGGCATGCTCGCCTGAAACAAAAGAGAGCGGATAACGTCATTAGTAGTACGAATGATCCGTTCGGCCTTACCGTTCTGGGGCGACGTGTAGGGGCAC
The DNA here is from genome assembly GCA_019279435.1 of Zizania palustris. Taxonomy (NCBI): domain Eukaryota; kingdom Viridiplantae; phylum Streptophyta; class Magnoliopsida; order Poales; family Poaceae; genus Zizania; species Zizania palustris. The sequence continues at coordinate 29,584,310 of JAAALK010000283.1, forward strand.
GACATGCGGAAGAGGATGCCATGTGTCGTAAAGAAAGTGCGAGCGGTGGAGTTGTCAAACTCCCGTCCGTTGTCGGTTTGGACGGCCTGGATGCGAGCACCGAACTGGGTAGAGACATAGGCAAAAAAATTAGATAATGTCATGAATGTGTCAGACTTTAGCCGAAGGGGGAATGTCCACAAGTAATGTGAGCAGTCGTCAAGAACAACTAATTAATATTTGTAACCAGAGACACTAACAACAGGAGATGTCCACAAGTCACAATGAATAAGAGCAAAGTTGTTTGACGCCCTAGAGGCTGAAGTACCAAAAGGAAGACGAACATGTCGTCCTAACTGACACGCGTGACATATAGAATCCAAGTCTTTATTACAAGCCGGAATGGCCGAAACAAGTTTGGAAAGAGTTTCGCGACCAGGGTGACCGAGACGTCGGTGCCAAAGTGAAGCTGGTGTGGAGCCCGCAACAAGAGAGTGCGCCACTGGAACCTGTAGAGGGTAGAGTGGTCCGGAGCTATTGCACCTGATGGTCACGGTCCCCGTGAGAAGATCCTTCACAGAGCAACCATAAGGGTCAAATTCCACAGAACAGTTATTATCGGTAGTGAATTGGCGAACGGAAATAAGATTCTTGATGAGCTGTGGTGAAACAAGAACATTATTTAAAGTAAGGGGGCCAAGATATGTCGTCCCGGTCGCGGTGACTGGGAGGAGTGAACCATTACCGACAATAATAGAAGTGGGAGAGGGATACCGTGGAACCGAATAGTGAGAGAGGATACCGTCATGAGATGTCATGTGGGAGGAAGCACCAGTATCGAAATACCAGTCGTTATTCACCGGAGGGGTGAGAGTCATGGTGCTGAAAGTAGAGGCGAGGGAGCTCTGGTCCCAAGCCGGAGCTCCTGTCATTTGTTGTTGCGGTCCCTGGGGGGTCCAGGATGGCAGGGCTTGCTGTTGTGGCTGCAACAGAGGTGGCAAGGCTTGCTGTTGTGGCTGCAACAGAGGTCCTGCAGGGGTCCCGTAGGGAGGAAAAAATAGCGGTTGATGAGAATTTTGTTGAGCCATCTGTAAAAACTGTTGGGGCCCCTGGAATGCAAGCATTGCTTGCTGTTGTTGGGGATCCATCCGGCCTTGAGGAAGCTGGGCCAAGGGAGGAGTCCGTGGGCCGGGCCACATTTGGATGGTCCCTGTCCACGGATTGTAGAAGGAGGGCCACGTCCCGTTGGGCCTAGTTGTGGATCCAGGATTGGGGGAGGGGCTGCTGCCGGCTGTTGCAGAAGGGCCACCTGAAGAATTGCGCCCCTTCTGTTTCTTTTTCTTGTTCTGTTTTGGGGTGCCGGTTCGAGGTGTGCTGCCTTGAATTGGTGCAGACTGCTGGGGTGCAGAGGGGACAGCGACGAAGGCAGTGGGGGGGGCAGCGGGGTGCTGAACCATATTAATCTCCTCAAGGAGAAGCTCATTTCGAACAGCAGCAAAAGAGGGAAAGGGGCGCCCACGCCGGAGGTGAACACCGATGTCCCTGTAGCGTTCGTTAAGCCCGCGAATAACGTTGAGGACCAAGGTGCGGTCAGTCACGTGTTCGCCAAGATTGCCAAGATCGTCGGCCATCTTCTTGAAACGCTTGCAGTATTCGGTGATGGAAAGATCCCCTTGCGCGAAGACACGAAACTTGGCGTCAAGGTGTAAGGCGCGGGTTTCTTGATTTCCAAGAAAATGATCCTCGATGGCAAGCCAAGCTTCTCGGGCGGTGGCGCGGTGGTCAATGACGGCCTCAGCAAGGTCAGAAGAAGTCGTGTTGTAGAGCCAAGATTTCACCACGGCGTTCATCCGCGTCCAATCAGGAAGGGCCGAGGTGGCGTGGTTGCTAAAGATGTGATCTTGCAGCGAATACTTAGTGACGGCGAGGAGGAATTGTTCGCGCCATCTTGAGTAGTTGCCGGCTGTGTCAAGGGTGATGGGAACCAGGCTGCGAGCGTTCTGAACGGAGACCGCCTGAGCGTGGAGGTTGAGGATAGCGGCTGCTTCGTGGAGGGCCATGGCGTTGGAGACGTCCAGACCGTCCCCTGGAGGAGGCGCGATGGGGTCAGCTGCAATGGCAGCGTCGGCCCGAGCTTTGGCTGCTCGTGCTAGAGCAGCACGGATGCGCTCGGTGGCAGCGCCGCGATCAGAGGAGGCAGCAGCAGCTTCTTCTTCAGCGGCCTGTGCTTCTGCAAGGGCAGCTTCACGGGCAGCCATGCGGGTGTCAGCGAGACGCCTTGGCTCGTCGTCATCGTTGCGATGGACGAGGTCTGCAGGGTCGACGACAGAGGTGGGGGGAGACCCGGCCATGCTGAGCAGGGAAGGCAGCCAAAGAAAGGGATGAAGAGGTCCTGACCGAACCCCCTATCTCCCTGTGCCGAAGGGAGGGGAGAAGAGGAGTTCCCTGTGCCGAAGGCAGGGAAGAACAGGGGTCCCCTGTGCCGAAAACCAGGGAGGAACAGGGGTTCCCTGAACCCCCTATCTCCCTGTGCCGAAGGGAGGGGAGAGGATCCCTGTGCTGAAGGCAGGGAAGAACAGGGGCTCCCTGAACCCCCTATCTCCCTGTGCCGAAGGGAGGGGAGAGGAGAGGATCCCTGTGCCGAAGGCAGGGAAGAACAGGGGCTCCGTGTGCCGATCAGGAAGGGCAGCGGAGGGTGGAGAAGAAGGGAGAAACCCGGTCTTCTGATACCATGAAGGAGAATGGAATAGAATGGAAATGAATTGTGTTATTGATGAGCCATGATTAGGTACATATATAGAGGCAAGGGGATAACTACTTTATAACTGAATTACTAGTCTAGAAGAAAACCCCCTTGCCAAAGGATATAATGGACCAGACAGGGGTCCTGGCCGAACCCCCTTAGAGCCCTCATAACAGAATATGCTAACAATTAGGAGTGAATTACAATATATTTCTGAGTCAAATGAAATAAAAGACAACATTATATACATGTAGAAACACAAATATGAAAATAAACATCCTGGCTACAAGCCATAACTCATGGTTACTGGGCATAGGCAAGAGTATATAATCATCAGTTTAGCATGCAAATAGCCAAATATTGATACCTGTATCAACAAAGATCTTCATGTTCATCAACTCCCGGAGACGTGAATCATGGAAAACCAAAATTCCTTCCAAAATAATTACATCTGAAGGATTAACCTGGCAGCAGTCAAGATATTATAGTTTATCTGAAACTTAAAGTAATATAAATATGAATCAATAAAGTGAAGAATAAACTATAAGCAGTAATTGAACTGTCTTGGATAAAATATTACAAGATAAAATTGTGAAACAAATAAGATGCTTAGTATTTAATAGAAACCGTGCCAATGAAAACTATGCTATGTTTTGTAAGGTTTATTTAGGTACATGCAACTGTAGAATTACTACCTTTTGATTTGGATATGCCACTACAGAGTTGACTTAGATATGCCACTGCTAAGTAAGCAAAATTTGAGATATGCCCCTATGAAATAAACTGGACACAATTCTGTTGTCTTCTCCCTCTGTCCTTTCCTAGCTATTGTCACCCACTTCTCCCTCATCAAGTGGGAACATCGCTTTGGTGAGTGTATGTACTACATTGGAGATTAGAGCTTCCACCAATAATAGAAGTGGACCCCAACTGTGGCATGTACAATTGTCTTGTCACCTCGGATAAATTCTTTTGAGTATTTGTTGTGAGATATGTGCAGCAATGTTGTGTGGCATGCTTATATGTTTCACAATCTCGACAAAAACCATGCAGCTCAGCTACTAATTTTACTAGAATAATAGAATATATCAAATTCTTACATCTCTTGCCATTTCAAACCCATCCTTTCTTAATGGAAAATCTATTTTTGCTGATTGTCTTGACTCTTGATCTACATATACAAGTTCCTAACAAAATCTTAATTACCAACAAAAGGAACTTTGACAATTCTCAAGATCTGGGCAAAGATAGAATGATACTCAAGAACAATGAGGGTTAGCTCAGGATTACTCCTATGACAATCCTTGTGCTTATGCTCAGACTCCAGTCATGCTCATGCTCCCACGGCAGTGGTAGCTTGGGTTCCAAGTGGGAATTCCAGGATGAGGCTCTGCTACTCCAATAACCACATCAACCATGGTAGATGGTGAAGTGGGAGGGTGGAGGAATGCAGTAGTTTTCATCATATTGTCCCCTTTTGTCAATGAATATGTTTATTCTCTAATTTTTCCTAATTTCCAGTATCATATATGATATATCAAAGCAATAACTTTGTACTTGCATATCCCAAAATTAGTAACTATGTGGTATGCATCTAAATAACCCTTTTACAATGGTAGTTGTGTTAAAGATAGTATAAGGAGAGTTCCTACTAACTGCTAAATTTCTCGGTTCATTTAGCACTCATAGATTAGAAACACAGAACGAGTAAACCCTCAGTTTACCAGGTGTATGAATAGCACTGTAAAATAGTGGTACCTTCCTTGCGTTTGCGACACTCTTATATGTTTTGAAGTTATAATTAGGAATGTCAACAGCTTTCCCATGTTTCAGGTTCTCCATACATGAGAGTAGTAGCTCCGTATCAAATGCATCTGAAATTAGGACAAACAGCGGCAGCAGTAAAGTCAGTGCATAGCTCTAGACACTGGCACACCTAGGCAAATTTCTCAGAAAAAATGCATCATACCTGGATGATCAAAGTTATAGTCATGAACATGGATCAATTCCTCATCAGACAATCCATAATAAAAGGACTCCTGCAGTGCAAGATTGTAAACATCATATGGTGGCACTATGATATTTAGTATCAAGGAGTACATTTTGGTGTCTACTCTAGAAATATAGCATGATATCCCAAATTGTAGAAACTGAAGCTGGCATGATTGTAAAAATGACTGTCTGTTTGTATTTGACACAGTATAAGGTATTAATGGTAACAATATACAATAAGCACATAATGACAGCTTTAAATAATGGTACTTATTTATATGCGTGATCACTAAAGTAACAAGGTAAGCTTAACACTACCAATATGGAAAAATGAAAAAGGAGCAATATAAACTTGGAATAAAGAAAGGTTCTTTGAAGCAGTTAATAACTTTGTTTTGTACAACAACTGCTTCACACTAAAAAAATTCTAAAATTCCATAAGCCAGTATATATTAAGTATGGTGTTACAGAATATATTATATATCTAAGCTAAACCAACAATTTTCAGAAAACAGATAGTAAATATTGTGCCTTTTATTTTATTAGCAATGGCAAAGGTTGTATACCCGATATATCATCAATGCAGTGCTAAATCAGTAATCTGCAACCATGATTGTTCTTAATCTTGTGCACATGATGCTGAACTTATGAAGTCAGGAAAATATAATCACATTTATTCGACAAAAATGGTTCGTACTATAGACCTTTAGTATCCTAGAGTCCTAGACCTGTCTAAAGGATCAGATATATCAATCTCTAGGTTCTATTAATTAATAAGGTGCAAGGTTTTTCTATTTGTGATGCATGAAATAAGGAAAAAATAACAGAATAAGAAAAAATGACAGTACCATGGATGTATTTCACCTTAATACCACATAATTTGATCAAAACAAATGTACTATTAATGGCATTTAAAAGAAAATTGGATAGCGCAAATACCACAACTCAAAAGGTGCATTCAAAAAACAAAACCAAAGGAGTATGACAAACCTGAGTAACAACAACTACACGCTGATCACACAGCTGATCGATGATCATTTTGCATACAGTACTTTTACCTGAGGATGCACCCCCAGCAACACCTGCAACCCAAACAAAATCAAGGAGTGAAGCATTTGGGGAGCAAAATGGCTACATTATATGCAGCAACCGAGGTTCGCTGATTACCGCAAAACAAATAGATGAAACAACACTCAACAAGTACTAACCTATAACAAATGGCTCCTGGTGCCCATTCTCCAAGCCTGAGGTCGTTGGTTGTTCCTCCCTTGACATGGAACCGTTGATGTTAAGCTCCTCCAAACGGAGTGTGGAGTAGTGAACCCCAGCAGCAGCAGCATCGAGAATTTCGTCAACTGGTCTTGAACCCATATATTGCGTCAAGAACCTGCTACAACAACCAGGATATCAAACACGGCCGTCTTGTAAATTTGCCGAAACTAGCCAACTACCAATTAGAAGTGTGAAGTAGACAATGTTCGCAATCAAGAAAGCGAGCGAAACAACCAAATCAAGTCGGCGGTGGCCTCACGCTACATGTCTCTTCAAACAATGCAGAGAGATAACACTAGAGCGAAACAATGGAGAACATTTTGCTCCAAGCTAAACATAAGTTGCTGCAGAATACAAACATGAGTCTATTTGGCAACGCAGCTTAATCCCCCGCGCAACAACATGATTAAATTGGTAGAAAGAAAGCATGATCTGCCAGCCAGAGGCATAATTCCTTGATTCATTGGAGTTCCAGCAAGGAGCAAAAACTGAAGTTTGCGGCATCACCGCCACAGGATGCAACTAAATCTTATCCGACAGCCACAACCGACTTACGGGGCACGCAGCCACGCACGGAGATCGCCGCCGCCGCAAGAAGCCGGCCGGTGAGATCAACCAAAAACCGTGCCCCCGGCGGCAGATCCGGAGACGGCGACGGCCGCAGGGGAGAGGGAACGGGAGGAGGCAAATGGGAGTGGGACTGTGGGAGAGAGGGAGGGGGAGGAGGGGGATGAGAGAGAGGGGGTTGGCGAGTCGGTGGAGGAGAGAGAGAGAGAGAGAGAGAGAGTGGAGGAGGAGGAGGAGGGGTGGGAGGTCGAGGAAGAAGCCGAGGTCGACGCTGCGAGGCAGGCCGAATATATTGGGGAAATTGAGTACGGGTTTGTTAGTCGAGATATTTGAAACTCGTAGCTCGGAAGAATCTGAATTAAATATTTTTTTTACTCATTTAGTTTTTTCAAAATCTATAGATTCTTATAGTATAAATTTGAAAACTGGTATAACTCAGATTTCACAGATTCTCAATTCAACTTTGAATGAATATTACCTATCATACTATTAAAACATATTGGTTCATGTAAAATTTTAAAAAATGAAATTTTAGTAAAATATATCATTTTAGTGTAATTTAAAAATATATGATTGTAATATATACATTACAAATTTTCGTGATTAGAATGATTTACATGTAAAATTACACATTAATAATGTAACTAAATATCATAAACTACCAAAATATAAATCTACAACTATTCCAACTAAACAGTTTCTTAGTTTTTCTATAACTCACAACAGTTTTTTCACAGCTCATAGCAGCTTTTCTAGAATCTACAGCTCAACCAAACACACCATATATGTCTAAACTTGATAATATGTCCAAACTTCATCAAAAATGTATAATATGGCCTACGATGTTTCTTTTGCAAAAAAAATTATACATAGGTTCTTTATACAAAAATTTACATGCGGAGCCATCGAGGACGTCGCTCGAGCCATCCCATCGCCGCCCGCCCACCGCCGTCGAAGCTCACGCCCACCGCCGAAGTCCTCACCTGCCGCCCGCCACCGCCGAAACCAAAGCACTCGCCTCTCGCCTACTGTCGCAATCGAAGCCCTTGCTTGATAGCGGTTAGGGATGGCAGTCGGGTATCACGGGCACGGGTATTACATACCCATACCCGTACCCGCGAAAAATACCCATACCCGTACCCGTACCCGTTACCCGCGACGGGTAAAAACCCGTGCCCATACCCGATACCCGCGGGTACCGTATACCCGCGGGTATACCCGTTTACCCGTGAACAAAAAAACAGCAGGGGCTCGGGGTGCTCGGCGTCCGGCGGCAGGGGCTCGGGGGGCTCGGCGGCAGAAGGTCCGGCCTCCGGCGGCGGGGGCCTCGGTGTCCGGCGGTGGGGGCTCGGCGTCCGGCAGAAGGGGCTCGGTGGCGGAAGGTCCGGCGGCGGGGGCTCGAGGGGCTCGGATGTGGAAGGTCCGGCGGCGGGGGCTCGGCGTCCGGCACTCCGGCGGCGGGGGCTCAACGGCCGGCGGCGGGGGCTCGACGGCCGGCGAGAGCGGGGTGAGAGGGTGACGGCGGGGTGAGAGCTGAGAGGAGTGGCTGGGAAGGGGAAGGGGTGAGAGGGTGACGGGCTGACGGCGGGGTGAGAGCTGAGAGGAGTTAGGGTTTTGATTTTGGAATGGGTTTATATACTCCGGGTAAACGGGTAAAGCGGGTATGGGTACCGAATACCCGTACCCGTTTACCCGTCGGGTATAAGATTTGACCTATTATCATACCCGCGGGTATAAAAAATGGAACAAACCCGACCCTAATAGGGTTTTTACCCACGGGTAAACGGGTATACGGGTATAATTGCCATCCCTAATAGCGGTGGCGGCGGCGAGGAAGTGTCGGGCATCCTGCATCTTTCGGCGTGGATATTTTATAAATAACCCTTGTATAATTTTTTGTTGCAAAAAATCTTGTAGAATATTTTGTACAACTTTGATGAAACATATTATCAAAGCTTGCTCAACTTTGAGACATATAATCAATTTTTCCGAATAAATTAGGTCCCTCTTGCATTTCTAACCATTGAAATCTTTAATTAATTATTATTATGAAAAACATGTGATATTTGTACTCTCCCTATCTAATAACATTATAAAGGTGGGTACTAGATTTGATATTTCCGTTTATATTCATATTATACATGAAATATAAAATATAAAATCTAGTTCTGTATTATAATATTATAGGACATGGTACGTCTGTTATTGTAGAGGACAAAATATATTATTTTATCATTTGAGTACAATATTAAGATTTATTGTACCACGAAAAATCAAATTTGGTCATAGATTATAATACTATAGGACGGTAGGAATATGTTTTTGTAGAGGAAAAATATATTATTTTGTTATTTAAGTATACTGTCTAGATTCATTATACTGTAAAATATCAAATCAGATCTTTGCTTTGGTTGTAATATCATGGGACGGTGGGAATATGTTTTTGCATAGGGAAAAATATATTATTTTGTTATTTAAATATATTTTACCGTGAAATATTAAATTTGGTCGTATAGAACCGTGGAAGAGGGAGTGAGAGTATGTTTTTATAGATAGCAAAATATATTATTTTTGATTTTTAATTTTTGATGCTCTTAAGATGTGTAATCCAAAAAAAAATTTACAGATGTAAACGTGGTGTTTGGATTTACATGTGTGAAATCTGAAATGGCTTGTGAGGAACGCAAACATTAAACATACCAAATTCTATGTTAGGTCGTGGGGTTAGTTGTACCCCACATTTTAGGCAGCTAGTCCATTTTAGGTCTAAGAGAAAAAAATTTTGTCAATATAATTTCTAATTTCTAATTTCTAATTTCTAATTTCTAAGCGCATTAATGTTTCTAAATTATTATACAGTGGTTGGTTCCAACCACAAATACAGCGCATCTGTTTTAATAAAATAAATGTGCCGCTTTAATTCGGAAACACCGAAACTTTTCGGCCCCGAGAAATATATATAAATGAGATATTCTACTAACACTAGCGCTGAAAAAACTCGTGTATATACGGCGCGCATTTTGAAAAAGTTTGAGATTGTGAGAAGCTCGTGTTTCTTCTAGATGTTAGTTTATTTCAAAATTATATGGTCATTGGGTTTTATAATCCAAAAGAAAATATAAACTAATTACAAGTAGAGTCGGAGATTGTAAGAGTTTTTCTATTTTAGCTTCTAGCAGAAGCAGCTACTTCTAAAATATATCCATCAGATTATTTTAACCGACTAACTATTAAAAATTTCTAGCTAAAACAAACGATTCTTTAAAATTGATAAAAGTCACGTACATAATAAAAAAACTTCATGTCTTATGGATATGAATATGTTTGGTTGGTAGTAGTTTTATCCCCCAAAATCATATAACAGAATTATCTAGATCCAAATATTTCAAGAAAATAAACAAGGGGATTGAACGAACACGAAAGGAAATGTTACCAAAAATTCCTTGCAAACCAGGGCCGCGTATGCCAAAATTCCACTAACAATACGAGTGTGGTAGCCATGAGGATGGAATTCATGGACAAAGTATTTGTTTCAGTTTCGGATTAGACAATTCAACTTTTTTTTTGGTAAGTTGAAATAAATAGAGTAATTTATGTTGTCGGCTTATTATAATTTGAAGTATATATTATAAGATTATAACAATTAAGTAAACTGGTGAAACTCAGCTTTTTTATAAGCTGGATTGTTATAATCCAAAACTGAAATAAACATGCTCTTAATCTAATCCAGATTTTTTTTCTTAATTATTATTACAGATACCACTATAGGTGAGACTGAGAGATTGTCCTATTTAGAGTATGACCCAAAGCTGAAATTTTATAGGACTCCAGCTGATGACGACATCATCGGCTCAGATATAACCATGTTTATGTCGAGGATGCATGTCTACGTAGAAGATAGTATATTTATTCTTCCGAAAAATCCAATCCATGCCAAAAGAATCTAAGTTTCGTTTTTTTAGTCAATCTGTTTAGGAAATAATTAGTACTTTCCATATGTAATAAATTTCCAAACTTTGGGAACGCCTCTAGGGCTATAAATACCTTTAGCGACTTCAGTTGTAATTTGAGGTTTTGATTAGAGTAAAGTTTAGCCAATGTTACTTTTTTCCGTGTAAACTCTTGATCGGTTAGATCGTCAGTTTCACGTTTCATAACCCTAATTATCCATTTGTACGTCTTTCATATTCAGCAATACTAGTTGCTCATTTATCTTGTTCTTACTCGTTTTTTGATTGCTTGCAGGAATAAGGTTGATCGTCGATAAAATCAACAACACTTGGAGTTGGTGTATCAATCGCTAAGACAAAACACACACGTCTCATACAATTATAGTAGGATCGTCAACGTCATCTCCTAATCTAACTTATGATATACTTTCATCGAAAAATCAAGTCATCCAAGTTCGAGCATGATGGAACCGAGGGTAGACAAGTTGGCGATGAACCCAAGGAGCTAGTTAAGGAAGCAAACGCACACACGAGCACTAACTAATGCACATTCCACGAGATCTGCACGCTGAGTCAGCTCATGCACGGCGTCCACGAGGACGGCCATAGCTAGTACGATATATCCTCTCACAGAAGGTCAATTAGCGTCATCTATCTTCACACTCGTATTCGCTCCAAGAAAAGCAGACAATATTTTTTGGGTAATTTTACAGTTTTGTGGACTAGGAGGTAACATATTTATCAGTGTTAATTAACCTGAATTAACACTGAAAAATATGGTACCTTCTGGTACCTCCTCAAAACTGTAAAATTTCTCATATTTTTTGTTTGCCATGCCAATTGTTCGAAAGAAATTGGATGGCTGGTTGCTATTATGTATCAAAATAGTAAATCTCTCGTATTTATTTTACCAAGATGACCACGAAAAGATATTTAGAACCTTTCATTTTTTGTAATTCCAAAATCATATTTTTCAGTATTAATTTTAGTTCTGACACATGAGGTACCGGGAAGGTACCAAAATTAACACTGGTATCTTCTGATACCTCCCCAAAGACAGTAAAATAACCTTATTTCTTTATAAATCCTTAACTTGCAGCTTAGCTTTCCAATTGCATTGTACGTAGTAGTGCAGAAAAAGGGGAGAAGAATAACATCATGGAAGCCTGAAAAGGGAGGCAGCATGAGTGGAGCATCCGAGGTGCAGAGATCTTATTCCCTGATGCCCACCCAAAATGCTGCAGCTTTTCCATCCATCGGTTTAAACTTTACCATTCCAAAGTTCAAATATAATATAAGTATTTTAATAGAAAAATGATCTTTTTTAGATATTGGATTTCTCTGTTCACAATGAATTTTAAACTCACAAAATATATATACACTATATTTTGAGACGAATAGAATATTAGGCGATTGTTTCTATGTAATCCATGGGTGTGTGTAACTTTATTTGTCAATGCTAGTTCTATGTACCGTGTTATATTATCCAACAGAGGAAATGGTTTTTACTATCGGAATTTTAAAGGATTTTTGTGGGAATTGAGCTATTTACCTCGAAAATTCCGTAAAATTTTCATGTTCCAAAGAAACCCTAACTTATAAAACTTGCACTGTTTTTCTAAAAGCACTCGTATCGACAATTAAGTTTAGGAGGTGACTTGAGATGGGGTGAGGTTGATAAGAGGATATATAGGATGGAATAGCATATATTCTTATTGTGGCTAAGACAACTAAGCCACCACTTTGATTTAGGGTTCTTGGCCACAATGGATAAGGTTGTGATGGAACACACACTCAAGAAACACTTAGGGCGAGAATAAGTTGGTATGTAACAATGGCAGATGTAGTATATTGTTCTAACTACACACTTTGCTTTTTCAGTCTTACCTTTTAAATACTCAAAGTATATTTATGAGAACTCCAAACAAATTTTAGATAGAACAAACCGTATTCAAAGAAGTCTAGATTTTAAAATTTTCATCCACATCCCACCCACAATAAATTCCTACACATGTTAATTATTTAAGGCTCCGTTTGGATCTAGGTATCGGAAGAATTAGAATCCATTACAGATTCTATGAAACATTAAATTATGTGAAATTCAATTAAAATCCAATATTTATGTTTGAATATTCCATATAATTAAAATATAAGAACTAATTATAAAACCTGTTTTGATAATCAAACCATGAAATTAATTCTATTATTACAAGAAAATCATCATCATCTCCACGTAACTCCATCTAACATGGGAAGAGAGGTAGAGATTACATTTAATTTCTTTTTATTGAAGAGGAATTTAGTTAAACAATTTTATAATTCTGATTTTAAAACGGTCCAGATTAAAACAAACCTACCCTATATCGCTTGCCTCTCTCTCTCTGTTGAGTTGGAGTGGCTGGAGAGTGTCAGAGTGAGTAGTGGAGGCGGTCGGCGGGGTGATCACTCGTGCATGCAGCCGGATCGATCGGACGGCCGTCTCCAAATTTCCCGTCTTTTGATGCATGGACACTAACCGGGTCTTTGGAGCACCTGCCGCTAGCCTTTTGTACGTGTACCACTTCCATCCATCCATCCATCGACAATTAAGGGTGTATTAGTGTATACAACCCCATTTAACAGGTAATCTCTTGAAAGGTTTCTAAAAGGTTAACCGAAAAAATACAAGAGACGGTCTCTTCGTTCCATACGCATTGTCTCTTAACTGTATTTATGATTCAGGAACTTAGGGTTGTACCATACAGTTTCTTTGTTGTCTCTTATACTTTAAAACCGTTCCGCTATCTCATGTTGTACATGCCTTAAGTAATCACATACTATATGTATGTAATTTATTGCACCCTAGCGATCGATGGATCGATCCACAATTAACGAATTGAATGCGCATCGCAGATAATGAAGAAAAATAGATAAAGAAAAGGAAAACAATCATGCATGCAGGTTCAACGTTAATCATCAGCTGATCTGATGATCTGATCGCCGAAAGAAGGCCGGAAGACACGTACGACGACGAGCGGCGCTTGATAATGTTTCATAAACCACAAGTGTCATAATTTATTTATATGATGCACCGCTAGTGTAAATCTAATTTACACGTGCGGTCGATCGACTACGCGAATACAACATGTATACATATCGTATACATGGTGTACCAAGTATATATACGTGATAAAAACAATGAAAATATATGTTTTAAATAGTGGGCTCAAGACAACACACAAACACGCTGGTATTCAAACAGGTTTTAAGACAGGACTAGTACTCGTACGTACCGTCAAGCTTCAACTATATTTAGATATAAATTGAGAATCTATATTCCTGATCCGATCCGTACGTCATTAACTTGAATGAATCACATATACACGTGAGTGAGATGTGAAGGTTAAATTCTCAATTTCCATTCGAAATGCGGATTAGTATTACAGTGTGATACTAATAATTCAATGTTGTAAGTATATCTCTTCGTAAATGTGATCAAAATTAGAGAAATTTGACTTTAAACAACACCAAATAGTGAAACGAAAGGAGTAGTAGCTAGTAATAACAGCCATGAAAGCATGCATCATGGACGATTTTAATTTATCTCTCTCCTATTGATCGTATGAATAAAGTGCGTCTACATACTATATATCCGGCTTGCTTAATTAATAATAGAGAAATTTTACAATATATGAGGAGGTACCAGAAGGTACCACATTTTTTAGTGTTAATTTTGGTACCTCCTGACATATGAGGTATCAGGAGGTACCAAAATTAACACTAAAAAATGTGGTACCTCCTAGTACCTCCTCATAGACTGTAAAATTACCTTTAATAATAATGCCGGAGGAGAAGAGGAAGCCGAGCAATTAACACGGCATCAGTAGCTTAATTAATTAGCAATCGTGATCATAATGAGCCCATGACACGTAACAGCAGCCGTGCAGTGACGACGAAGACAAACTGGAAGATTAGCCGTCCTGGAAACTCTCTCTCTCTCTCTAACTTAACCTCACTTTGGTAAGTTTAAAGCTAGTAAAGAGCGCACACTAAGATATCTAAAGAAGAAGAAAAGTGGGCTCGTAATTGGTCTTGCCAATTAACAAGTTTAATTTCCTCCAACGTGGAGGAATTAATGGCATACCGCATCTCAATCTTTAGCACTTTCGAGATCATACGACTCTTAATTGTGGCATGTATATCATCTCGGGACAGCATTAGCATATAGTGTTGGTCAGAGAACAACTAAAGCGGGACCCATGAAGTGCCGATTTATTCTACATTTAAGTACGATCAATAAATTTAGACACATGTATGTATAAATTAATTAATCATAGAAAATATGATAAATATCATAATACTAAGGCTCTATTTGTTTCAGCCATGGATTATAATAATCTAGTTTTTTTAAAACTAAAACAAACAGGGCAACAATCCAGTTTATTATAATATATATGGAGTGCAGATTATAACAACCGGTGAAACCTGCTTTTTATATAAGTTGGATTTTTATAGTCTAAAACTAAAACAAACGGTTCTAAGACGTACTCTTGCTCCCCACTCCAAAACTCCATTTGATTACGCTGACTGACAGTGGGGCCATACCTTCTATTTTTGCCGATAAGAACGGAATAATGCTTATATTTTGATCGAGCTATATAAAGCTATCATTGTTGTCCTCCTCGAGCACTACTCTTTAACACATCACTACACATAAAAGTTATTCGTTTCATACTTAGTTTTGGACACATCTACTAAACTATTATATTATAGTTTTTAAAGTGTGTGTAAAATCTATAAAATTATTTTAAAACCATTTATCGAAATTTTAACATGAAATCAATTCGTTCAAACACTTAAACTATTATCATAAACCGCAATCGTAGCGTAGGTAGTACAACCTATTTCAAATGAGATAGAGCACTCTCAACCATGGCATTGATAAATAAACTGATATATAAAAAAACTAATACGACAAGAAAATTAATGAAAAGAGAGAAAAAAATAACAATAAATTGAGTCTCGTGAAAGAAATCAGCGATATTTAAGAAGCAAATAGGAAGATTAGGAGAAAAAAAGAAAATATATGAATAAATATAAAGTTAGGGGGTGTTTGGATTGGGGGCCGTCACATCGAATGTTTACGTTATTTTGAAGTATTAAATGTAGACTATTTACAAAACGCATTCATAATCGGTGGATTATTCGCGAGACGAATCTAATGAGTCTAATTATGCTATGATTTGACAATGCGATGCTACAGTAAACATTTACTAATTATGGATTAATTAGGCTTAATAAATTCGTCTCGCGAATTATCCTCCGATTCTGCATTTATTTTTATAATTAGTTAACGTTTAATCCTTCAAATTGATATCCAAACATATATGACACGAGCTAAAATTTACCTTAAACCCCCTTATTTCGAAGAAAACGTTTTTATGTATGGATAGGGATCGGAGAGCGCGAAAGCGAAAACAAAACAGACATGCGTACGTGCAGTGCCATGGAAGATAACCCCAACCCCAGCACGCACGCACGCACGCGGCTGCTGCAATTTTCTGTGAAAAGCAATGCGAAAGAACCAATTTTGTCAACTCAAAGTCCTCTCTAGACGAACACAAGACACACGTGTTGGTTCTTGCATTGAAATTTGAAAGTCAAACACAGCGTCTCACGCCGTCCTCTGTTTCTTGCGAGCTAGCAGGATCAACTACTGCACAGCACGCAGATAGATGGTAGCAATGCTTTTATGGGTGGATGTTGATAGGGCCGGCCATTTGAGGGCATGAACTGGGTATGTAGATCAACTATTTCTTCCATTATTCCGGCCTGATAAGATTAATCAAGCAGATTGTCGCGTCTGTCTAAATTAAAGCAATCAAATTGCAGCTGATTCGTCCCAACAAAGGAAACCGCAATGCCAATAATCAAAGCTAGTGGTCGAGTGTTGGAGCTGCTTGATCGAGGTCATCGTTGAATGTTGAGTGTTCTAGATCTAATAAAGCATGTTTGTTTCAGCTAAAACTTCTTAAAAACATTGATATTTAGCTTGCTGATCAAATAGCTGGATGTCTTAGTATAATCCAAGAGAAATTAGTGTTTTTTAACTTTTTTTATTATAATTCATTTCGTTTAGAATCTAAATTGTTTCTTTCGGCCGCAAAAAACTGAAATAAAGACCTAAGCTACTCTCTTACTCTATTGTTGCGATACAATGTATTCAAATTATTAATTTCAATGCGTGATAAAACCGGCCAAATTCAAAGAGTCTCACAGCTTTCTTCGTACGTGATCTGAAATCCAAACCTTGTCTACCATGAACATGAACAAGAAATACTTGGTGAGGAAATACCAAATTTAAGTTATTGATCACCATCATCCAATGACTCAGGACAGACATTACATACTAGTAACTACATGCTCAAAAAATAGTACATATATTTTTATTGCAAAATGGAAGGGTATTTTATCACTTTGTTGTTTTGCATCAACACTATGTGGCTGAGGTGGGCTCGAGTGGTCTGGCCTGACCGGCGAAGCGGCTTGGCCGATGACGTGGACGAGACCCGCGAACGGAGCTGCAGGGCAGTAGTGGTGCAGCGGGGCGGGGCAGGGTAGCGCTATAGGTGGCCAGATGGGCGGCCCGACACTAGCACGACACTAGCACGAATAGGCACGACCCGATTAGGCACTATGCCTTATTCGTGCCGTGCCGTGCCGGCCCGCCGTGCCGGCCCGCCGTGCCAAGGTTGTGGCCCAGGCACGGCACTAAGGCTAATTAATAGTGCCGGGCCGGCACTATGGCACTATCGGCCCAATGGGCTAGTGCCGGCCCAGGCACTAATCTTACAAAAATTCAGACTTCCTAAAATTTCATAACAGAATTGACAATCTGACTATCTGAGACGATTTCCAACTTCAAAATGCAAAATTTATAACAAAATTTTGAAAAATGTACAATTCAGAACATTTCACATGAGAATTAAAGATCACAACAGAATTTAATGTTTCACAGTACAATTAACAACTCAAAAAACATGCAAAACAGAAATGAAACAAACACAACTTTAAATAAGTTTGAGCTGGTGCAATGGCTGCCTCATTAAAAACCTATCTAGGTAAAACTCACACCTCGTGAGAAACCCTAGATAGGGAAAAAGAGTGCACCCCAGCTCAATCAAATTATTTCACAAACTTCAGTATCAGTATCAAAGTTTACAAGTTTGAGGCTCCCAGCCAACAGCCAAAGTTTACACAAACACATATTACACTTTTACAACTCATCAGTCATCACCATCAACATCAAGATAGAGATTATCAAATTGAATTTGAAGTTCCTTCACTGCCTTGTCATCCGCCAATGTTTGAATCCTCTTTTCAGAGGCTTCCCAATCCTTGATACATGAAAGAACTTCTACCATTTCAGGAGTTAAACGTCGTCGTCGCTCTTCTATGACCCTACCACAAAGACTAAACGCAGATTCAGATGAAACAGTAGAAACAGGCACAGCTAGAATATCTCTAGCTAAGATAGAAAGAACTGGAAAGGACATTTTATGATCCTGCCACCAGTTCAAACAATTGAAATTATCATCATATTGTTGACTGACTAGATCACTATCCAAATAATGTGAAAGTTCAGTTCCTATACCAGTACCAGCAACAGGATTGCTTGCAACATGCAAAAGTGATGTGGCAGAGGTTCTTGTGGACATAGTAGAGGGGGTAGAAGAGGAGAAAGGCATACCAGAACCTGAATTACTTGGATCATCATCCAAAATAAAATCCCAGGCAGTGAATTTCTTACCAGTACTTTCAACTTGTGATGGCCTCTGCAATCTTATAGCACCAAACTTATTATCATATGTGTTATAAAGTGTACTCAGATGAGCTCTGACCTCAGTTAAATATGCAGAATAATCAGTACCAGTAAGAGAAGATAACAACCTAAGCACATTATAGAAATTTTTCAATTTTGCTCTAGGATCTAATATGAATGCAATGGAATAAAGCAATGGTATGTCCCTCCAGTACTTTAGAAATTTGTCTTTCATAGGGATAACTACAGTCCTAAGCATTCTATCATTTTCATAAGCATGTAGGTGTTTAGCAAACTTAATAAGATGATGCAACATAAGGGTGGAGGTAGAGTAGTAAACACCATACATAACAACAGTTGAATCATGAAATAGCTCAAGAAATGATAGAATTTTTTCTGCCACATACCAATGAGATTCTGTAAGAAGTAGAGGCTCACCTTCTTTTCTAGGATAGCTAGTCTCAATGAAGACACTAAAGGTGGTCTTGTAAGGGACCAGATGTTTAAGCATCAAATAGGTTGAGTTCCACCTCACCTCCATGTCTAAACCAAACTTTGTAGGACGTACACCAGTAGCAATACAATAACGCTTATATGCAGCAATGCGTTGATTAGATGAGTTCATAAATGCAATTGCAGTCCTAAATGATTCAAGGTAAGGCTTAAGCCTCTTCAAGCCAGATTTAACAATCAAATTAGTAATGTGACAAGCACATCGTTGATGCAACAAAATATCACCAACATAACCAGACAAATGTGGTGTGAGCTTATGCATAGCAGTAGTATTAGAAGAAGCATTGTCTAAAGTAACACCAAACACTTTGTTCTCTAAGCCATAATCTTGTATCACAGCAAGCACAAGATCAGCAATGTTCTCACCAGTGTGAGATACATCAATAAGCCTAAAGCCAATTATCCTTTTCTCTAATTGCCAAGCAGAGTTAACATAGTGGGCAACCACAGAAACATAATCTTCCTTAGCATTACCAGACCATATATCAGATGTGAGAGAAACAGATGTAACACTAGAGTTAAGAGACTCGATAAGCTTAACACGTGAATCATTAAAGTACTTTTTAAGATCTCTAGTGGTCGTTTGCCAGTGCCACCAGTAGATAGAGCAGAATAGACATGACCACAATGATTGCACTTAGCTTCATACCTCACGTTTTTGCCGCCGATTACCTTAAATATCTTCTCGAAGTCATTCCAAACATCAGAGGTCGTAGAACGAGACCTCTTCTGGTTGCCCTGGGTGGAGTCTTGGCCTGCCGCAGCGCCACCGTCCTCGGCATCGCCACCGATGTCGATAGGATCAGCACTGCTGCGGCCGCCTAAGAGCTCCTCCCTCTCCATGCCCATGTCTACCTCATCATCCCCGGTTTGACCCAACAACCGAAGTTCATCGTTGATGGATGGCCCATCCACTTCGTCAGCCATCACCGGCCCTCTGGTTCCTCGACGGATTCCTATAGAATATAGATACAACTAGGAGATGTTAGCACAACTAGGAGATGTTAGCACAATCAAAGTTACTAAGTATAACTATTACCTTAAATCCGGAGCACCAGAGCTGCCAGTGAGGTTAACAAAGCAAAGATGTAGCCTCTTGGAGATGATGAGTAAACTTGGACAAAGGAGCTAGAGAACAGCAATTATGAAACAAATGAACTACAGTCTACAGAAACAGAATAGACTGATGTAATAGAATAACAGAACTAACAGAATTACAGAAACAAACATCATGTATACAGAAACAGAATAGACTTGAACAAGTATGAACAAGTATGAAATAAATGAACTACAGTCTACAGAAACAGAATAGACTGATGTAATAGAATAACAGAACTAACAGAATTACAGAAACAAACATCATGTATACAGAAACAGAATAGACTTGAACAAGTATGAAATAAATGAACTAGTCTACAGAAACAGAATAGACTGATGTAATAGAATAAGTATGAACTAACAGAAACAAACATCATGTATACAGAAACAGAATAGACTTGAACAAGTATGAAATAAATGAACTACAGTCTACAGAAACAGAATAGACTGATGTAATAGAATAACATAACTAACATAATTACAGAAACAAACATCATGTATACAGAAACAGAATAGACTTGAACAAGTATGAAATAAATGAACTAGTCTACAGAAACAGAATAGACTGATGTAATAGAATAAGTATGAACTAACAGAAACAAACATCATGTATACAGAAACAGAATAGACTTGAACAAGTATGAACAAGTATGAAATAAATGAACTACAGTCTACAGAAACAGAATAGACTGATGTAATAGAATAACAGAACTAACATAATTACAGAAACAAACATCATGTATACAGAAACAGAGTAGACTTGAACAAGTATGAAATAAATGAACTAGTCTACAGAAACAGAATACACTGATGTAATAGAATAAGTATGAACTAACAGAAACAAACATCATGTATACAGAAACAAACATCATGTATACAGAAACAAACATCATGTATACAGAATAGACTTGAACAAGTATGAACAAGTATGAAATATGAAATAAATGAACTACAGTCTATAGAAACAGAATAGATTGATGTAATAGAATTACAAAACTAACAGAACAAGTAACAAGTATGAAAAAGTACAAAACAACAAGTATGAAACCCTAGAAATATACACAGCAGACAGCAAGAACAACAAGTATCCTAGCCAAGTAGCAAAGTAGGAACAACCGAACAAGTATGAAACAAACCCTAGCGGCCTAGCCATATCAATAGTAGGAACAACAAGTAGGACATTAGGTTACCTGCTCTGTTCTTGTTCTACAATGGTTGCCGACGACGGCGAGGAAGAACCGAACAAGAGCAACAGTAGTACAACAAAGCACTAGCCACTAGGCACTAGCACGACCGCACTAGTGCACCACTGCACCAGCCAGATATACCGACGGCACAACGACGCATAAGCGCATGAGAGTATGAGACAGAGATGGAGAGGGGAATGGGATCAGAGAGGGGATCCGGCGACGCACGATGGCCAACAACCAAAGATGACCAGATCTATCGGCGTAGCTCAAGAAAACAACTCACAACGACCAGATCTACCGGTGCAGCAAGCCAGCAACTAGATCTGTCGATAGACGAGGAGGGGGAAGAGAGCGGGTGAGACACAAATCACACAATCACACATACCTGCCGAAAACAAAGAGACGAGGAGGGGGAACCGGGGAAGAGAGCGTTGCCGTGGAGGAGCAGGACCCAGCGACGCCGTGGAGGAGCAGGAGCCACCGGCGCCGAGGAGGAACCGTGGCGGAGAGACGGAGAGTAGGGTTAGGGTTTCGCTGTTTCAGACGGAGGCGGTGAGGGAAAGGGAGGTAGGGAGCTATAGGTGGCCGGGGAGGACCAGGAGCCAACGGCGCCGACGAGGAATCGTGGCGGCGAGCCGGAGACGGCGGAGAGTAGGGTTAGGGTTTCGGGCGAGGAAGCCGGGGAGGCGGGGAGACAGGGGAACGAATGAGCTAGGGTTTCGGACCCGGATAGATGGATGGCTTTTATACCGAGCAAGGCACGGGATCGGATGGCTAGGATTGGCCGGAGTGACGATCGGACGGCTGGGGAGTGGGGAGTCAAAAAGGCTTCGGGCCACCGTAGTGCTAGCCTTATTTTTCGTGCCGGACCGTGCCGGCACTATGGGCCGAGGTGCCGGCCCAAGCACTACCCGATACATAGTGCCGGGCCGGCACTAGCACTAAGCCCATAGTGCCGGGCCGTGCTAGTGCCGTGCTTTTTAGGGCCGGGCCTAGTGCCCGCCAAATTCAAAGAGTCTCACAGCTTTCTTCGTACGTGATCTGAAATCCAAACCTTGTCTACCATGAACATGAACAAGAAATACTTGGTGAGGAGATACCAAATTTAAGTTATTGATCACCATCATCCAATGACTCAAGACAGACATTACATACTAGTAACTACATGCTCAAAAAATAGTACATATATTTTTATTGCAAAATGGAAGGGTATTTTATCACTTTGCTGTTTTGCATCAACACTATGTGGCTGAGGTGGGCTCGAGTGGTCTGGCCTGACCGGCGAAGCGGCTTGGCCGATGACGTGGACGAGACCCGCGAACGGAGCTGCAGGGCAGTAGTGGTGCAGCGGGGCGGGGCAGGGTAGCGCCGATAGTGGCAAGACTGCTCAGGAGTGTTCCATTTTTTTTCTCTTTTTTTCAACCATATCTTATTAAATTAATAGTTAAATTTAATTTAGTACATATTGGTATCTTATACCTTGCAACTTAAGGATGGTAAAACTACTCAATACCAAAATCCTGGTCTCCCACACTCGGGTGTAGCATGTACGTAGGTAGCAGAGCCAAGCAAGAACGGCCGAGCACAAGGCTGCAACTCAAGAACGGCTTCGACTTGGACCCCCTGAATTGCGCAAACACGAAAGGCGTAGAGCCGTAGAGTGTTGTGTAGCTCTATGCAACCGAGTTCTCGAATTCCAACAGTTGTCCAAAAAACAAACCCTAGTCATGCATGCATGCATGCATGGCTTCTTATTTATAGCACAGCCGTATAAGGATCTGTGAGACGTCACTGATTTCAGTAAGACACAGGGGTTCGAACCGAAGGCGGGCCTGATCTCATGTCCTCAAGAACGAGGTTGAACAGCACCAGAGCAATCGAGCCTTCTTTGCCTGTGTTGGAACAAGAACAGAGATCAGTACACACACAGCAAGCTAGCCATGCATGCATGGTACGTAAGCTGCATTTCAAGAGTGAAATCTATCGTCGTTACCTGAGCCGATGATCTGGTCATCCCACTGAACAACAGGCTTGACAAGAATGCCACTGCCGATGAGCATCATTTCGTCGGCCAGCTTCCCTTCCTGGACGCTCACGTTCCGTGAGCTGATCCCGCTGAGCCTCCCGTCCGCCACCAGCTGCTCGGCAAGCGTCAGGACCCGTCTCGCGGTGCACCCGCTCAGGATCTTGTCGAAACGGGGCATGACGAGCTCCCTGCTCCGCGTCACGAAGCCGACGTTCATGTTGGAGCCTTCGGCGACGAAGCCCTCGTCGTCCAGCCAGACGCCGGTGAACCCGCCGTTCTCTTCGCCCTCCACCTTGGTGAGAGCGTTCGGCAGGTAGTTCACGCTCTTCATGACGGCGAACTGCGGCGACTTTATCGGTATCGACGAGGTGATCACCTTGCAGCCTGCTGGTACCGGCAAGGATGGACTCTCGATGACAACAGCATAGAGAGCTGAGTTCGCACAGCCGGATGAAGAGAGCTGGAAGTCTCCTGGTCCAACAGACAGCCAGTACCTGAGTGATCCTTGGGTGCATTTTGATGCACTCACCGTTTGAACAAGTATGCTCCGGATTGTTGATCGATCAAAAGGCAGTGGGATTTTGGCCGCCGATGCAGACTTCAGGAAGCGATCAAGATGCTGTTCTAACTCATACAGGTGCCTGCCAGTAATATATATGCCAAGAAAGAACATAAGTTAATAATGACAGTTGACAATGACGATGCCTGAGTCAGAATTTCATGGAAATTTAGTAAAAAGAATAATCCATTCTTGTTCACTTACAAGTTTGCAGCTTTGCATACATAAAAAAGAAACTATTAGAATCTTGTTATAGATATTTGGGTATCTGGTATGTTTTCTGTGTTTGACACTTACTTGAGTGAAGCAGAGTTCTTACCCATCCATGATAGCAGCAGTATCAAAAACACCATGTCCTCTGTGGACCATGTGATCATCGATTGGTATCACCATTGCAGAAGGATCTGTGGTAATTCCACCAAAAATACTAGAATACATGGCCATGTAATTCTGATTTCTAGCTCCAGACACATGGAATTCATCAAGCCTTTCTGCAACCTATGTGGGAAAGGTTTTGATTTTACTGCTCTGATACAGGTTTTCAAGAGAAGACCCTACTCTGATTGATCATTCTTGAGCAACTCTTAGGAAGATAATAAACCAGATACTGTTATAAGCAACCTTTTTTTTTGTTTGGAAACAGCTTTTATGAATAATCAATACTCCAGTGAGATACAGAACAATGTAATCAACATTCAACATGACAGGAGTTATATGATGTTAGGATTTCATTCACGATGCAAAGTAATTTTTTGGGGTGTGTGTGTGTGTGTGTTAGGAGAGGCACCTACTGTAGTATATATTTATATAAATATTTAAACAGAAATTGTTACTTCAAGTTATTTAAACAATTATCTACACAAGGGTGGTATGTTGCATTTGCCCTTGGCTACAAAAGTCAACTTCATGAAGCCCAATCCAGTTGTAACTTGTAGCCCACAACCACAAATGATATTTACATAATGCTGTGGTCTGTTCTAAACCCTGGTCAAGCTGAGAAATACTAAGCAAAGGTTGGGCAGCTCTAAAGCATACTGTGGTTAATGCAAATGGTTATAGAATTTCATAAAACATAGAACATGGTGTCAATCTATCAGATGATGGCAATGTACCATATAAAGTAGCTAGATAGTCAGGGTATTAATCAAGCTGACATGATTAAGACAGGAGAAAGAGTAATCAGAACAAGACAGCCTCTCTGAATCAAAAGGAGAGTCCAACTTCTATGTCCTGCAAATTGCAATTATCATCGAAGGTGCTAATTAAATAGTGGCAATAAACACAGAAGAGACGAGGAAGTCCACCTCAGCTAAAGACAAGAGGGGGATATCTTTTTCGGTGACAATGGTCCCGGCTGGTGCTGCAGGTCAGAAGATACAGTTTAGTTTCATGATAAACATTACTGGCAAAAAGACTGCATCCCAGGAGCAGATTGCATGAAGAGGAAAGCAATCACATCAGAAGAGCAACCATGAAAACCTCAATTTAGATTTTCTTTGAAACAAATCCAATTTTAAGCAAAAATTTTGCAGCTGTTCTTTCATCTGAGAATTCGTATCAGCATAAAAAGGAGTCAGTAATTACATTTCTTTCAAAACCAGCTAAAAACTTAGAATCATACTCACTCCTTCACATTATCTCTATCATCTAAGCGTTTTTCAGTTTTCTCACAATCTACATCTTCTAATAGTTGAACCATTAAAGCAGCACATCGTATCATGTGCGATTGATTTAGAGTTCATATGCATGACTTTGACTTTCGCTTTCGTTTTTCTTTAACTAGTACTCCGCATGGCCACATACACATGCAGATTGAGGGTGTGGAAAAACGAAGCAACAAACAGAACATACGAAGGGAATTTAAGCTCCACATCTCTTGCCTTGGTCATCGCGTCAAATTGTTAAATGATGAAGATAATGGGAAGAAGAAAGTATTAGAGAAGCCATACTAGAAGCAACAATAGAGTCAACTTCAAAGAGCAGGGCTTCAGAGCAAGTTTAATAATATAGCTAGTTGTTGGCTTTATATTTGTGTCATGTCACATGTAGCTAATCTAATATCCAACTCATATAATAGTTAGTTGGCTATATGTATCATACGTTTAATGTGTAACACATTACACCATCTCACAATGTTCATTGCAACCTATGTATGAGTGGGCTGTTAACTAGTAGCCTGTTTTTATTCTCTCATTCCTTCTCTCCTCCACCTCACTACTAATCTAATGTGACAAGTCTTGTAGCCTGTTTACATAAGCTTATTATACTTGTTCTCATGTAATCCTAAAGGTGTGACCTTTAGCATTTAGTTCACCTTTTTTTTGACATATATGCAAACTATAACAAGCACATCCAGATCACTAATAAAGGGACAGAGATATATGACAAAATGGTGTAATCTTGTGAACTAGGAGTTCACGTGGTTTACTAAAGAAACCAGCCTCACACTGCATCAGCCCATCACTAAAGATCACCATCAAATCGAGTCACCAGATCAAACAACCACATATTTTTTTTTTGTGGGGAAAACAACCACGGAACTTTATCAGCATGAACTCAGAACGCAACCACAATACATTTCCGAACTGAAGCTCAAAATTCAGACGAAAGGTTTGTAAAGGCATCAGGAAAATATCCATATTATTCCGCGCCACTCGAGAAAATGTTCAATTCAGCAACCTCTAAGAGCTAGTCTGAACAACTATTAACACATCTGCAGTTTTTTTTCAAGAGCACGCAGCACACAAAATCTACACGTTTACAGAACTGCAGGCTCTACAGGGATTAGTGGGATACTTTCAGAGTCGATGCGAAATTTTAGTGCTCCGAAGAGAGGTACCGGAGAGGACTCACACGTGGGCTTTAACCTCGTCAGGAAGACAGGAACTGACAGAATAAACGACTTCAGAAGAAAAGGCAAAGGCAAAGGCGGCCGCTTCAAGCGAAGTTACGAGGATCCCGATGAACACCGAATTCGACGAGAAGCCAAGGATGAACACAGAAGAGCAAGACACTGACCGGTCCAGTTCGAGTTTGTGGCGGCAGTAGTGGCGACCGCCGCCCTCCCCCTCCATGGAGTGGGCCACTGCCCCGCGGCTGCACGACACGGCGCAGCCTTGTGGCGCGCGAGCGCGACGAGGGAAGGGCGGGGCGACGGGCCCGGCGGGGAGACGCCGGCGGTGGCAGGTGAGGCGGAGGAGAGATGGGCCATCGAAGTCGTAGTAGTGGGAAGAACCATCGAATGGCGCCGGTTTCTTGTGGAGTTGATCGAGACGACAGCAATGGTACGCGACAAAAAAGGCAAAAAATTACAACCAAAAATGGAGACCTGCGATCTATACCGCTGCCATGACGTTACCCCTTCGTTCTCTCGTTAGATGCGCGCTAGATTACAAAACACATTTGTAAAATTGACGTAACAAAGAGAAATAGTATGAAATGAAGAAAATATATCTAGACAAGAGTAAAATACACGACCGGTCTATAAACTCGCGTTGATGTGTTAAATAGGTCCACAAACTTAGAAAATACAGATTAGGTCACCTAAACTTATGTAAATGATTCAATCTGGTCCAAACCACATGTTTGATCCTCTTTATGCCTACATGGCTTGCTAGGTGGTGCCTCCGTGGCGATGAGTCAGCTCACGCCTATTCTTTTTTGTGTTTTGCTCCCCACCCGACCGCATCGCGGGTGAATCGGAGAAGAAAAGGAGGGGTGAAAAGAGTAGGATGAGGCTAGGTAGGGGGCAAAACGCAAAAAAGAATAGGTGTGAGCTAACTCATCGCTACAGAGACGTCACCTGGTAAACCATGTAAGAGCGAAGAAGGTCAAATACGTGGTTGGACCAAATTGGTTCACTTACACAAGTCAAAGTACCATAATATACATTTTCTAAGTTCATAGATCTAGTTAACATCTCGACACAAGTTTACGGAGCAACTCAAAATGAAAAATAGTTAGTTAAGAGGTGTAAAGAGAATTGTGAGAGGTATGAAAAATTTACTAGGGATACACGTGCTAAAAATCGTGGTTAAAAGTTTATAATTTATATAGATGATATCTTACTAACAAGATAAAAAACATCATCTAAGAAATTAGAGTTAAAACTGAAAAACGTATAAATCCAACACGATTCTTTTTGCTCCTCTACGTTTCTAAAATTACACAGAAATTACAGTGATTTTTTGGGAACATTTTATTGCACATAATTTTTAAAGAAAATTTCATGCTGCAAAAATTGATATACTATAAGTACTTTCTTAAAATTTATTTATTGAACCTGACCCCACCTGTCACTCTTCCGGACGTCTCATCAGTTTCTAAGTAAAAGAAAATTCATAAAATTCCAGCCCAGCCCAGCCCAGTTGATTCATTTCCTTTTCATGTTGATTTGTTCTCTCACAAAACTTCTAAATGTCCGATCTTCCATGAAAATGTGCCTGTATATCACAAGGGCCTTTCGTTTAGCAAAAGCATCAAATCAAATCAGAGAATATCTCAATATCATGAGCAACCCAGCGGATGGGCTTCAACGTATGATGGTCATGGCTTTGCATACATCTTTCATAGTTGTCAATCCACCAGTGGCATAATAGCTAATTCGCTACATCTACATCTTCTTGTCCTAGTACCCAAAGTCCAAACAAAAGATTCAAGGAAGATGACATGACAATCCATGAAAGGATCATATCCAGGCATCAATTGTTAAATTGCCGATGCTGATTCTCAGATAATCTCCGCCATACCATTCGCCAGCAGTACTGCAATGTCGCCGCAGCCATGACGCATAGCAGCAGGGTACCAATCATGCAACCCCCAGGTGCAAGGTTAATTAGTGTCTGAAATGAGTAAATGGTAGTCAGGTCAGGCCCATTTTTTTAGATAATCAGGCCCAAATTCACCAGTGCATTGTTAAAGCCATACATGACAAAATGCAACAAGATCAGCAAAAATATTCACATGTCATATCAGATGCTACTCAAATAATGCAATTACTTGGTTGGAAATATATAAAATATATTATAACAGTATCTTAGCAGTGCGACATAGATGGATACTGATGTCGTAATTTCATAGTACTGGAAATATGAAAATGCTTTAACTTTCCTTGCAATATGAAGTTGCCTTCAAAAACCACAATGGAGTAGGTGAATAGGTTTTGCATCTATTCTTCTAATTGAAAGCAGGAACACCCCGTTCAATTAATGCAACTACCATATCATGACATTGTATATCTTTCCTACATTTTGGGGCATACAATTTACCAATTTTAGTTTAATATAACATTAACTTGAAACTAATAACAATCAAAGTAATAATACATTTGCTTTACGTATTATATTACACGTCTTCCTACATTTTGGGCCCACATATTAGTTCAATATTAACATTATCTTGGATTAACAGTATTGTATCCGATTTCATGATTAGTATGTTTCAACAACCCTTTGTTATTGAGATTATTCCTGATATGTCATTGAAAATTCACCCAATTCTATATATGTCACTACCTTTCTCACTGACATGTGGGTCTGAGACCACATGTCAGTGGCCCACATATTAGTTCAATATTAACATTATCTTGGATTAACAGTATTGTATCCGACTTCATGATTAGTATGTTTCAACAACCCTTTATTATTGAGATTATTCCTGATATGCCATTGAAAATTCACCTAGTTCTATATATGTCACTACCTTTCTCATGTAGGTCCGAGACCACATGTCAATGAGAGAGGCAATAGCAAATATGGAACCGGGTGAACTTTCAGTGATAAATATGGAACTTTCTCTTTGTTATTCCATATTCAACTATAATCATTTAAAACTTTTCACATTGGTTGATAAGGGTGTTGCTTTATCCATTCAAGTTACAAAGAGTAAAAGGACCCACATAAGGTGTACAGTTTTAGTACAAAAAACATGATATTTAATCTGGTATTCATGGTCAGTGCCTTTATCTAGGGGTTAGAAGAATACAATGAATAAATAATGATATGTACAAAATTATGAAAACAACCAATGAAACATTGTTGTTAGGTTCATTAAAAGATACTCAACCCAAATATTTTTTTGGCCTATTTCTTACCATTATAGAAGCAATCAGATGAACAACTGGGACAAATACTTGGTCACTTTTCTTTCTCTCATGGTATCCATTAAAAGCAATAATCATCGAGAATGTATGGATGACCAAGAATCCAAGTGAAATAATGGCTGCAAATAGCACATAGAGATATAATTAACATTGTGCAAATGTGCAATACAAGTTCAGAACAATACAATTTTTGCATCAAACAGCACTGTGATATAGGAATTTAAAGAAATTGTTGACAAGTGACAGCACAACATATATTGTTTCATTTAACCGAAAGAGTTGTTTGTTTTACAAATTTGTTGGATGCTTCTTTGCTTTCTTAGAGACTAATTCATATTAGGGAGCAAGGAGAAGCTATTATGTGCCTGATATGAGGAAAAATGGCATCCTTGAGCACTTTTCAACATAGAATGTGGCTTTGCCAAATGCTGGAGTTAAAAGGCTCAGACAGAAGAAGACAGCATGAGCTACTCCATGGCCTAAACCACCAGCTGCAAGGACATTTCAAAGAAGTGATCAAACAGTAGCAGTTACAGTTTTCAACACCTTACAATGATATTAAGGACAAATGTTCACAAAAAATGAATAAGCAAATGCACACTGTTGGATTTAGAATATTCACTTGAGCCAATACTGTAGGCTAAGTTGATGTTTTTGAATATTTTCTAGTTCCAAATCAAAAGATGGAGAACATCAGAACAATACATGCTTACCTAGGCTGAGGGTCTATTGTAACTACAAACATTTTAACACTAGCGAGCAATTATTAGGCCATGCAATACTCCTTTTTTAGAATTGGAATTTGGAAATGTGGAGTGACTAACAGACACCTTGTTGTGGACTTTGGTTTGCAAAAGGTACAACCATGAGGGCCAATGATAGGACACTCACCCTTGATTTGCCTGACCACCACCATTGCTGCCACTGATTGAGTGATTGGATGAATTGATTACTAAGAAACAGATTATATATAAGTTTTTTAAAAGACTCAAGGGGTGGTGGTGGCAGTGAATCTGCCATGCCACCATTTTCCATTGTAGCTTTTATAAACTGCACCCTGATATATTCTAATATTATAGACTCCGTCATAAATGGATTATCACACATGTAATTAAGGTGAGCACCCCAATGCCATATTTTAGGCAATATTATGCCTTTTATCCATGGCAAAGCACGGGCATTGAGCTACTCAAATCTAATACTATCTCTAACACATATTGTGTGAACTAGTTTGTCGCTATTATGTGAAACACGTGTACTGACATGTGCTACAACCGCATGGGTCATCCAGTGTGGAATTGGGTCAAAGGCTCAAAGCCCATAACACAACAAAAAAAAACTTGAAGAATGCTTCCAAATAATATAATTTGTAAGTTCAGTTCTTTTGTGAAAAATGCAATGTTTGGCCTTCCAGAAAATGGAGGCATGATAGAACATAACCAAATGCAATAATGTTTCTTAAAAGAAATGAAAAGAAAGTAACTATATCATGGGTATCTATGAAAGTAACAGAAAAGAAATATTGCCCCAAACATGAAATAAGGACATTTTGATCTAGTAATGCAATAGCTTACCCAAAGAAATTAGCATCTTGTCTGTCAAACAGAGACGTGGCTTAGATATTCTATCAGCAAAGGAATCTAGCATCTCTTCCATTTTCCTGAAAAACAGTTACCATCCCATATCGTAAGGAAAGGAAAACAAGTTCAAATTCCATATTTATATCATCTCTGTCCATAACAAAAAGACCAAAGACTGCCATAAAAAGGCATCGACTCCATCTTCTAATATGGTTTACCTACTTGTAAAGCCTCCAAAAGACAAGACGGGTGCCTTCTTGAAATGCAACAGATGTAACGATAAGAAGTGCATATGGCCACCAAGCTCCTGATCTTACAGGAAGAAATGCTCTCCATATTCCCGAGAGGATTATCAAACTTATGAGCCAGAACAAAGTGCTGTGCAAATAGAATACAGCAAAGTTAACATTTAAATCATGAAGATATAACAGTATTTTGTATGTTAGAACCTAAAGAATCAGTGCCACAAATACCACACAGATGTGTGTGCATATCGTGTAGTAGTTACTGTTATGTATCATAGCAGCAGAGTTTACACAGCATGTTGTCATTGCCGTGTGAATATTACTACTACCAATCTATCATATGGAAGAGTACTGTTAAATTATGGTTCGGGGATTTGGACTGAACATGATAGCAATTATGGGGTATGGAGGGCTCAACCCCGCAACGAGCCCATGACAGAAAGGCCCCAATGCCAAGTTGGATGGAGAGATTATTTTTCTCGTTTATTTTGCTTGCCAAAATTTGTATGGTACACCTAAATCCTAATGCATAGGAAACATATATCATATATGATATCTTGGGTTTTCTGAATTCTGATTTCTATTTGCCAGGATGGATAATGTTAATAACTTACTAGTTTTTTTTTGAGAATAATAACTTACTAGTTACTAGTATCAATAAGCACTGGCCTTTTGAACAAGATTTCAAATCTCACTAGAAGTGACTGGTCTGTCAGTGATGAACTGATGATTGTGAGGAGATGCAAGCTATGACATGGGATTTCTTTCAAAACTCGAACACATGAGGGGGCACTGCTAATATGTCAGGTTGTTGGCAGTGCTAGATCACGTCCCATCAAAGGTCCCTGACAGCATTAATACCTTCCAGAGTGCAATATTAATGGAAGAGGTAAAGGATGCTTTGTTTGAAATGACAGGATATTGTGAACATTTCTACGAAAGTTGCATTACTTCTACTGGGTTGCATATTCCAGAAATACGTAGATGAAGACACTGCGATAAAAGTCCAAGAGGGCATGTGGTCAGGGATTCAGTTTACAGCAAGAACACACTCCAGCCCAAAGTCTAACTACACCAGACATGGATGAGAGATTTGAGAATTTGCCACTTTCAAGAAGTGGCTTCACATTTTTGCCATCCAGACCCACTGTCATTGACTCAGGTGATCGTATATGTCAGCCTCAGA
Source organism: Zizania palustris (assembly GCA_019279435.1). NCBI lineage: Eukaryota > Viridiplantae > Streptophyta > Magnoliopsida > Poales > Poaceae > Zizania > Zizania palustris. The sequence continues at coordinate 29,617,111 of JAAALK010000283.1, forward strand.
AGTGGCATCATAATCAAAGTGCACATTTTGAGAGTGGCAAATTATCAAATTTGAGTAATTCCATAACATTGTAAATCCACTGGAGAAGATACAGAACAGTACCTGCAGAATATGATGTCATGATACATGATAACAGAACTTGTAACTTATTTTTTTCCATGGGAATTTTTTAATAAATTTATAAAACCATTTACCATTCTCTACAATCCACTCTGCAACACCGCCAAGATTGTTTCTGTCACTACTTAAGTTTCTTGTTGCATCAGAGCTAACTAATCAAGTCCTGGTGTACAGCAACCATGTAAGTTCAGTGGATTCTACATACCAACACAGGGGTAGAAAATGAATATAAGAACCAGAAGGTGTTTAGAAAGATTTGCATGCTTTAATCCTCCAACCACCTATGCAGAATGGGCATCATCTAGGACTTAGTTCCACAACCCACTCCAAATCAGATTCACAATTTTGCAAGAATAGGAGGCACACCAAGAATTCCATACACTCCATTGACTTCACACTATAATATTATATACGACCATATAGCAGAATCTGGATCCGAAGGAAAGAGTAGAATCCGCAAGAAACCATTGCACAAGTAAACCGAAAAGAGGTCGTTCCCTCACGAACCCATCAAATTACTTCTCAATTCTTATCTTCTTACGCTAATCGAAGAACTCCGATCTAGTACGATTTTTCACTGGAGGCAGCTCACGATTTGATCCAAACGTAGCAGAAGTTGAATAAACGGGTGAGGTTTAGAGGGGACCTGGTGAGAAGGGTGAGGACGAGGAAGGGCTTCCTTGCGACGACGCCGGCGAAGAGCGAGAAGGCCGGGCCCAGCGCAATCAGCGCGTACCCCACCCCTGCCGCCACCGTCATATCCCCTCGTCGTCTGACAAGCCGCCGCCGCCGCCGCCGCTGGTGGGTGATAGAGGGGGGAATATGCCGCTAGTTCCGGCCTCCAGGCAAGCTCGGCGAACGCGGTGGGGCCTCTGTGGCTTACGCCGCCGAACGCACGCCGGCGAAAGTCGCGGGCGATGGGGAAGACCGGAAGAGGCCCAACTCCCAAAGGTTATAGAGTAAATTGATTCTCTGAGCAGACATTCGTATACACAAGAGTGTTGCTGTGTGTGGATAAAAAAATTTAACCTACAGTACAATTTAAAGTTATAAGTCAAAAAAGTTTGGGCTAGATTTGTATATGTTTATGATATATAAATAGATTAGGGCAGTGTTTCGAACCAAAGAAAAAAAGTAGGCTTTAATACGACAAATTTGGTTTGTTCATTTTATTGTATTATATATAACCTTAACCGACTTAGGCGAGACTACTGTATTCTCACATGTTTTTACGGTTGCTGTACAAAGGGATCATCTTAAATGACCCAATAAGAATAATGTCAATCTAGATCCTACTCTTCAGACCCTTAGCGGTGGGTTCCCCGATCTTGTGGTGACAACGATTGTCATGTTCTAATGCGACCATCTATTAAAGGAGACATGCTGAAATGAAAAAAATAAGATTTTAACTAAAGATAATCTTGTTAGAAGAGGATGGAAAGGTGGGACTAGCAAATGCATATACTGTAATGGGACTGAAACAAGTTCCCACCTTTTCTTTGATTGTGTTGTGGCTAAGATGATTTGGAGACTCATCAAAATCTGTTTTGATATTGGTCCGTTTGATGATTTTGAACATGTATGGCAAAGGTGGTTTGTTGGCTTGGATAAACACTCCAAAAGCTTGGTTGGGGTGGGTTTATCTGCAGTTTTCTGGAGCTTGTGGAAAATCAGGAATGGAGCCTGTTTTAAGGGTGTTATTCCTAGTAATCCGCTGAGCTTCATAAGTGCTACTTGCTATTGGATTTCATCGTGGTCTATCCTGCAAAAATCTGTGGTAAAGGCAAGAAAACTGGAGGAGGGGGCGCGTCTACTCGAACGTCTAGCAAATGAAATCTTCTCCAAGCATAACGGTTGGAATGTGCTGAGGAAGTGGCTGGGAGTGGGATAAGACTACGGTGGAACGTAACTGATGATGTGGTTTGTAGGCTTTATTTGGGCAGCTTGAGTGATGTTGGTTTTTTGTGAAAGTCTGTGTTGGCTTAGCAACCTGTAATAAGCGCAAAAATGGTTAAAGATAGAACGCATGCTCCTGGTGGTATGTTTTGGCTGTAATGGGTGATCGTATGGTCAGAGTAGCTGGTTTTCCGTTCTCTCTTTTTTTCAGTGTTGTGGTTTGTGTAAGAAACTAGTTGTTGCTGGCACATTTCTTTAATAGAAATGGGAGATTGGCTTCGGTCGTCTCTGTCTCAAAAAAAAAATTAAAGGAGACATGCAAGGTTTAGGGGGTGTTTGGATCCAGGGGCTAAATTTTAGTCCGTGTCACATCGCATGTTTGGACATTAATTTGAAGGACTAAACGTGAACTAATTATAAAAATAATTACAGAATCAGAGGATAATCCGCGAGACGAATTTATTAAGCCTAATTAATCCATAATTAGCAAATGTTTACTGTAGCATCACATTGTCAAATCATGGCGTGATTAGGCTCATTAGATTCGTCTCGTGAATAATCCACCGATTATAAATAGGTCTTGTAAATAATATACATTTAATACTCCAAAATAATATCTAAACATTGGATATGACAGACACTAAATTTTAGTCCTTGTATCTAAACACCCCACTAAATTTTAGTCCTTGTATCTAAACACCCCTGTTGCTCCAAATGTGGAAGGTGGAGAACGAACCTACTTGGCGGGAACCACTACTAGGGTCGCCACTTCTATGGATTGAACACTCCTGCCAATAAAGGATGGAAGTGTATGTCCGTCTGCCAATAAATATTTTTTTGGTTTGCTAGTTGTCCATTTGGTAGAGCATACATTATTTTATATTTTTTTATCTTGCTAAGAGTCATACCTCTAGTACTATACATTGTAGCATTTTTCCTAAAAAACAACTTTGTCACATGTCAATCTAATACTAGTTTCATACATTGTGGATGCTCTAAGAAACCTGAGATACATAATTTAGAATTTCAAAATAAGTGTTTGCTTAGTATGTGTATAAGCTCATTAATGAAGAATGGGTAGAAAAAAGTACATCGTCAAAAATAATTTTGGTTAAGTTGATAAGCAACTGTGGGACTCATTTTTTGCTAGAAAAATTGATCATATACCCTTCATTTAAATAGAAATTGAGGATTTACCCTCCTAACCAACATATCATTGACCTATGTGGATCCCACATGTCATTGAGATGTAATGGGTAAATCCTTAATTTCCATCTAAAAGATGAGTATATGATCAAATTCTCGGTCCAAAAAGGCATAATGGTATGTGTTGGCGTAAAAGTTACACCAACAGGTTCTTAGTAGTTAAGAACAAACAAACAAGAGGTTTGTGCTTTTAGGACAAACTTGAGCCTCCGTGAAGGATAACAACTCAAGAGGTCCGAATGTATGTGTTTGAACCACTGGTTCTGGATCCTTCTTACAAGGTACAAAGGGGGGTATTTATAGGGAGAAAGGCTAAAGGAATAGACCTATTTACCCTTATATTACAAATGACCTTTAGTATTATAAATAAGTTTATACACGGTAAAGTGCTGCAGGGTAGATGGATAAGCAGGGCGTCCAATCAGTCACGTCTTCCTGCTTCGAAGCCTCCTTTCTCCTTTCGGAGGGTCCTCCGAGACTTCGCATCGTGGCACCCTTCGACCGTGCTGACGTATCTTCGAGCATTAGTCGACCATCTTCGGGGCCTTCTTAGAGCCTTCGGAGGGTTAACCTTTAAGTCGTGGAAATGAAGTAATTTCCCCCAACAGTAGCCCCTCGAATACGCCTTTCTGTAGATAACCTATTTTTTAGAAAGAAGGCAGTATACGAAAGGAACATTTTTAGTTTCTGAGACTTGAAGGGAATGCGAAGATACTATGATTTAGCTCAGAATATTAAGCCCAATATTTTAAAACGTTCGTCTCCGAATTTTGGCATAGTGAGGAAAACTCCCTGGAGCAGCATGGCTTCGGAGCATGAGTGCTACGAGAGCAGTTACGGAGCGTGAACGTCGTGCGGGCGGTTACGAAGTGTGAACGTCGTGCGGGCGGTTACGAAGTGTGGACGTCGTGGGGTGCCGTCAATATGACCGTTACGGCGCAAATAGCCGTTACCCTCTGTAAAAAGAAGTAACGGTCGATTTCTTCAGCGGTTGCACGCCGTTTCACTTTCCAACCCCACCTGTCAGCGACGGAAGCCGAACCTGCAGTGTGAAACTTTTCGAAGAGCAGTATAGATTGTGTGGTTATAAAAGGGGGAGAAAGGGATTACTGGAAATTTTTTACCGCATTCACCGTTCTTGCAATTCACCTTTCCCCTCAACCTTCTGCCCCTTCGAGCACTTGAGCGTAATGGCGAGAACCAGCCACACCACTCCTTTGGCGGCCAGCACTATGGCGCAGCGGCAGGCATGGGCGGCATCAGCAGCCACGACAATGGCGGGGGGCCCGGGCGGCGGTTGGCCCAAGAACCCTCGGGCGCTCCGTCCGCCCTCCAAGAAGAAGATGGCCCAGAGCTTCGTTATTGGTCAGTCAGTGAGCACAGCGGAGTCCATCGAAGAGGCAGTAGATGGGAAGTTGGGAGCCGGAATGAGGACTCGTGTTCCCGGGACAGAGTCGACTCCACGGCCTCGGCGCGGAGAAGTGGTAGTCTTCGAGGCATTCTTCGAAGCTGGCCTGGGGCTACCAGCCGTGGATTTCCTAGCAGAGGTACTAGACATGTTCCACATTACTCTGCCTCAGTTGTCCCCCAACGCAATCGTCCGCCTGGCCGTATTTGAGTGGGCTCTTCGGGCGGAAGGGTGTGAAGGGCGCTCTGAAATCTTCGCAGCAACCCACGAAGCTATCTGCCAGCCGAAGCCTCAAGATGGGCCCGGAGACTCGAAGGTGACAGTGGCTTTCGGCAGTGTCAATTTTCAGCTACGGCGGGAGCACGCTCTTCATTTTCCTGCGAAGGCCATAAACGATCGATGGTATACAAATTGGATACTTCGGTGGTTTTACGCCGAAGTAGGAGAAGACTCCCCCCTTTCGGGCCCTCTTCAAGAAATTTGGTTCCGGAAGGAAGCGGACATCTCCCCGAATCCTAGCCTGCTCACGACGAGGCTAGGGTTGCTGGCTTCTGTGGCTCGTCGTATGAGCATGCGAGACCTGGCCGAAGAGTTCGTAGGCCTTCGGATCTCACCCCTCGGGGCCAGTTGGCCAATCTCCATCCCGCGAGCCTCGGAGGGGGACCTCCGAAACATAGGTACGTCCTTCTCCTGCGGCATCATTTTATATGAACACATTAATTATACTTATGCTTCTTATACCTTTTCCTTTTCAGCGGCGCCTCTGGCCTTATCTCCGGACGACATAGTCCGGGCTACCGAGCGAATTCTCGGAGCCCCTTCGGTAGCCGAGAGGCAGAAGAGGCTGGAACTGGTAGGGAGTTGGGAGCGCTCGAACAGGGTGTGGAGAGCCCTCGGCATGGAGCCTCCGCCGCTTCCCGACTTCGCCTCGGCTGGAGCGGCGGCTCGCAAGAGGAAAGCAGCGGCCGAGCCCTCTAAAAAGGCTGGCAAGCAACCCGCTCAGAAGAAGGCGGTGAAGCAGCCTTCTCACTTGACGCCTGCTTCGTCTTCTTCGTCGTCGGACGAGCGGAGCCCCACTCCCGAAGAGACAAAAGACTCCGGAGGCGCCACAGCGAAGGCTTTCGAAGATTACCTTCTGATCGACGAAGACATGGGGGAGGTCCCCACAACCCTCCCCGACAGGGAGGATGTTGACGTCACCCTTCTGACTCCTCCTGCGCCTGTCAACGTGCAAGTAGAGTCAAACTCTCCCTCCGGCTTGCCTGCACCCGAAGGGGTTTCAGCGGAGGTTGTGGCCCCGACGGACGAGACCGAGGTCAGGACTTCGGGGGATGACTTCGACAACATCCTCCGGATGTACGAAGTCCTGGAGGATCCGGCGATCCTTCCTCAAACGGCTCTTGGAGGTATTTTCCCAGAACTCTTTCTTTTTTCATCGGCATTTGCTTGCTATCTGCAGAATATGTTAATTAATCTTGATATTTGAAACAGGTACCTCTTCGGGTATCGAGGCCTCGGTGGTGCCCGACGTCCTTACTTCCTCGGAGACAGTCACCCGGGTGGACCCTCCGGCTCCTCTGGGGCTCCGAGCCCGGTGACAGAGAACGTATCCTTCGGAGCGGACGATGTGCTCCCTGGGACGGAATTGGCTCCGGCCGTGGCGACCTCGACTACTGACGGCGCCTCCGACAACGTGGCTCCAGCCGGAGGTGTGGCGGCCGAAGGTCAAGATGTTCTTGCCTCTCCCCCTTTCGTGCCGGGGAGGGGTAAGAGTATTTCCAGCTTGGGCCTTCGGGTTGATCAAGCAGCACCCTCCGTCGGCAACTCAGAGGACGAAGCTGCCGAGGACGACGCCCGGGCCTTGTCTTGGCTCCCTCTTCTGGCTCCTTTCTTGGAGCATCGGAGCGGCCTTCGAAGGCTACTGGAGCCCCTGGCTGAGAAAAGCCAGGATATTGCCAATTCGGAGTTGATCTCCGCTTTGAGCGAAGTTAGGGCTTCGAGCCTCAACACGGCCCTCGAAAGGGCTGCCCTTCAGGTATGCAAAAGACACCGCAGTTGTTGTATTTTAATGATCAAAGCTTCTTTACTTACCTTGTTTCCCTTGCAGCAATACGCCCTTGCTAGAGCGGCAGCGACTTCCAGTGAGGTCGAAATTAACCGACTTAACCGGAAGGTTACAGCTCTTCAAACAGCCCTCGATGAATCCACCGGGAGGTCTCTCCGGCTGAATGAGGAACTCTTGGAAGAACGGAAGGCCAAGGCCGCGTCTGACGAAGCCTCTGAAGCCCTCCGCTCTCATGCCGAAGAAGCCGAAGCTGAACAAGTGGTTCTCCGTGCGGAGGTCGAGAAGCTTCGCCAGGATGCAGCGGCTTCGAACGGCCGTATGGTTGAACTTCAAGAGGCTCTTAGCCAGGTAATGGCTCAGAAGAGTTCCCTGATGCTCCGGGTGGTCGCGTTGGACGCAACGGTTGCAAGCCTGGAAGCAGTAGATAAAAAGAATTCCAGTACTGCTGACCGTACCTTGGAAGCTCTTCAGGGTACGTTAGAGTGCTTTGGCACCATGTGCCCTTCAACTTCTGCTGCAACCTTCGAGCCGCTCGACCGGAAGCTGACGAGGATCCAGGTAGCTTCGTCGCTGATGAAGAATTCCGGGGTACGGTACGGAGAGATCTCCGGACAGTGCGCCGGCATCGGGGTTCTTCGCCACCTCGAAACTCTTCGGGTTCCCCTTGCTCCGGTTGGTGGTTCGTCTCCTGGAGGCTTCGCGGATGATGACCTGCTGCGGCCGTCTCCGGAGGTGGCTTCGGCGTGGGAAGCTTTCCGATCAGTATGGAAGGCGGACCACAAGGTTGCTGCTAAGGCTTGGATCGACGAGGCCCGCCGGCAAAAGCAGGCTCAGACGAAGCCACCACTCCCGACTTCGCCAGCGCCTTCGGTCCCAGCTCCGCCAACCGACCCGCAGGTCTAGCTGCTTAGGGCTGTTGTGTACCTGTGGTCTTGTAAACTTTGTTTAATTAATGAGAAAGTTATAAACAGTACTTGTCTTGCACTACTACAAACTGTCACTGTAGTGGCGTTGGGCGAAACCACTGTAGTGGCGGGCCATTAGATGCCCGCCACTAGAGTTGCTGGTGTTGACGGCAGCACCAGCGCCCGCCACAACTGCTGGTAAAGTAGTGGCGGTCGGTGATGACGTCAGCCCGGACCGCCACTAATGTACTAATAGCAGTGGCGGGCGCTGGTGCTGCCCGCCGCTGCTAAGATGGCAGCCACTAAAGTAATGATGACATCACTTGCGACCGCCACTACTATTCTAGCTATAAATGCGCAGCGTCTTCCTCCCCGAGCTCTACTGGAGTTCGCATTCAATTTTGTCCGTACAATGGCGACAAAAATCTAGATAAAGAGGGGGGAGGCTTTGTTTTCGTTTCTTTTGAAGGATTTCATTCTAGGAGGTAAATCCATTCCGAATCTCACATTTATTTTGTATTTAATCATGTATACAATGAGTTATTATCGTTTTTCTAATTTAGGGTTTGTGAATAGAAATTTTCAAATAATCTTCCATTTACGGTGTTACCTTCTCCCAAATGAACAAATATGACCCTCCTCACAATTATTCATCACTTGTATATTGATTTACGTCATTTTAATCTCTTTTTTAATTTGATTTATGATTATAGATCTAGAGTTATGTTGTTTGGAGAGAGAGAGAAACCAATATAGTTAATTTATTTAATAATTTTTTCTGCTTAATAAGTAGTTTTAATTAAAGCATTGAGGATTTTTAATTAATGTTGTTATGAGCGATAATAAATCAATATATTTTCAATTTGTAAATTAATAAAATTAACAATAATGATTTTATTAATATTTTTT